>JAWZYV010018494.1:0-27211 GCA_038373885.1 Cheiracanthium punctorium
ATAACGCTGGCATCTAAATGTATCTGAAAAATTTTGGGAATTAGAGCTGCTTTATTCACAGAGGCGAGGGGATGTGTACATGAATTAAATGTACTTGGCAAAAATATCCCCCTCCTCCTATAAGTTCCGGCATCACGTGCGTATACCTTTATGGAGAGAAACTGCTCTACTAAAGTAAGTGTACAACCTGAAGCATAAAGAATAAGGTAAAGTTATGCAATACATTTTTGCAATTTCTTTCTAAATTTTAGGACCAATTTTTAAAAATATAATGTTTAAATGTAGCTATTTTCTGAATGAAAATTTAACAGTTTACTTGTTTAAATTTACATCGGTTTGATTTTAATTAAAACAAGCTAATCGATCTATGCACTCGCCAAAGATAATAACTTTATCTTCGGCTTTATAGAATGCTTCAAATTATAGTGTAAAATAACTTTAATGCGCACTACCTTAACTAAACGTGGAAGCAAAAATTTCTAATATTTACAATGTAGAAAGTCTTGTGGTACGATAGAAACTAAGGTTCAAAAATATTAATTTTGGCATCATAATTTTAGATGAAATTTATGTTTGACTGAAATCTAGGCATTTAAATATAGTTTCATTAGCAAAGTATAAGTGCGAATCTACTTTAAGGGTTGTTAAATGGTTTTACAGAGTTCATATTTTCAGGTTAATTTAGAATAGCTGTACAATAAGATAACAAATATTTGAATCCTCGACCTTATTTCATTTTCCTTCGTGATCAGATTTGCCTTTTTTACATTTAAAAGTATGTGAACTAAGTCCAGTAACTAGCATTTAAATCTATTGTGCTTGAAATTTTTACATTTCAATATACATCTTAAAATTACGTTTAATTTGTAATAAAATGTATATTCATTTGTTTCGGATAATATTTCAATATTGTGCACAGTGTATATATTTATGGTTTATTTCCGCTTTTCAATGAAATATAGGTAATTTGACTTTATTTTTCATGCAGTTCCATTTTTTAACATGCACTTTTATGTTGCGCTTTGTTTTTCGTAATGCATATTCGTTGAAATTTATCTGTGATGTAAAGTTCTAAGTTTGCTTGATTTTAAAGATTTAATTCTTTATAAAGCAGTTTGATCTCTAGTTTGGTAGGGTTTACAATCTACACTGCTGGCCATCGTAAATGCAACACCCTGAAGGAAGCATGCAAATAATATGAAATTTACAACATGCATTAGCTGAGGTGAGATATGCAAATGATTAGAATTTCAGCGCAGACGCACATCAAGCGCGCCTGTGGCGCCACCTCAAAGCGCTATTTAAGGCTTGGAGATTTCGTACGGTTTCAAGTACAGCAACTTGTGTTTTTCTTGCTTTTTTTTTCAAAAAAACGATAAATTATGCCTCGTAGGAAACAACGATCATCTTTTGATCAAGTATCCGAGTTTGACAGAGGAAGGATAGTGGCATAACGAGATTGTGGTTTATCTTTCAGGGAAATCGGTCGTCGTATTGGACGAAAACCAAACAACTGTGATGCGGATATGTGATCGTTGGGTGCAGTGAGGGTACGACGGACAGACGTGATCGACCGCATCGACCTCAGTGCAACCACGTCACGTGATGACAGGCAGATTGTTACGCATGGCAGTGACGGACCGCTCAGTCACATCACGAAACCATATCACAGCAGATTCAGTCTGTAACGCATCATCCAGTGTCTGCGCGTACCATTCGACGTCGTTTACAGCAGAATGGTCTGTCCGCAAGACGTCCGTAGCTTTGTCTACCTCTGACGCGGAACCACAAGACGTCTCCGCGCCAATGGTGCGATGAAAGAAAGGATGTGGACGACAGAATGGAATGAAATTCTCTTTACTGACGAGTCACGCTTCTGTATGCAACACCACGACGGTCGGATTCGAGTCTGGAGACACCGTGGAGAGAGGATGCTGAACAGCTGCAATATTGCACCGTCACACTGGTCCTGCACCGGGTATTATGGTATGGGGCGGTATCGGATATCTCTCTCGCACTCCTCTAGTACGCATTGCCGGTACTTTAACCAGCCAGCGCTACATCTCCGAGGTGTTGGAGCCAGTTGTCCTTTCTTACCTTCAGGGCTTGCCAACAGCCATATTTCAGCAGGATAATGCACGGCCACACGTGGCACGCATTGTCCAAGGGTTCTTCGTCAAATCACCAGATTGAATTGCTTCCCTGGCCGGCGCGCTCTCCGGATCTTTCGCCGATAGAAAACATGTGGTCCATGTTGCTCAACGACTGACCAGAGTTCATCCCCAGCTGTCACACCAGATCAACTTTGGCAACGTGTGGAAGCTGCTGGTCTGCTGTACCCAAGAACACATTCAAAGTCTCTTTGAATCAATGCCGAGGCGTGTGGTAGCTGTGATCTCCAACAACGGCGGCTACTCTGGGTACTGATTTTGGGCAGGAACCCACGCTTCATAGAATGCTGTAAATTTAATTCATTTGTTACTTGGTCAACATGTTATCTACACAATAAATTTTGTTGTGATATCTCTTGTTTTTCTTGGTGTTGCAATTTGGGTGGCCAGCAGTGTATATAGACATGTCTGGAATCCATGATTTCAAAGTGTTTTAAAAAATGCTATAGTAATGATCTTTTAGTTTTTAGATATATGAGCTCTTAATTTGAGATTTTTGTCAAAATAAAAATTGTAGTGCAGTGAAATATTGCAATGAGGGTTCCTTGTTAATTAATTGGAACACAAATGCATTTGGTTACAAGTCCACCTTTTGTAAAACAGAAGCTGAATCTATGTAGTAATGCTAAATTTATTAGATTGCTGACTCTGAAAATGATAGTTGTTCATACTTACAAGTAATAGTTATGTGTAAACTACCGTAATAATATTGGATTTTATCAATTTATAATGTATATTGTAAATCCGAAGAATTATGTATGAATTATTTTAAAGTATGAAATGTGCTCAATTATTCATAAAATGATGGTTGTGGCCACAACTTTATCTTTTTCCTGCTTTTTGTACTATTGTAATGTTAAAGTGAAAGTTCACGTGAAATAATGTTTGTATCGTAAATTGAATTGTATGAAGTCTTTGCATTGTGGTAATTGTTCTTTGCTTTCAGCTAATATTAATGTTTATTAAATGTCGGAATACTTCGTTGTCATGATTTAGCGTTTAAGGAATTGTACATTTATTACATTTTCTGTATAATACATTTTTTAAATGTTCTGGTTGTGTAATTTTAGAACGTTAAATGCATTACAGGTTTATATCATCAGAGAATTACTTTTTTAATGATGCAATACTTGGTTATGATTATAAACCGATTATATTGTTGGAGTATAGATTTTCATAATGCATTTCTGTAAAACTTCATCAAAGAACCGATGTCTACACATAATTGAATGTTTAATGTTGTAATGATTTTCGTTTAGTCGCATCTTAAAGCTTGTGTTAAAGACTATTGCTTTAGGAAAGATACATGAAGTAATGTAAGGTCTTGAATTTATTGCTACTTAAAGGAAAAATTCATATTAGTAAGATCTTGGTTTTTCAAAAAGTACTGATTAAATCAAGACTGGGAATAGCAATGCGGATGCATAATTTTGCTATGTTCATAAAAACTAGGTAAAATTTCCAAACTAAGTTCTATTATATTTCTTGAATTAAAATACCTACTTTTGAAGATATAAATTTTTGAATATTTATACATAACGGAACTTTCATAAGGGAGCTTCGCTAACGCTGAAATTCATTTTTTGAAATCATTAATTGGATAAAACCTCGTACGGATCCTGCATTGCTTTATAATTCTGAGTCTTGCTTCTCAAACTATCATTTACAACGTCGCCAGATGTTTCTAAAACATTTATTAATTTAAAGCTACCTGTATTTGAATTTGTTTATTATGCTTTATGATTTTTTAATAAACATTTTAAATTTATTTCAGCCTCTTTTTATTACTGAACATTTAGTTTAATGATTATTTTGCAGAATTTTAACACTATTGAATCAAATGGGGGGCGGGAGACCTGCAGTCTTCTTGCAGGCAATCTGTTATCAGTCATTAAACAAGAAGTATGAATGTTCATTAAACAAGATTCTTGTTCCATTAAACAAGAATGCTATGTGCAATGCAATTTTTTTTTCTTAACTAAATTCACGTAAAAGGAAACAAGAATTTAATGCCAAAATCTTATTGTGGGGTACTGAGATCTAATAGATACTTGAAGATTTTTATCAGGTTGTAACGAAAGTTTTCCGCCAGATTTGCATGGGTCTGCTCATGAGGTACCGAGCGATTGACCTTATATATCAAGTATATGCGATGCTTAGCGCGACTAATGGACTTGGCACTTAAGTCTAACTCTTTTAACTAGCTCTCGAGTGGATGAACATTTTATCTCCTTCCACAAATTCTCGTTGGCGGGCCTCATCAGCATCAGTAAGCTGGCCAGAGCGCCCTGCTTCTTAAATGTCCTAGTCCTCGTTTTTGAACTTTTGGTACCAAATCTTCACAGTGTCGTATGATACAGCAGTTGTACCTTAAGCTGTACACATGATTCAGTGTCATTCTGTAGCTGACTTTTTGCAACAGAACTGAGAGTAAGTGATGGTTCAATCTGGTAGTGTGATAGTTCCATTTCAGACACCTTTTACTTAATCATAAGGATATTGCTTTACAGATTTCACAACACAGTGCTCTAAATATAAGACAATACTTGCAGTGGCGGAAAACTTTCGTTACAACCTAATTTACCCAAGATTTTCATCTTGCACACATCTTAAGGATGTCTATTGATTTTAATTAACACTCATGCCAGTGTATTTCCCATGACACTTTGAATTAAGACAACGTCATTTTTGATTAAATGTTGAAAACATTGCTCTTTTTGTATTTGAAGAAATATACTAGATATATTCGTGGGAATTCTTTTCAGATACGTGATGCATAATTTAAGGGGTGAGCCTCCATATCCACAATGTTGAATTTGTAAACCATTATTCACAGGAATGGTAAAATTGCTGTAAAATTTCGGAAACTCTCGGAATACCATACTGCTTACATACTTTAACACTTCGGTTTGAAAATGTGTAGAGAATTATTTAAAATTTAGTCGGAAGACACTTTACAAATGATTTTTAAAAATGTCTTATCTTTCCCAAAGAAATTAGATTGTTAAAATACCTAAAGCATGCCCAACTTCTGTGTTTAAAAAAAAAAAAAAAAAACTTTAAGCATTTCTGTGAAACGAAATTTTGGAATGCGAGTAACAGCTTCAGACCTCCTTAAATTCGCTTGAAGCCGGTTCTTTTATGGCTTCTGTATAGAGCTATATAACTTCAAGATTATATTCCAGCATAGAGAAAATTGTGTCTTCCTTTGACTGTTGGACTTTTATTAAATTTTCAGATCTTTATGTTGCTAATTTCTTTTATAAAGAGCAAATGATCTTACTACATAATTCAGGTAAAATTGTCGTCCCGAAGGAGTCAATGGATGAAGGTCTAGAATGGCAGTTCTTCTGAAATTTGACTGAATAAAATTTCTACGCCAGTACTATTTCCATTTACTGAAATAGTATTTTCAAATTTCTCGTCTTTTATATAGTAATTTTTCTGAACATTCAAAAGTTATTTTAGTCTTTGAATTGCATGGGACTAGATTTTTCCATAATTTTAGATCTACATTGATAACTCATACTGCGACCGGCGTCAAGGATATTCAGGTTAAGTTCTTTATTCGACACGTTGCACTATTACCTTTTTGGCTTAAGTTGAACGGTACTCTGACTGATTGTTACAGGAATACCTCCATAGACAATATTTTAACAAAATAATTGCTTTAGAAAATGGCTGATATTCAAAAGAATGTTTCACAATGAACACGACTATACGATTACAATGAACACGACTATGTTAAAAATTATTTATCATAGAACATGAGTTAGGCTATGCATAAATATGACATTCCGTATATCTATTAGGTTGTGCGTTTTTCAAAAACTCGATTATTTTTCGCAAATCTAACATAGGAAATTTCTCTCTTGCTCGAATACTTTTATTGGAGGGTGTATGAGGATTTTGATGGATAGCAGTCAAACGGTTAAAAGCTATGTTTTCAGAATAAATAAGCCATCTCCCATCCCTTAAAGTGGAAATTTTGGAGTGAAGTTTTATCTTGCAGCACAAGAAAGATCCAGTGGGGTTTCGGATTAAATGCCAATTAATCGATTAGGATAAGGTAAATTTTTAGAACATGTATTTTCGACTTCCGTAAGCGTGTCTACATTAAATTGACGGCATTCTTTTTTAAAATATGTTGACCATACCTAAGTTATTTCGCTGATACTTCAGAAAATATTCTACGGTGGTAAGTTGCAATTAGAATTGATTATCAGATCCTTTTCAAACACTTCATAAAAGTGTGTATGCATGTCGACTTGGATCTTTTAATTTTTAAGATTACTTTTCTATACTTATTTTTGATTGTATCCATTAAAAAATGAAGCAAAAAAGGGAAATAAGATGTTACTGGTTTGGGAGGGGGGGGTATCGCAGTCTTCACTGTCAAGCTAATTGAAAAAAACAAACTGGCTGAAATATTTATCCTAGTACTCCATAGGTTTCGTTCAGTTTTCATAATAATCTAGCAACCTTAACCCATTTGTGCCTGGATATTTTTGCGACTTTCTTCGATTTTTACGGATAACAGAAATAATAAATTTCTGATGTCAACTTCTCGAACAAGGGATGATTTCTTTTAAAATCATTATGCATTAAAATTGAAATATCAACATACTAATTGTTCATGTTAAATATTTTGTAGAGGTGAGGCTCAATACTCATGAATTAAGGCTCGGAAAAATAAATAACGTTTTCGACTACTAGCGAAAATGCCGTCCCAAAAAAGGGACGCTAGGTATAAATAGGTTAAGGATTTGTGACCCGTAGAATTTCTGGGGTTTCTTTAGCTCCCTTTAAAATGTTCGAAAATCACGGCTAAACAGAGTAGAGTAGTAACGCTTAATAGAATGGGAAATTTTCCAAGAAAAATTAATCTAATAAACGAAATAATCCATAATCCGCAGTCAAAATGAACATTGACTGGCTTGGTATATCGAAGAGTTACGTTAAACGCGATATTCTTCCAGGCGAGTTAAACTTCGCACGAACTACGTTACCTGTTAAGATTTAAAATTCTAAACATGGTTTATTTGTAATCCACTTGCGTTAAAAATTTAGATTGCGTTAAAAATGCGAACTATGTTACCTGTTAAGATTTAAAATTCTAAACATGGCTTATTTGCAATCCACTTGCGTTAAAAATTTAGATTCTCTTACCCATAAATCACAGAATTGTGTCTTTAGTTATAAAGCAGGATGCTAGAAAACTTTCTTGTAATTACAAATTATTTCGCTCTTTGGGAATTTGTTTCTAAGCAGTTTTAGATTGGCGCGATTCTTTTACCATCCATACCTAAAAATATATTATGGCATGTTTTCCCTTGTTTAACCAAAATATACCTATTTGAAGTCCGACAGATGTATTATTTATTTTACATGAAAAATAGTAAACGAGTTTTTACTTCCTGTACGAAGTACAAAGGAGTTATGTCGCAGAAGGAAGTAATGTGAACGCGAAAAATTTCGGTATCCAGATTTTGACTAAAAAATTGATTTCGACTTAATCTAAATTTACTTTGACGAGTTTTTGGAGACATGTCATCGCACTCGTGTGTGTTCATACATATGCATGTGCAATCCATTTCGACCGCCCACAAGTCAATTCTAAACAGTTTTTTTCTTGATGTCTGTACGTATGTATTTGACTCGCGTATCGAAAATTATTAGGCGTTGAAATTTGTATATATAGGATTATTTTAACATGTAGTTCTACACCTCCAGTTTTAGTTCCAATCGATCGGGTAGTTTATTTATAGGGCCACCCAAAAGATTATAAATACATTGCGCTCTATGGGCAGAAATACATTAAAGCGTATTTTAGAGATATTAAGTCATTCAAAACGAATGAAAGTGATACGTTAAGGATTATAAAATGAATATCTCCATCAAAAATGGTGTGTTTATCACTTACAGTTCATCTACAGAGGCACTCCAAAAAATTTCAACACATTATGGTTAACAGCAGTTTGAAGACCATTCATTCATTTCAAGTACAATACCATCCTACCCTATAGTTAGACAATGATCTGACGACGGTCATGTGTCTCCCTCAAAAATTGTGCCAAAAGTCGCAAAGCTCTGCGACTTTTGGTGTATGTAACTCGCATATCACAAACTATTAATCGTAGATTGTTGAAATATTAGATGTATGAGTGTCCTAATATCTGGTTGTACACCTCAATTTTTGGTTCCAATCTATTGAAGAATTTATTTGCAGGACCATGCATCAGAATTTCGATGCATTGCCTGTACACATCTTCTTCAATATATTGTCTGTAGCCAGTCATTTTTTCATCCATCCCCAAAATCTATCCATTTGTCTTCGACCATGGCATTATATTGGCAAAATTCGCCAAGTTTAACGTCAAAAATAATGACTCATTACTCTAAAACTTTTAACCGTCGAATGTTGAAATCCTGTAGAAGGGAGGAAGGAGAGTCCGTTACGTAGAAGCATCATTGGCTGACGTCACTCTTTACGTATGGAGGCGCACAACCACTGTGTTTATTTATATGTATGTGTGTGGGTGTATAAAAAATAGAAAGATTAGCGCACATTTAAATTCCTTGCATGTTTTTTATTATAGTCACAAAAATTTACTCTTAAAAGAATGCATCAAAACACAGTTTTAAACTTAAATAAATTAAACGAAACCATGCGTAACTTAGCAAAGACATATTTCCTGGTATTTTGAATTTAGGGCTGAAGAAACATCTCAACTCTCTCGAAAATTGTTTAATATGGAAACGGAATGAAAATGAAACTTTATTTACAACTTTTTAGAACGTTCCATTTCTACAAAAAAAGGGCGAAAGAAACTACTGGATTTAATTTTTAAAAGCTGGAAAACTGAAACATATATAATAGGCTGTTTGGTGCTTGTTCTAATCAAGAAAGGAAATAAAATTAAGAAAATCATGTTTTATCCGTGCTGAATAAATACATCATCTATAGATATTTTTTTGTACGACAAAGGGATGTCTGCATCTTAAAAGCCAAATGTAAAGCTTTTGACTTCTTAGATCTATTAAGATATTTAATAATCTATTCTGAAGCTGCAATCAGGAGATGCAGACCGGCGTACACCCATACACATACGTAATGCATAATGTTAATGATAAATGTAACTTACAATTAAAAAAAAAATAAAACTTGTTGCATTAAAATCAATCAATGAGTCAGATTTTCTCTTTCCTAAGAAATAAAGCCAAATTTGGAAATATCTGAAGAAAACAATTTTTTCAGTCGCCAGAAGTTTTGAACTCCTTTCCACAAATTGTACTCTGTGCAGTCTTACAAAGATTAATTTTATAAGAGTAATGATACATCTACAGACTTACTGGAGAACTAGTTTGTCAATATAATTAAGCATCTTATCTCTGTAATGGTTGATAAATGAATCTTTTGGGGGGGAGGGCACATTCTGTTAAAAACGGAGTACTACGTACCATATAACCCATCATTCTGATTGCTGTTGGATGCACTGTGGTAATTACTGTATCATAAGCCTTGGACTTGTTTCGCAATGTGGTAAATATGAAAGTTTTGCTATTCATTCCAATTCACAAACATAACTGCACATTTCAAGTATGTAATCTCCGTTATTTTCTGGTATAAATGAAAGTTTTGCGATCATTCCTAGTGACAAACAGGACTTCATATTCCAAATATGCAATCTCCGTTGTGCTCAGGAGAACTGACAAATGATCGTAGAGGTATCCCAAAGAAGCAGTGCATCTGAGTATCGATATTTATTCAAAGGGGGTTTCTATGTTTCATTTAGGTTAAAATGAAATGCATGACGAAGTTAACAGCTTGAGTTTCCGATGTGCTCGGTTTGAAGGAACCCGTGGCTTCCGTGAAAGATAGGCTGCGGTGCTCACATTTGTTCACACCCCTTTCGCCCTCGACTAGTCATGTGACTTAGGAGGTGACGCCATCTTGGTCCGAGACAGCCACAGTAAGATGGCCACACCCCCTAGATCGCGTGACACTTCGAGGGCGAAACGGGTCTGATCAAATGTCAGCACCGCAGCCTGTGATGGAACCCTACCCCCGTTACCATTTCATATTGTTACTGGTACAAACGATAGATTTTACTGAACATTCCAGTATATATTAAAAATATTAGAAGGACGTAGAAAAAATATGAAATTTCGGTTTCCCCAGCCCATTTACAAAGGAACGTTTATTACAAGATTCCAATGAGACAGAACGTGCGGTACTACAACGGGACAATATATATATATATATATATATATATATTTCCAATGCAGCAACGTTTTGGGCATTGTCCTACGCTTTACGGAGATGAGTACGACATCAAATACTGAGCATATAAAAACATAAGAACATAAAATAATACAGAACATATAAGTACATAAAATAATACAGAACATATAAAAACCTAAGAACATAAAACAAACAAATTAGAACATAAAACAGCTTTAAAACAGTCAGTGGGATAAAATGTTCATGAGGTCTCTGGCATCCCAGTAACGAGAAGAGAAGTAGGACTTCGTAAGAGCTAGATAGATATACGAGGAGGCGATCGGCACACATCAAAGCACCACTACTGCAGAGGGGGCAGGCATGACTATCTACCAAATGGTCGTAGAGACAGTCATGATGAGTCGCCAAACGGAAAACAGCCGCAGTCCTGTCTTCAGGGCGGTCAGGCAGGTTCCGAATGGCATTTTTCCCTTATTTTTCTTGGTACGTTTTTCCAGCTCTCACTGCTGTAAAAAAAAAAAAAAAAAAAAAAAAATATGTGTGGTGTATTCCGGGATATGCGAACGACATAGCAGATTTCAATAATTTCTGTTTCCTCAGTCGACTTACAAAAGAAAGTTTATTACTCGATACCAAGCGCCAAATCTATATTTCGGCCGGTACTTCTGTTTCGTTTTGCCGTAATTTCCGGTAGAGATGAAAGAATTACTTTGGATTTCTTATGTACACGTTGGTACACGTAGTCTGGATGCTAAAAATACGGCTCTATCACAACTATCATAAAAAAAGGTGTTACCTCTCGGGACAGGAATCCGCACAAGGATTTAGAGCCTGATTATGAACAACAGTTGTCCCGGGTATTGATGAATTCGGGCCCCCCCCCATCTATGAAATTTGTTTCATTTTTCATAAAATGTTGATATAAAAAAGAATATTTCAGAACAACTTTTGACATTGGAGGCCCTGGACAAAGTCCCGATTTGCCTATGCGATAATAAGGCTGTGCAAGGACTAAATGTTTTTCCGTATTTTTCTGTTTAAATTACATGCAGATGAGTAACATAAGTCGACAGTTCTAATCGCTGCTGTTATACGGTTGGCGAAAGGCACGTTTTATTGTGGTTTTCCATTACAAAATAATCGTGTTTTATTTTCAAAGCATGTGACAAGCTCAGAATATAAAATATATCCATTGCTTTTGACTTCCTTGTGTGGAGTATAAGGAAGTAATACGATCGTTAAAAATTTCGAGGGCCAGATTTCGATTAAAAAAAAAAACGATTTTGACTACCTCTAAATTCACTTCTCAGAGTTTTTGCGATGCATCTCATCGTAAGCTAGCATGCACGATCATATAAATGCGTGAACAACCCGTTTAGACAGACCACGAGTTTATTCCGATTCCATTCAGTCTTCAAATCAAATCTTGGATTTTCCATGATATCTCGAAAACGATTACGGGACATTGTTTTTTTTAATGGAGGGCGGGGGTGGGGTAGGGGGCGGATAATAACAAGTATTTCGTGGATTAGAGAAATAGTGAATGATGGAATATGTAGGGGAAATGTTTCTTAATGATAAGATTTTTTCTGCGTGATAGAGTACGATGAATAAACTGAATTTCACTAGCAGTCAATTTGATTGCTCGTGGCGCTTCTAGTCTAGGTATACATAAAAATATTTCCATTAATTTTATTTTCATTCAATGCATATTTGGTGCCAATAATTTTCAAGGTTTTTTAGGAGAACTCAAAAAATTATGACTTCCTAAAGTAAAGGGTCTTTTAGGAATCCAAACTAAAATGGCGAATACAGTCAAATTGACTGCTCTGGTTCTTCTAGTGTTAAAAATTATTCGTCGTAGAATGTTGAAACTTTATATTTAGGATTGTTGTAACATCTAGTTGCACACCTCCCCTGTTAGTCTCAATCGACTGGATAGTTTTTTACAGAGCCACCCAAAAGATTCAAAATGCATTACGCTCGATGGACAGACATTCATTAAAGGAGCGTTTTGCAACCTGTGGGGCGAGAGAAAAACCAAAGAACAAGTAGTGATGTATGTTTTTATAAAAAATCATCTTACTTATTCTCATTTTTACTAAAAAATATATCCATTTTCGCTTAAAATGTTCATTCAAACTTTACTGATAACATTATTTTGTAGAAAATTAGACTAAATGTTCTTTGTTAAAGATTAAAAAACGGAATGTATGCTGAAAAATGTGAGGGGAGGGCGCCACCGTATGTTAGCCTTTGTTGGGGGCGCGACGTTAAAAGTTTGGGAGCCGCTGCATTAAAACATATTGTAGAGGTATTATGCTATTTCAAAGGTATCATAAGTGATATATGCTTTTAAAGGATACAAAATGAATCCTCATCGAATGTATTGTCTACATCATTTATAGTTCTGCTACAGGAACACTCAAAAGAATTTCAACAGATTACGCTCAATTTGAGTTTTAGGGACATTCATCCGTTTAAGTTCAGTACCGTCCTTACATATTAATAGGTAAAAAGGGCTTGAGTATTTTCCTTCGAAGCTATTTTTCTCGTCAATTGCTGGACGATAATCGTCCTATGTCCATGTCCGTGGGTCACTAGAACTGTCTATTAAGTTATTCTTCTATAGCAATGCTCAAGCTATAAAAGAGACAACCACTGAGTTGTAAAAATCTCGATATTAATGTATTGTGTTTGTCCCTTTCGTATTAAGTTCCGGATTTTGCAGATGTGCGTAGTAAAAAGTATACTTCCGACATCTATTTTAGGAAGAACTGATGAATTTCCTAGTAAATATCCATCAAGAAAGCTAAACAATTTAACCCAATTGTGCCTAGATATTTTTACAACTTTCTTCGATTTTTGCTAATAGAAACAATTATAGATAAATTTCTGATACCAACTTCTTGAACAACGGATGATTTTTTTTTTAAATCGTTAAAAAAATTTAAATGTCAACATCCTACTTGGTCATGTTAAAATATTTTTTGGAGTTGGGTTTCAATACTCGTGAATAAAGGCTAGAAAAAATAAATAACGTTTTCGAGTGATAGCGAATATGTCGTCCCAAAAAAGGGACACTAAGGAAAAATGCGTTGAATTGATCGGTGGTTCAATTCGCCCATTTCTCCCTTCCCCCAGTGCAACTAATCCATTTCCGGATCTTCACCATCGAGGGTAGCGCGAGAAAATGTAAATAAAGGAAAGAGTGCGTAGACCATTTGCCGGATAAGTTTTTCGTCTCTCGCAGTCTTCCGACGTTTTTTACGTGTTTCCCTTTGTACTGTTGGAGTTTACCTTGCTGAACTTGTATTTACTCTTGGAATGTTGTAATTTGCTCTTCCAAAGGTTAGATCAAAGGATGCCATGACAGGCAAGATCACTTACGAGGATTCATCTTGACGTTCCTCGGCCGATTTTTGAACTCAAAATATAACCCTCAACGAAATCCTCAATTTGTAGATATATTCATACTCATTGGTCGTTTCATATACCTTCCTTTTTTTACTCAATGAAGACAAATAAGAAGAAATTTTAGAGTTCAATCATTTCATCGTGAAATAAGCTGAATTGGCAAATTTTTGTTTATTTTCTGTTATGTTCGGCTCGCTCTTCAATTTTTTCCTGTCCGTTTTGAGCAAGACTTTGATGACATTCCTGATCATTCCCATTTAATTCTGAACAATTTGGACAATAAAATGACCGTCGAATTCGACGTGTTCCAGCCAGTTTTCATAGATTAAGGAATACTTAGATCGCGCATCCAATGTTCCTAATCGTGTGTTTTTGATGCCAAAAACCCAACCCATCTCTGCCACTATCATGGTTGCCGTCAATGTAAATTAGAAAGCTCGTAGTATTGCTTCAGAAAAATAAATAAGTACGAGGGAAAATATTTTGACACGATTTCTTTATAAAATACAGGTTGTTCTAAAATAATTGAAAAGAGCATTATAATTGAAGTTACTGTCATTCTGCAAATCCGCAGAATGGCTAGCGTTTGGGGTCAGCAATATTTCTCTTGTTATAAGCTTAATCTAGAGCTACATTGGCGTGTGAGAGATCATTTGCGTGGAGTTGGAAAGGCCCTTAATCTCCAAGCCGCGAATCCCCTTGTTGTATATTATTTTTCAAACATACTAAAGCAAGAAAAATTATGTTTAACCCATTTGTGCCCTGATATTTTTGCGACTTTCTTCGATTTTTGCTAATAGGAGTAATAATAGGTAAATTTCTGATGTCAGCTTCTTGAAAAAGGGATGATTTCTTTTAAATTCATTATGTATAAAAATTTTTGTTATTTGTTTGAATTGACAATTTTTTTGAGGTTTCTGACAGCAATCTCGAAGATGGTTTGCTATCCCTGAATATCCGTTTGACCTTTATTAATTCCATATAACATTTATTAAGAAACTTAGAAGAACACAACAGTAGCACAAACACAGTAGAAAGAGAGAGATGACAACCACGTGTTAACGGGGTTTGAACCCGAGACCTCACCGCTTCGAGGGGCAGTGATGGGTGAGCAAACCCACACAGCCATAAGGTCACTTGTATAAAAATTGAAAGGTCAACATTTTACTGGTTATGTTATAATATTTAGTGGAGCTGAGATTCAGTACTCGTGATTAAAGGTTAGGAAAAATAAATAAAGTTTTCGACTGATAGCGAAAATGCCGTCTCAAAAAAGGACACTAGGCATAAAAGGGTTAAATTCTTTAGCTTCCTTGATAAATATATATTGGGAAGTTCATCCCTTCTTCCTAAAATGGATGTCGAAAATATACTTTTTACTACACTCATCTGCAAAAACTTTAACCCATTTCGCCCTGTCTTTAACCCAACTTTAACCATACCTCAATTTACTTTACTTTAGAAAACTTTAACCCAAAAACTTTAACCATACCTCAACTCCACAAAATATTTTAACATTACGAAGTAGAATATAGACATTTAAATTTGTATACATACTGATTTTAAAAGAAATCACCCGTCGTGCAAGAAGTTAACATCAGAAATTTAACTATTATTCCAGGTATTAGCGAAAATCGCAAAAATATCTGGGCACAGATGGGTTAAGAATTCGGAATTCGGGGGAACTTCCGTTTCATTTTTTTCTAATTCTTGAGATTTTTGTTAAAATAAATGAAGCCTGCTTATAACAGTATTCATCTGAAAGGGATAAACACAATGCACAGATATAGAGACTTTTACAACTAATTGGCTATCTCAGCTATAGCTTGAGGATTGCTATAGAAAAACAACTGACTAGATTGTTCCAGTGGCCCACGAACTTGGACATAGGACAATTATCGACTAGCGATAGACAAGAAAAATAATTTTACAGGAAATTTCTCTACTCCTTTTAATGATTAGCTACATAAGTGTCCTCTAGCGATGCATTATGATGTAATGCACTACTAATCTACGCATGCACACAGCATAAACTTAGAGGTCTATTCTGCCACGTTCGTTTAAGCAAACGTTTGGATTTGTGACGTAATTCGAAAGGTATGCTATAATGTAAATATTCGGTTTGGAAGAATCTGCACCTAACGACAGGGACATTGCTAAAGGTGGGGTAGGGGGTGTCTCCCTCCCCCAACACTCGTAAAATTCTATTAAACTACGCAAAATTAGATACCTAGTTGGTGAACTTGGCAAAAAGAGTTTAACAAAAACTATAATTTACTTTCTATTTCTCGTACACTTCACAAAATTACTCAAACACAGTCAGCAAAAGTAAGAAGTTGTAATAGAGTCGATAAAAAGATAAATAATTGGCAAACACCGATATTTTACTTGGGAGTGTATCAGCAACCCTCCCCATGAAACAATCTTAGCAATTGTTCTGCGTAAAGCTCTGCCGCACCTTCAAGAATACCAGCGTACGTTATCAGGTTGCTAAGAACGTCAATTTGATACCACACACCCGAAAGTTTGCTTAAACGAACGCCGCAGAATAGAGCCCTTAATGATTGCAACTCACAGTGCCATATTTAAGTCAAATTTCTTTTAACTTTTAGAATATGTCAATGCTCGCCCTGATTGAGGGGTTGTGTCGCTCGAAATGGAAGATGGAATGTTCCTGGTACAAAACCATGTCGCGTCCGTCAACCTAACCGTTCGATGTTTTCTGTGGTGATCTACGAATCTTAGCGTAAATATGGGTTAGGACCTGTTAGAAAGACCCCCGACGTAGGGCAAATCCCCTTGTATTATCCATCTGAGTGGACAACGTGGATTTATAAGCGGACTTCGGGCCAATCGCAAAAGTCCGAAATACATGTTACACAAACAAAACATACAGAGAGACTTCCAGCAACACTGTGGTTGAACAGGGTCCACCGTGAATCTTCTATCGAGCCTGTTCACAGAAAATGGTGAATGATATAACGTGGTCCGAGGCGTTTAGCAGGTAGGAACGACGACCGCTGCCCCGAACCTGCTTTTTGTTGTTGCTGTACAGGGAACGTAATTTTTAGAACGTTAATTTAAATTAAGGGTGCTTGATTCAAAGGAACCGCTCATCAATCCCCGTAGAATAAAGTAGAAAACACTGAAACAGGTTTTGCTAAAAGAAAGTAAATTTAACATGTACAATTAAGCGATTAGCGTGGAGGAAGATAGCCCCTTAACCTCCAAGCCAACCCCCCCCCCGGCCTGCTTCAAAAAAAAAAAATAAATAAATCAGTGAATCAAAAGCAACGGGGTGTGTTTAGACTGCTACTTTCAGGTAAAACACGAGCTACTCGGTGAGGTTGACGTCATGAATAGTATTGGAGTAAAACCTAACGAAAACAACAGCAGAGAGAACGAAAACAACATGTACAGTTCATATGATCTATCTCCTAAAACTTATCAACGAGAATGTTTGGGGACTTCAAGTAGTACTCGTGTTACTCAGCTTGTAAAATGGGCATCTTTTTTATCTCCTCGAGTGTCTCAAGTCTGACATCATTAGCAGGTTGAGTTTTTCCCGAGGTATCTCGCGTTGCTCAAAAGTGACATCGTGAACGCACATCTCCCCCAAGTAATAACTCTTTTTATTTCCAACTCAACTTAACTCGTGCAATGCTACTTACTATAAAGCAAAGAGTGTCTCCGCTGTTAGTACGGCGAGTTTTGAGTATGGCGAGTTCAGTATTTAATGCTCCAACGCAGGCGTTTTTTTTTTTCATTGGCGCTAGTTGTCGGTACTGGTAGTTGGAAAGTCTTTATTGCTTCAAGAGCAGTAATATGGTGAGACTAGTAACGTGCAATTCGTGGCTGTTACGCGTTTTAGTGCAGCTATCTAATTTTTTTGACCTCTTAACTAAAAGTGTGTTTTTCAGCTTGAAAAATGTGCGATGTTATAATATGAACGATGAAACTTGCAGCTTAGGATTTTATGACTCAGCATAATTGATTGAATTGCTTACAAATTGTTAATGTTTTATTGAAAGTATTTTTAAGGTTTTTTAATGTACTTGCTGCATTTATGTATTTTTATATACCTATAGTTTAACAATGAATGAGGGTTATGTAACTAGAAGAATCTCTGATTGTAGATTCATAAAATGCCATTTAACTCTGTAATTTGTCGGGTAAAATTTAATGTTAGACACTAAATATTACCAGATTAAATGCATTGTGCCTAAAGTGAACGATCTCTTTAGATGAAGTTTTACCAATATGAAAATTCGTGAACTGCATTTAAGATGAATTTAATAGTGTCAAAAAGAATATTTGATAGTGGTCTTACTAAATTTATTAAAGTCTACTATATATCATTGTACAATGCTAGTTACTGGGGAAAGTCAACTCGCTCGTTTATGAATTTATCTAGATGCTTTCTAAAAACTTGGTTAAATATTTTTAAAACATACTGTGTATAATGATGGAGTTTGCAAAAGTTATTTCTAAATGAAAAAGTGATATTTATTTCAATGATTTTAGAAGTCCTATTAAATTTACCTTAATTTCATTATATATTTAAGGAATATTTTTAATTTCATGCAACTGTTAGAGTAAATGAATGCTTAAATTTACCACTACTTTTTCAAAAACTTTTTGTTATTACTTCGTTTCCTCTAGAATTAAAATTTAGCTTTTTTTAAAAGCTGTTAGTTTTTATTTATAAATAAAATTTAGAGGAATGTTTCTGTTTGTTCTAGATAAAATTTTGAATAATTTACATATTTGCATTTTCTAATGAACGCATGAGAAACTGTTTTAATCTTGCATGCTGAATAGATTCTTTGAGCTATTAAGAGTTACATGAAATATGCATATCGTATGCTGAAACAAGTGTTACAAAGCCTGCACTTTCGCTGATTTACAAAGATGTGCTTGCTATCTCTATCAGTAAGGGTATGTTTTAAGAATGTAAGACATGGGAATTTTTTGCAGTTTTTGTTAGTGACTGAAAAGTGTAAATTCTAGTGTTGAGATGCATGCAATTGCAGGAAATATATTCTTGGAGATTTTAGTTGGCTTTGCTTATCTACTTGGATGGTGCATCATTAAAATTCAAGAGAGCATAAAGCTAGTCTGGGTATAGTGCATACTGGTTTCTACTCTAAATGAATAAAGATAAATTCTTTTGTGAAGTAGTTGACCTTAAAATTTTATAAAAAAATGAACATCAGGTAGCAATAGATGTGCAGCTACAGTAGTATTTATTAAAATCTACAATTATTTTAAATAATTGTACTTTAGGGCACTTTCAGAGGTTCCTTTATATGAATTGGAATAAACGTTTAAATATAACAGTAGCTATCGTATTGGGAGGTGTAAGTAGGAATCGCTTTATTTTTGGCTTAATTTAATTTGGTTATTATGTATCTATTAAAAGGTAGGAGGGAGGGTGGGTGGGGATTACCCGCGTGGGAATACAGGTGACGATCTGTTGTTCTGTGTTGCAATTTCTGGGTGACGACTTGGAGTATTGCAACACCTCATAACCCCCCTCACCCTTCCTTCCGGATTGAACCCATACCGAAATTATCTAAATTTTATTTTGAGTCTAAGTTTTTTACATTAACTAACTTTATTTCCTTCCGTAGGTAGTTCAAGAGTTTAGTTCGTTCAAAGCAAAAACTGCTTTTCGAAATAGACGATTTAATGCTTTTTATTTTGGAATAATTCGTAGATAAGTGCGAGTACTTTTTTGGGCCTCCGGTCACCATTGATGAAAACGTTCATTTTCACAGTATTAGTTTAATTTAGTAACCAAACTCTTTTTGGACAATTTACACATCATTCATTAGGTTTTCATTTTGCATTCGCAAGTATCATTAACGTGCTCTTGGAAACGTCTAAATTAAAAAAAAAAAATCGCAAAACTAATTAAATGCCAAACATTACTTTGGAATCTTTTCAAGCATATTGACGGCTGTTTTTACCAATATGTATAGTTTTGGACCTGTGAATAAACGAATAAGCTCGCTAGTGGCTACGTGGATAAGACTCCTAACATAGGAAGATGACATAAGTGTGAACGTCCATGATTCTCGCTCACGGTCTGCTGTCAAGATGACTCTCCGACGTTTTGGGAGGTTTTCTCCAGATCTAACATTAATGTGCTACAAACCCTTAAAATCCGTGCTTCAAACAAGCCACTCCATAGGATAGTACTCGTATAGCTTTGCTTTAACACTCATTAAAAAATGAGTTGGATATTAGAAATATACAAATATTCAAAAGCATAAGCTATTTATGAAATAGGGTTAAATGAATGCCTTCAGTGAAATTTTGAATTTTTTATAGTTTAGTCACATGAATTCGCTGATTGGATGGAGTTTAAATCTGTGTGTATGTGTGTGGGTGGGGAGGGGGGACAGGTTTCTGCGTAAATGAGCCTATTTAGACTTGGCATGGTTATGTGTTAAATTCAACGGCATGCTTAAGTTTTTCAGATAAGCGTCTTGCTGACAACTCAGAACACGAAATATTTAAAAGGGAAGTTGGATGGTCAGACTCTGAGGAAGGTAATTACGTTCCATTTTATTTCAGTGAAAAGGTATGTAATGATATTTCTATTTACTTAACTAGTGTAAATTCCAAATGGAAATACACTGCTGGCCATCGTAAATGCAACACCCTGAAGGAAGCATGCAAATAATATGAAATTTACAACATGCATTAGCTGAGGTGAGATATGCAAATGATTAGAATTTCAGCGCAGACGCACATCAAGCGCGCCTGTGGCGCCACCTCAAAGCGCTATTTAAGGCTTGGAGATTTCGACGGTTTCAAGTACAGCAATTGTGTTTTTCTTGCTTTTTTTTCAAAAAAACGATAAATTATGCCTCGTAGGAAACAACGATCATCTTTTGATAAAGTATCCGAGTTTGACAGAGGAAGGATAGTGGCATACCGAGATTGTGGGTTATCTTTCAGGGAAATCGGTCGTCGTATTGGACGAAACCAAACTGTGATGCGGATATGTGATCGTTGGGTGCAGGAGGGTACGACGGACAGACGTGATCGACCGCATCGACCTCAGTGCACCACGTCACGTGATGACAGGCAGATTGTACGCATGGCAGTGACGGACCGCTCAGTCACATCACGAACCATATCACAGCAGATTCAGTCTGTAACGCATCATCCAGTGTCTGCGCGTACCATTCGACGTCGTTTACAGCAGAATGGTCTGTCCGCAAGACGTCCGTTGCTTTGTCTACCTCTGACGCGGAACCACAGACGTCTCCGCCGCCAATGGTGCGATGAAAGAAGGATGTGGACGACAGAATGGAATGAAATTCTCTTTACTGACGAGTCACGCTTCTGTATGCAACACCACGACGGTCGGATTCGAGTCTGGAGACACCGTGGAGAGAGGCTGCTGAACAGCTGCATTATGCACCGTCACACTGGTCCTGCACCGGGTATTATGGTATGGGGCGGTATCGGATATCTCTCTCGCACTCCTCTAGTACGCATTGCCGGTACTTTAACCAGCCAGCGCTACATCTCCGAGGTGTTGGAGCCAGTTGTCCTTTCTTACCTTCAGGGCTTGCCAACAGCCATATTTCAGCAGGATAATGCACGGCCACACGTGGCACGCATTGTCCAAGGGTTCTTCGTCAATCACCAGATTGAATTGCTTCCCTGGCCGGCGCGCTCTCCGGATCTTTCGCCGATAGAAAACATGTGGTCCATGGTTGCTCAACGACTGACCCAGAGTTCATCCCCAGCTGTCACACCAGATCAACTTTGGCAACGTGTGGAAGCTGCTTGGTCTGCTGTACCCCAAGAACACATTCAAAGTCTCTTTGAATCAATGCCGAGGCGTGTGGCAGCTGTGATCTCCAAAAACGGCGGCGACTCTGGGTACTGATTTTGGCAGGAACCACGCTTCATAGAATGCTGTAAATTTAATAATTTGTTACTTGGTCAACATGTTATCTACACAATAAATTTTGTTGTGATATCTCTTGTTTTTCTTGGTGTTGCAATTTGGGTGGCCAGCAGTGTAGTTTAACTATCAAACTCCGAATATGAATGTAGAGAGTAGTCACCAAAAAATTAAATATTTGAATGTGCAAGCAATAGAATATTTAATTGGTGGCTTAAATCGAGCAGTAAATTCAAGTACCACGGCAGATTATTCTAAGGCGAACTTTGTTGTTAGTTATTACTTTAAATGTAATATCACTTGCCATGCTAAAGTTAGATTTCAAGTAAGTGTCTGGCTTGAATTTATGACGTTGAACATTTTTCTTTAATTAGTTTGAAATACGAAAAGTTGGTTTTTCGATAATCGGGTAGGGGCCATATTTATAGAGAAATTAGAGTGGTAAAAATCTCTACATAAAGGTATCAATTCTGAGCTCCCGTTAAGTAATGTTCCTCTTATAAAATAGGGTCAACTAGTGGATGAGACGTTTATAATTCAAAGATGGCTTAAATGCGCTGGACAAAGTTTCTAGCGGCTGTCGTTCAAGTGGTCGGAGTCCTGGGTAGTTTTTTCGATAGGCGTTAAGCTTTTAGAATCTTCCTTCGCCCAAGGTAGCCCTCTTGGATGCCCATCGTGCAGCTTTTCTTTGACCAATTTTATAGGTTAAGCAAATGTATGCTAGAAATGCATTAAAAATATTGAACTCTTTTAAAACAAGGAATCTTGAATGCATGGACAAATGTACACACCATTCTCAAACAAAAATTCTACATGGAATACCGGAATTATTTTTTTAATATTTTACCTTCAGATAAATCTATTTGTAGTGTTCTATAAATGACTTAATTTAGCTATTGTTATATTGTGGGATATCAACGCGCATACATCTAGAATGTTAATATACAAATATCCAATATATGCGCGATTTCTTGGTCCATAAATTATTTAACATAAAATTTTTAATTTTGCAATTAACTTTCCATATTTGAAGTCTATCATCGTTAATGGTAAGTCAAAAACACTTTGAAGTAGAGTCTTTTGGGCTCACTTTTCGCTGAAACAATTTTTCCCTAAATTCAGAATGGTCTGAAATTACAAATCTATAAAAGCAACTGACAGTCCTCAAAATTCTAATACTAGGCCACTCTTTTGCTTTAGTGGCGAGTGAAAGCTAGTTAATCAACTGAAAAAGCTTATCGCAGTTAACTCTCCTAATTGAGGATTTCTAAAACAAGCAATAATACTCACTTGGATTTTAATATTTCAATGGTATAGTAAAATTCGGCAAAAATGCTGTTCTGAGTAAATTTCCTGGACCAAGTTTTTTTAGTAATACAGATTGAGGATGGGAGAAGTTTCCTTTTGTCATTCTTCCATCTATTATCGATATGTTGAACAATATATTCTTACTGTTAGTTGGTCAGTTCTTTTTCTACGTCGTACCGGACGACTTCATCTTTTTGGTCTTGACTCTACTTACTCCAAATTAGTTTTTGATGTACAGCAGTGACCTATCTAATCACTATGCTTTGTTCCCATAAGAACACGGAAAGTGAAGCAGCTCTGGGTTGCGAGGATGAATAACTTTCGCGGCTGGGCTGCTGTATAACAGTGTAAGCTGAAGGAATCTGGTGCACATGAAGTCTGTCACGACTCAAATATCCTCACTGTTCAAACGATACCTCAGGGGCTGGATATTCAGGTGCTAGGTCTCATCTGGAATGGGTCAAAATAAGACCCCGAGCTCGGGCTTCCTCCCACTGGGGCTCATTAAAATGGTAGCCGCTCCGTTTCGCAGTCTTAAAGGGTGGTTCTGGCCGCCCTCTGCAGTTACCAGAAGGCACTGGTAACATTGTTTTAAGTGAATGCCGAGATTGTCAATTGTGAAGTTCTCGTGAGAAAGGCGAGGGGAGATCTTCAATGATTAGTTAAATACTTGTTGAATATAAATTTTTGTCACATCATAGCGATTTTTAAGGTTAGATTGCGTTCAAGGTAAGGTTCCGTACCATATAGACTGATTTTCTTCTGAAAGCACTGTATTAATTTACCTTTCGGTAAAACAGCACTACAGTAATTTCAATCGGATTTCTGTCGTGCTGTCGTTAGTCGTAGGTTCAGTTTCAGACTTGAGCTAATATTAGTCATCTTAGGCATTAATTTACACAAAAAACGTATTTCCCAAGGGCGTCATTTCAAAATATATCATATTCAGATTAATGTTTCCCATTTAATCCCGTAGAAAACGTTGAACAACATTATTTCCTTAGTACCGAAATTCCTCAATCCAGCATCTGGGAGTGTTTTTATGGAGGAAGAGGGAGGTCAAAAATGTAAAGCACGAGAAATTTTGTGCAGTTTCCTCTGCGTAGCACATATTTTCAAAGTTTGTTCTTGTTTCTCGCATTATTCTCTTAGCATGAAATTTAATTTTGTGCAGTAACACTGCTTTGAAACTACAATAAATTTTAAGAATTGTTTAAAATCGGAATGGATTTGGCCACCCATTCTGTTAAATATAGCGTAAGTTTATAACAGTAACTTAAGATTAGTCTAGTATTCTATAAAAAATATAGTATAGTTAGTTATGAAATAGTTTATGTATAGCTCGTAGAAAGGTAATGTTAAGAGTTTATTTATTAGCAGCATATTGATAGCCTCTAGGATTATGAACTAACATTTTAACCAATTCTAACTACAAATTAAATTTCATGTTAAGAGGATTCTTGTTTACGTTCCAAAACCGCGGTAGAATTATTTAACGAAATGAAATATTTGAAGTGTTCTCGCAAAGGAAACGTGGATCTAAGTTATTTCACATCAGGAATTTTTAACGAATTTTTGTAGTACCATGCAATTATTTTAAGTTTATTATGATGCTCAGACTTGGGTTTTCCCCAAGATTAAAATTACTATTTTGAATAACGTTAATTATCGTACATGACTCAAATATGAAAGTGCGTGGAAAGGTTAACATAAGCATCCCCCTCCCCTTCTAAACGGAAAATCTAAACTTTTTCTCATGAAGATGTATTGTAATCGTGAGAATTTTGGTGTGAATTTTGCACGAAAAGTTTGCTTTTACAATTTTCAGAGTGAAGTTGCACTGTACATAAGTATTGTTCGTACTCATGCAAGTAAGATCTATTCTACCTACTATGAATCCTCGTTGATTAATTTTGTGGTGACGTTGCAAGCACGTATGAATGCAATTTGCATAACTCAAAACAATTAGTCGAATTGAAAAAAAATGTATTTGACTGCAAAAGGCTGCGAATAAAATTTATAAATTCAAAATTATAATCTAAATGTTTAATAAAATAGTTCCAAAGCAGTTAATTTGCCTGATAAGTTGCTAACTGTGGGTCTAAGCAATATTTGAGCTGGAGATGTTGGCCATTTTCATTATACGGATACTTGGTAGGTAGGCCAACATTGCCCTCCCCCCTGCGAGTAGCCTGCTTTAGAAAATATTCCAGATACGAGACCTAGCATTTAGATCGCACACCCCAGAGGTATCGTTTGAACATGGAGGACACTGGAAAAAGATATTTGGCATGCTACTCCTTTTAGCGTACACGGTCCCACAGCACTACATTTTCAGTCCGTAGCGTTGAAAAATTCGGTGCTTCTTTTCATTAATTTCAAATGACGAAGTTGTAAATAGATTTTTGCTTAATGCGGTGTCGGAGCAGCCCTCTATTGTGAAAGCAATTTTTATGTTCTAGGCTGAAAATAAAACATAAGTATTTATCTTTCAAAGAGATCTACCCAGATCTCGTTGTAGGTATGCTTTGATAAACGCTATTACTAGCTTAATTTTGACCTGGACATACAAGAACAAGCAGTGGAATAGAGAAACAAAGATAATTTACATTTTTTTTTCCTCTCCATAAGTTTCAGGATTACTTTCCAAAATCTTCAGAAAGCCACAAAATTTCAACTTTAAAATTTGAACATTAAATATTGTTTTTATGAAAGCAGTACACTTAATTCATAATGAATAACAATATTAAACTAGGCGGCACTTCGAGAATAAGATTTTCCTCTTGTAAAGACATCAATGTTATAAATATGAGGCACTGCAAAACTACGGGAACGTTCATTAATATCGTTGATAAAAGAAACTCTGAATTTTCCAGCTGAACACGTGAAATGCCATTTTTTCATGGCTTAGTTATAAATCAATACATGCAAAGTAAATTTCCTTTCCTTTTATGTCCTTATATGTATATTATCTAAAGGCCATAAAGTTACATAAATCAAAATTATGTCGCATATGAGTTAACGAATAAATTTCTTAAAATTAAATTCCGTTGAAAGTTTTCTAAATTAATACTCGTATAACTAGTTTTGCGTATCTTAACGAATTTCTAGTAACTCTACAGTATGCAAAGGGGGGGGGGGGGAGTTGTGAGTCACTTATGATTCAAAGTTGAAAACTCTTTCACAAGGATTATTTTGTTTTGTGACTGTCCATTTCTGTAAGGAAACGTTCAATTTGAAATTGTATAATATTCATTAAACCTTCTCATGAAAAGTTGTATAGGATATGCAGTTACTTTAAATTTGAAATTATGCACGCAAGATATTTTAATAGCGTAAGTAAATTATACTGCAATGTCCTTAATACTTCTGCATAGATCAAATTTCAGCCTTTGTAGGGTAGGCCTTCATGTACAAGTCTAAAAATCCCGGAAAAGATTACAATTTGAAGTTTCAGTGTTCATTATAGATCTGTACTAGGGTATTGAACTTTAATGCTAGTAAGTACAGTTTTAGGGAGATTGCAAAGTCTGTTACACTGCGTTTTTAGATGCTGGGAATTATATTCCAGTCTAATATTAATACTGTAATTCTGAATCCTCTCAACTTAAATCTTCTGGGATATACCATTTTTAGTTATTACTGATGAGCCTTGCAAAAAATGGCTTTCGGAAAATTTTTCCCCTAGGTGAGAGTTTATTGCTTTAGATTTGTCTTAATAATCTGAAATTTCTGTTCCAGGATGGTGGTAGAGGCTTGCAAAATTTAGAAATGAAACCATTCTCCCGGGGATAACGCTGGCATCTAAAGGGTCTTCTGAAAAATTTTGGAAATTAGAGCTGCTTTATTCGTACAGACGAGGTATGCATACATGAATTACATGTACTTAGCAAAAATCTACCCCTCCTCCAATAAGTTCCGGCATGACGTACGTATATCTTTATGCAGTGAAACAGCTCTATTAAAGTAAGTGTACCAACTGGAGCATAAAGATTAAGGTAAAGTTAAGCAATACGTTTTTGCAATTTCTTTCTACATTTTAGGACTAATTAAAAATGTTTAAATGTAGCTATATTCTGAATGAAAAATTAAGTTTACTAGCTTAAATTTACATCGGTTTGATTTTAATTAAAACAAGCT
>JAWZYV010018496.1:0-28786 GCA_038373885.1 Cheiracanthium punctorium
ACTCAATTTACGCGGTTTTCAAATGAAAACTTTAGTTTTTTTAATATTATTTATGGGATCCTACAATTTACAATTACATTTCAATCAAATTTACAGCTATCTGCCATATTCACTTTACTCAATTTACACGGTTTCGCGTTTACACGGTTTTACATATTGTTTTTTTAAATCCTACACATTTACAATTAATTTTCAGACAAATTCCACACATATCTCTTGATTTGCACGGTACTCAATTTACACTGTTTTTAAATTAAAACTTATTTTACAGGTTTTTTAAATTTTATTTATTGGATTCTACAATTTACAATTACATATCAAAGAAATTTACAGAACTATCCTCCAATATGCACGGTACTCAGTTTTACACGGTTTCGCTTTTATAAGGTTTCAAAATGATTTTTTAAATATTTTTTTTCCTTATCCTATGGTTTACAATTAATTTTGAAACAAATTTACTCCCATCCCTCGATTTGCACGGTACTCAGTTTACACTGTTTTTAAATGAGAACTTATTTTAGAGTTTTTTTTTTAATTTTATTTATTGGGTCCTATACAATTCAACATTACATTTCAAACAAATTTACAGCTATCCTTTCATATGCACAGTACTCAATTTACACGGTTTCGTGTTTATACGGATTTTGGAATGAAATTTTTTTCAGTTTTGTTAAATCCTACACATTTACAATTAATTTTTAAACAAATTTACACTTATCCCTCGATTAGCACGGTATTCAATTTACACTTTTTAAATGAAAACTTATTTTAGAGGGATTTTATTTATTGGATACTACAATTTACAATTACATTTCAAACAGATTTATGGCTATTCTTCGGTATGCCCGGTAGTCAATTTATACGGTTTCATGTTTACACGGTTTTTAAATAATTTTCTTTTATCCTACACATTTACAATTAATTTTCAAACAAATTTACCCCGATTTGCACAGTACTAAACTTACACTTTTAAATGAAAACTTTTTTCTCTAACTTTGAAGTAGTTAGAAATTTTGCACAACCATTTAAAATATGTAGAAAAATCTTGCTCCTTTAAAAAGCCAGAAAGATCTGCAATAAATATTTTTGTTGTTGAAACTTTTCGAAACAGCACTAATGTCAAATTACAAAATGTGAATTCAACCAAAGCATTGCAAGTGGCAGTGGAAAATTTCGGAATAAGATTTTCATTCTTGAAGCTGAGATCATTTGCTATTAAAATAAATTGCAAACTCACAATCACCTCTATGTCTAATATGTTAATGTTATAGTGATGCATAGCTGTAGGAGACAATAACTTTAAAAAAGAACTTTGGTGAGTGTGTAATAGCTTGATAATTAAACATGGCAATATTTTTAACAAAAACGTAAAATTAAAGTCTCGTGAACATAGCTTTGAAATTAATTTATTTTAATAACTAAGTAAGCAAACTTACATCCAAGCTTGAAGGGGGGGGATTAATAATTCTTGACTTGTAAAGGACTGAGGTTCCTCTTATTCACAGGGCCAAGTTATAAGTTAAGATCATGCAAACAGATTTTTTCAAAAATTTGTTTGTATGGAGTTGTTTTATACATACCCGTAAAAGGCAGGCCCGTTGTATTTCTAGAGTTAAGTTGCTTCAGTGTTTTGTTTTATAACTATGTCACTCAGCTACATTTATACATACTTTCTCTTATTAATATCTTCTTCCACAAATCCAGATATTTAAAGAATATTTGTTGAAAAGGTAAATTAAGCATAATGGTAATATACAATGATTTAATGTGCTATTTATTTTTTATTTTACTTTCTTGGAACAAATACAGGCCTTTAAGTTCTAAAGTAAAGATATGGCAGGACAAAATTTCATGCTGTTCTTTGAAAAAGTCAGTATAATGCTTTTAATTCATAGTTTAATAGATGAATAAAACTTATCATTATATAAATTAGTATAGTTAATTTAAAGATTGCATTGAAATTATTTATCTAGAATAATTTTTGGTAGTTTCAAATTAAAGTCATGTTTATTAAAATTGCTTACGATAAGATTTTTTTATTAAATATAAATTAATATATTCAAAACAATCACAAGTAAAGTAATTTAATAAAATAACAAAAGCACTCAACAAAAATCTGGTGGTGAAAAGGTAAAACTAATTAAAAACTTTGTAAAATAACTCATAAAAGATACAAATTGAGGTCTATCATTTTGAGTAATACAAAAAAAAGTACACTCTTCTTCAGTTACAAAAAGTCAGTCATCTGCACAAGTAAAAGGCTATTCTTTCTGACTGGGGTTGACTTTCTTGATACTGTAGAAAAGTACACTTTTTTGTACCAACCAAAGGGATTGTCCTGGATAAATACCCTTTTATGTGCATTATTTTAAAAAGTTCTTAATTATTTTTGATTTAATAAAATGTTAGCTTTTAAATAAACTGAAAAAAAGCATTAAATAACAAATGAAATTTAAAAATTAGAAATTTTATTGACTTTCCATATACAGTATATAAAGCTACATAAGTTTTTATATTTCATCTTAATATTTTAAACCACATACAACATAACTTATTCAGTCTTCTCTTTGATCAAACTGATGCCTAGATTTTCAGATGCCTAGGATAAAACAAAAAAACGTCATCAGCAAATAAATAAATCCCCAAAAATGTGCCATTCTTTTCTTTTTTGGCTACTATTTCAATATTCCAACTGATTTCATTAACCCATTTGTGCCCAGATATTTTTGCAAATTTCTTCGACTTTTGCTAATACCAGCAATAATAGATAAATTTCTGATGTATACTTCTTGAACAAGGGATGATTTCTTTTAAAATCATTATGCATAATAATTGAAATGTCAACATCCTACTAGGTCATGTTAAAATATTTTGTGAAATTGAGGTTCAAGACTCGTGAATAAAGGCTAGGGAAAATTAATAACGTTTTTGACTGATAGCGAAAATGCCACCCCAAAAAAGGGACACTAGGCATAAATGGGTTAGCTGAAATTTGTTAATATAAACACATCGATATTTTTTAAAATCTTTATCCAAATGAAATATTTAAAAATGTTAAACTGTGAAAATTTTATCATTATTAAATACAAAATAACAATATATAACGTCATGCAAAAATCAGGTGTTATGCTGGTTTCTTTTTTAAAAGAATGCATAAAATATGTGCTATTTTGAGATTCCTCAACATAAAGGCATTAAACTGGGAAAATACATCTGTAATATTTGGTGGATTTTTGATGTTCCACTGTATATACAAGGTGAGCCAATGGGATGAAATAATTTCTTAAAACTAATAACATTCTAAAAATCATCTTTTGTAAAATTTAGTGATGAAGCAGCGTAATCTACATGAAAGAAGATATTGTGTAGGTGCAGAATCGTTTATTTTTGGAAAATAATTTTCAAAAAGTCCTCTATTTTCCCACACACATTCTTGCAGTCTCATTGCAAATCTGCCTATAAAGTGCACAGCATTTTTAGCATTATTGTGGACACAGCATGCTGAATCCTTTCTTTTAATGCTTGAAAAGTCTTTGGGAGGTTACTTTAAAATATTCTTTGTTTTTAGGTACAGTCACAAATTATATTTATAACACTGAAAGCACAAGACTGCCTTTCCTTTAGTCCGCTTTTAAGGCGCACAGGCATTGCACCAACCCAGTATTCCATAACTTATTTTCCACTCTCTAGATTGACAACAGTGATGGTCAAAACTGCCTCCCTTTTTCTTTCTTTAGAGTGACTTTTTTAAATTATACAGTTTCATTCACTTACCTTGTATGCATATACATAAATACTATATAAAATTTATTTCCTTCTTTTTTGTTTTCTTTTTCCTTTCTTTTTTAATCTGATGTCATTTCTGAAACATTTAAAATGGATTGTTCTGACACAGGAATTATTTAAAATCAATGTGAATATTATTCTTTACTGAAGAACATTTTTTAAGTTTAAATTATTTCAATTAAAATTTTTAGTTATTGAAGAAGGAAGTATACTAAATATAAAGTATTTTTGTTAATAAATAATATAAGCATGTTTTTAAAATTTTACTTCTGAAAGAAAAAACTGTTAGTGTCTTACGAAATTATTACACATTGAACTCATGATTATCTATATATGTTAAATTCTGAGAGTGGTTGAGTGGTTGCATGCCCCCCCCCCCAAAAAAAAAACAATTAATTCGAAAACTCCTTTCCTAAAGAAAAAAATCAACATCAGTACAAAAATATGCAATTAACTCACGTTTGTAAGGTGCATAACATTAAACTAGAAATTTTTCTTTTAAAATTAATTCCTTAAAGAAATCTATAATGTAAACTTCGTTTCTTGTTTATACATATCTTGTCCCAAATTGACATATTTTACAAACCACAGAAATATCACCGTAATCAAATCCTCTTTTACTAAAACATTTTAATGAATTTTATTATGTAAAACAATCAATAAATTATTAGAAACTCATCATTTAAAATAAACGTGCATGGCCATGCATTAATCTTCAGATTCTAAAGGTTTTAAAAAAAGAGAGGGGAAGAAAAAGGGGTAGGGGCTAATAGGCTGGCTTACATATTTACAAGCCTCACAGCAAAATTTCATACCTGGTAATGGTACCCAGTTGAGTTCCAGTGGTAATTGGTTCTGCTCCTTACGCAATACTGCTTCCTGACTCTGAATGGTTGCTTTAGGAGGTTGCGAGTTGGTCGTTCTTCTCTTGAACATCCCGACATATTCTAGCCTCTAGAGATGCGGAACCTTTTTACCATTGAAGGCCACATGTAAATTGGGCAGTAATAGGAGGCCGTATGAGTCGACGTACCTATGAAATTATAATAGTTTTTGTATAGTTTTAACAATTCATTGCATTACATAGAAATATTATAAAAAAAGTCATTATTATTTGGCATAAAAAGTAACAATATAAAAGATTTTTGTATTCCCATACGAGTAATAACTCATTATAACATTAATCATTAATAATTATTTTTTTAATTACAGGTTTATAGATACTTCTGTAATTCTTTATATTTGTATACATTTATTAGCGCAGGGGGATGCAAATAGAATCCAAATATTTAGTGGAACTGACAAAAATTAGGTGACGCCAAACTTTTCTTATATTTTCAAATTTGCGGAAGCAAATGAAATTTGCAGTCGCACGCACCAGTTTTTTTGGTTGCATTGTGCAACCCCTTCTTTGTATACCTGTAGCAGTACACACACACACACACACACACATATATTCAGAAATTTTAAAAGACAACTACATATTTAAATAGCAATTCAAATAAAAATAATAAAGTAGAAGCATTTTTAAATAAATTTATTACATTATATGAAGAAATACAATAGAAAAAAGATTTAATTTTTAAAAAAGCAACATAACAACAACTCCTAAAATAATTTTAAAATAAAATGGAAAATTTAAGTTAGTGGGATTTTTGCAATTGTTTCTAGCTTGAAAGCAATTAGTATTTGAATCAAGCTTCGTAACGCAAAACCTTAATTGATCCTCTAAATGAGCATATGTAATTTGCGTTCTTAAACTAGTTTTAATTTTTATCATGATAGAAAATAATGGCTCGCAGCGGTAAGTAGGGGAAATTGGGGTACAATGAAAAAAAATTCACTCTTTTTTTTTTTCCTGTTCACAAATTTGCATGTACAATAATAAAATTAATGACAATTTTAACCTACTCTTTTTCCCATCTAAATTAATTTTTATGAGTTTTTACAAAATATTGATTCACAGCATCTTCAGGGTTAAAAATTTTTCGAAAGGTGAAGGTTGACAGTGTTTCATTGTACCCTGTATACTCGGGGTACAATGAAACACTTAATAAAACTTCAGAAACACTCGTATAATATGAGCCAAAATTCAAATTTCAGCATATATGTTTTATGCAGCCTCAACTGAAACAGAGTGATTATGCAGCCAGTTCCTGATTATTGTACGAGCACTTTGGGCCCCTACCCTGGGCATTACATGCAGATAGAAGCAAAAATTGAGTTTAGACTAATTATACAAAGACACAAAATATGTATAGGTGCACAAAACTTGAAAAATGCCCTAGACACAAAAATGTTTTAGTCAGGTCCTGCATAGACTTAAACTGCATGAAAAACATCTTAGCATAGTTCAAAAAATGTTTTCATTAAAGAAAATCTGTATTTAATTTAACCCCCTTTCCCATAATTAAGATAAAATTCTGTTGTATAAAAATATATTTTGGTAATTTAAATAAAAATTGTGAATCCAACACCCCCCCCTAAAAGAAAATACTGTAATAAAAATTTAAGAATGATCCCTGAAATTTATTATAATTTTTTTAGCATTTTAGAATAAATGCATAAAATGATGAAAATTTTCACATGCTCAAAACTTTTTTGAAGAACAATAAATTACTTGTGATAATCAATAGTTAAAAATAAGAGTAAATAATTTTAAATATAATTCAAAATATGATTTGTGTATGTAGGACATTCAACAGTTTCTAAAAATACATGGCATTATACAGAAAAATCATCCAAAAAACAGAATCCAGTCATCAATACTTTAAGAGTTTTAAAATAGTCTACCTTTTATTATTTCATTCCAAAACTTAATTTACTCCGTGTATATTTTTAATCGAGTAAATATTTTTATTATTCATTATTAAGTACACCTAATTAAATATAAATTTTAAGTACAGTTAAAGAACTAAGCTTCAAATTATAAAACTTTAAAAAAAAAGCTAAGTTCAGAAATGAAGTTTGATAAAGTTTAAGAATTTTGCTAATGTTAAATGTAGTGGTCTTTTTCATGGTTTGATTAATATCCTCTTTTAAATTAAATAGAAATTTTCTACACCTTTAATATAAGGGTTGTAATGCAGGCCCTGATTTTTGCACGGGCACTTGGGGCATATGCCCTGGGCACACTTGCAGAAATAGGCCAATAAATTTAATTTAGAGATTTATAGGGGCACAAAATTTGGAAAGTGCCCCGGACACAAAATGTTATAATTCAGGCTCTGTTGCAATGTTAAAATTCAATACTATAAATAGTAAAATCGACCAAGACGGTGCGAGCCCCATGTAAACACGGTGACAGTCGCTGGAGCTTGTCAGTTGCTAAGCCCCAGCTGCTGTCGGCAACCAGTTTGCACGATCTGCAAAGCAAAGAATTTTAACGCATTAAAATTGCACATAAATTCCATTAACAGAAGCACCTCAAAACGACAAAATACACCGGTCCATATTAAACCTAAAAAGCGTCTGAAAATTCAGCAACAGGTAATTTAAAATGAACAAACAGTGGACCGCTGAAAAAACACTAAAAATACTGGTGTTAAACGATAAAGTAATTAAAAAAACTTTGTAAAAAACACACATAAGAAGTAAAAGGAAAGAGGATACGCGTTTCGTTCAAAAATTGTTTTGAACTTCTTCAGTCCAAGCCCTTCGACGTAAAGAACACAGGGAACTGAAAAGAGAAAAACAAGCAAGATGTTGCCACAAGGGGCAAAGAAAAGTCGAACAAAACCACGGAGAGGGGAGAAAAAAATTAAAAAAGGGGGATAAAAAGGAAAGGAAAGAAGCACAAAAAATACAGAAATAAAAAGGAATAAAGAAAAAAAAAAATAAAAAAGGGAAGACACACGTACAAACACACACAAAAAAAAGAGAAAACAGAACAAACAAACAAAAAACAAATAGCACACGTTTTTTTTTTTTAAATAAAAACCACGAACAGGACAGCACAATAAATATATATACAAATAAATTTTTTTTAATAATAAAAACGAAAAAGAAAGACAGCAACACACGTACATACACATTAAAGAAAAAGGAAAAAAAAGGGGGGGGGAGTCTTTGTCCCATCTGGATTTTTTGGAAGGTTTTTCCATTACCCAGCACTTAGATCGTCTTGTGAACGATGGTTCTTCCGTTCCTTTCGTTCATTCTGCTTGGAAGTTGCTGTTGTAAGGTTCTTTTCACTTTCTTCGTTTACCCCCCCCCTTTTTTTTTCCTGTTTCTTTAATGTGTATGTACGTGTGTTACTGTCTTTCTTTTTCGTTTTTATTATTAAAAAAAAATTATTTATATATATATTTATTGTGCTGTCCTGTTCGTGGTTTTTATTAAAAAAAAAACGTGTGCTATTTGTTTTTTGTTTGTTTGTTCTGTTTTCTCTTTTTTGTGTGTGTATTTGTACGTGTGTGTTCCCTTTTTCTTTATTCCTTTTTATTTCTGTATTTTTTGTGCTTCTTTCCTTTCCTTTTTATCCCCCTTTTTTAATTTTTTTTCTCCCCTCTCCGTGGTTTTGTTCGACTTTTCTTTGCCCCTTGTGGCAACATCTTGCTTGTTTTTCTCTTTTCAGTTCCCTGTGTTCTTTACGTCGAAGGGCTTGGACTGAAGAAGTTCAAAACAATTTTTGAACGAAACGCGTATCCTCTTTCCTTTTACTTCTTATGTGTGTTTTTTACAAAGTTTTTTAATTACTTTAACAGTGGACCGTTTTAACCTAAAAACACTACAGTGGATTAAGCAGCCTAGTTGTACAGCTAATGTAAACTGGGCAAACACTGGCCCGTTTTCAATTCCAAAAAACATCGGTGGATATAAAGTCAGTATGATTAGAATAGCACGTGATAGCATTAAACGAAAACATAAAAATATCAAATATCAATTTAAAATTCACATTAAAAACATTGAACATCGTAAAGATTCATTTTAAAAAGCACTTACCTTTAATTTTTTTGTAATTAACTGCCCAGAAATGTCACTAATGCTCTCCTGTTCCTAATATCCACCGGCTTATAACGTACACCATATTTCTTACAAAAACACACATTTTATTTTCACAGAATAAAATATTTCATTCCCTTCCTTTCATAACACGAAACATTTGCCAATTCCAAACATCTATTTTACCAACAGACGACGATAAAATTGCTTAACGCTTGTCTTCAGATTTAACAGAACATCAAACCATGACCACGTGACCAAGATCAAATATACTGGAATCCTAGCTTAGTTCACTGATAATGGCACACGGTATTCTGATTCGCTATGAATGTCACATGATCGCCAGAAGTGCCACCCTAAATTTAAAAAATCAAGCACGGTGTGCTTGAATTTCTTTATACTGCACGTGTTGTAAATTAGATACAGCGCAGCTCTAAAGATGACGTACAGTTTAATGCATTTTATATCTGTACGGAAGAAGATAAAATATTCTTAATACAAACGCAAGATGAAGAGTTGCAAAAGATTATTAGTGTATTGAAGAATTATGGATCTAAGAAGGAAAACAGGAACATTGTAGATAAATACGAGCTAATAAATGGCATATTATATATCGTATAAAATGCAATAACTGTGGGTATAAAAAGTTATTTGTAATACCTACATCTATGAGGAAACATCTTGCTGTGCGATTCCCACACTTTGGGATTGATAAGGTGACTAAATTAATAACTCAGCAGTTCTGGTTTCCTCGCATTGCAGAATATATCAAGAATCACATAAGGCAATGTGTTACGTGTGCTTTCACGAAAGTTCCTGCAGGAAAGTTTCAAGGAAAATTGAATCCGATTCTACCAGGTAAACGACCGTTTGACATTGTCCATATGGATTTTCTGGGGTCTTTTGTCACAAATTCATCTCGCAACACAGAATTGTTAGTATTTGGATAATTTAACAAAATTTATTCGTTTAAGACCCTGTGTAAGTTGTTCGACCAAATGTGTGTTAAAACACTTGGAAGACTTCATCAATGAGTTTAGAAGTCCTAATAGAGTTGTAACTGATCGATAGGAACATGCTTTACATCTGCATCATTTAAAGAGTTTTGTTTAAAGTATGGTATTAAGCATACTTTAAACTGCAGTCAAAGACCAGCTGCCAATGGGCAAGTTGAGAGAATTAACCGCATTCTTTTACCCATGATTTCTTCGAGTATACGAACTGAGTCAGAAAAAAATTATGATAAAGTACTACCCGAAATACAGAGATGCATCAATTGGGCTCCTAGCAAATCTACAGGCAAACCACCTTTCGAGCTTTTGTACGGTTATAAGCCTACTAAATTGGATCAATTTCCAAAGGAATTACTACCACCATTTGATGAATATACGGCACCCGAATTACTTCGCAAAGAAGCACAGGAAAACATTTTGAAAGCCCAAGATAAGATGAAGTTTTATTTTGATTAACGTCATTGTACTGCTGATAAATATTCTGTTGGCGATGTTGTTGTTGTTAAACGGTTACCGGAAGCTACAGGAAGTAGTACCAAAACACAAGCGCAATATCGAGGACCGCTTGTAGTGATGAAAGTACTTCCAGCAGATGTATGCCAAGTGACCGATTTCAGAAAAATTGGACAAGGACGTTCAAGACGTCCCTACACCACAACTGCTCATGCATCTCAAATGAAACTGTTTCACATCACCAATGACGATGAAAACTTTAAGTACTGTGAAATTTTCAATACCAGTGAAAAAGATGCCAATGCAAGTGAAATTGATGTTGATGCCAGTGAAACTCCTAACGTCCCACATATTGTACCAGATACTATTATTTCACAGCAGGGTTCAAGCAATGAGATAAACTTTCGAAAACGAACCAAGAAAATGCCTGTTTATATAAAGGATTATGTGCTTTAAATGGACTAAGTTGATGAAGTTTTCAAAATTCATGGCCGAGGGCGTCCATTTATTAGGATGGCCGAATGTAAGGAAACAGGAAACACGGAATCACGAGATTATCACGAGACTATGAGTTTGGCAACACATATGACTATTCTAATTCTAAATTGTTATTTGTTAATTGTTAATTCTAAATTGTTAATTCTAAATTCTAAATTGTTGACTTATTCTAAATTGTTATAAAATTAAGTTAGTTCTCGATACATATTTTTTTTTACGGATGTGTTAAAGGAATAAAAGTTCGTTTTGGATCTTGTTGTTATTACACTTCAAACAATAATTAGATATAGAATGAACGCCATTTTCTATATTTTGAGAGTCAGCAGTTCTGATAAATTATAATACTAATCACATAAATTAACAGCGTTAAATATCAAAGAATTGCGTTTGGCTGGTTGAAACCACAGGTCAAGGTCGCAAATGTCAGTAAGTTCGTTCGGATAAAATAATTAGAATGCGGAGGATCTTTGCACAAAGACCAGACGTTCGGGGTATCCGGGAAGCCATAACCCCAGGCAAACTGAAAACAAAGGGTGTTTTCTGATTCTCTTGCTCCACAAACAAACTCACAAAATATTTGATCCCATTTAAGATTATTATATCCTGCAAAAGCATTTGAAAGTAATACGATAATGAATGTTTTATCCGATTTTTTTATTATTTCTTATATCGATTATTCTATTTAGAAAAGATACAGTCCTCATATTGAGATTCTTTAAACCAAATTTTTTTTATACCATTTTTACGAAGGTAGTTTAAAAGTAATGCACACATCCCAGCAAACACAGCCCTATCGGATAAGTTTTGGGCCGACACTGGCATGCCGGCGCAGAATGTGCCGGGGCGACATCGCTCACGCGGTACCGAAAACGACAAAATTGCGTCCGCCTGGGCGTGTGTCGGGCCGAAAGGATGGGGTGGTTCTGGTTCGGTGTCGGCAAAAACGATAACGGCGTCGGCCCACTCCTGTGCCACTTTTGAACCAAAACCATTACGTTTTTGGTGTGGTATCGGCAACGACAAAATATCGAAAACCGGCCAGCACCTTATTGATTCCCAAAATACCCTAATTAGCTCCGTAGTTAGTTCTCTAAAGTAGTATTAATCAACAAATTAAAGAAATAATAATTATTATTATATAAATGACTTTACACCACTAGGACTAAATTTATTAAAAATACCTAATTAGCAAATTATTTTGTTTTTAAGAAAATATTTAATGAATTTAAGAAGGAAAGCTCTTTTGCATCACCAATGGTTTACTTTTTTTAAACGTGTTACTATATGTTTATCAGACCATATACATTTTTTAAACAACATATTAGGCTCAAATAGACAATGTTCCTTTTTCTCTTCCAAAAATTTTTTAGAAGCCAAAAAAATTTATAATTTTCTAGAACCAAAGATTATAAATAAACATTCATGCAATGCTAAAAAAAGAGAGAGAAAATATATTAAAGTTATACAACATGCTTTTTTAAAAATGTTTTAATTTATTTTTTTGTTAAGTTATGTCATAATACAAAATAAAAATGACTTTTGATTTTATATATTATTTTAAAGAAGAATGTAAACAACATACGTTAAAAGAAATTAAAATATTGGCTGATTCTACAAATAAACGGTTAATTCCATAAAAACGTTTTCTCTTCAAAATAATTAAACATTTTCATATACAAACAAATTATTTTGTTTATACTTAATAACTAAGTATTTTGTATATTTCAAAATTAGCCCCAGTGATGTAAAGTAATTTATATAATAATAATAATTATTTTTAATAGGTTGATTAGTGCTAAACTATATATAAAACTAATAAGTATTAATAAAACCATGTTTATTATTAGAAGATACTTACTTTAAGTATTAAATATTTTATATATTACTGAATTTTCATAGGATTATCCTTTAGTATAAGAAAGGAACTTTCTATAACAGAATATACTTATTTTTTTCTGTTGTTTTAAGTAATATGAAATTAAGTACTTAAGTAAATAGACACATTTTTCAATGCAGTATGTAAGTTATTTATTAAAAATACCGTCCTGCTTGTTTATTAATAGTTTCCAAGTTTGCTTATTTGAATTATAAATTTCATTTTCGCATTATTTAGAAATAATTAGCAGTTTTGAACTACATCTTATTTTAGTAGTCCCTGAGATAACATAAAAAAATCTAGCTAAGAAAAAATACAAATTCTTAATATATACTTAAAAATCAACTTACCCCTTTTTAACTGTCGTGAGAACTTAGCAAAATGAAAACCAAAAAGCACTAACCACATTTAGACAACTTTAAAGTTTTTGTCTAGTTGAGGTTAATACCAGTTAGTCTTTAGAAAAAAATCACAGTTTATCCAGAGAAAACTACAGCAAAGTCCGATCTAACTGACGTAAGAACTTAGCCTATTTAAAACTAAAAAGCACTAATCACATTCAGACTATTTTAAAATTTTTGTCTAGCTGCAGTCAGTGCCATTTAGTCTAGGAAAAAAAAATCGCAATTTATCCAGGGAAAAATGCAGCAATCTCTCATCTTCATTGCTTTGAGAAAACTCAAAATCTACGTTACTGAAAAGTTTACGTTGCGAGATGATTTCTATTACAGCCTTGGAATGGAATGGACAAGCAAACGAAAAAAAAAAAAAACCCACCAACTTCCGCTCTTCGATTGACCATGGGACCCAAACAATAGGGAAAGGTCCATTTCGTCTTCCTGCGTAATACTGTGGTTCCTACAAGGGGTGGAAAGCTCTTAGGAATGCACTCGTCCCCCCTCACCCCCCCCCCACTGCGCCTACATGTTATGTGTACACGGGCACGGTGTAATTGGAAAAGAAAGTCCGAGGGATTTTAGCTTTTAAATTATTCACTTTAAATTAGATCGCGTGGAAAAAAACACAACAAATTAGTGTTATTCTACTGCAAAATAGTTTATACTTCAATATCTGCAATGAATTAATCAATTAATTTTTAGAAAGATAAAGTACTATAATCAGCAAAAAATGGTTATTTTTATTCATTTTTAAAGAGATAAGAGCATTAAATTTTATTTAATTTGTAACAGCATTTTACAATGCTGTTACAACAGCAAAACATGACTTTGGCGACATGACTTTGCTACAGCAAAACATGATTTTGGCGTAATTTTTACTATTATTTTATTTGAACAGAAACATGACAAACAAGTTGTTCAAATAAATGCTATTAAATTAATTATTCATAGTGATAATTTTAAAATGAAACTATTATTATTTTTTTCAATTTATAATTATTCAGTATAGTGAATTAAAACTTTTATTTATTTATTTAATTTTATTATTATTTTTTTTTAACAACAGCAGCTAATGTATTATAAAAAAAAATCCTTAACTATAAATTATACTGATATTTTTTATTTTTATGGAAATACTAATGAAAAGGTATTTTTTCTACTATTTTAATCCAATTTAATTTCAGAAAGTTTTGTTGTTTTGTGTTTTTTGTAAGGAAAAACACAGGAGTTAAGCCTTAGGGCGTCGGTGCCCTGAGCGGAAGAAGGCTTCTAGCGTTTGTTCCAATATATAAAACAATTAATAAGCAATAAAATTGGGGTTGAACAGTAATTATAATAATTATTTGTTCCCTAATTTTATAAAAATCAACCATATTTCCTTCATTTTATAAATATTAGATAATGTTTTGAATTTATATAAAATTTGCAAAATATCCCCAATTTTTGTTCCAGAATTGGGGATACAACGGTCATTTGTCCTCAATTCTATGTTCAAAAATCTAGTTAATTTATATAACTCATATTCACATTACATCTGGAGAAAATCACTCAACATCCAAACTGTAAATTGGCAGATGCTCGGTAGACCTGAACCCTGGACCTTCACACTTGAACCAGCGGCGGATCCAGAAAAAAAAATTCTGGAGGGTGCACAAGACAATTTTTGTTACATTTTCTTATAGAATGACTTGAATTTACAAAACAAGTCAATGCTCTATAGTGTAAACTTCATTCGTCTGGGGGGGGGGGGGCTCTGGATCCGCCAATGACTTCAACCATATTCGGTGTCTTATCCACTCGGCCATGGTGGACTCCTTTTCTGACCTTTTAAAATGCAGCGTTTAATGTTCTGCATTGTATGTATTTTATTTTTAATTAATTAATAAATTAATTTTATTATTATTTTTAAATTGGAAGTACTTAACAACTATCACTTTATAATTATTCTTTTATTATATTCTTTTATTATAATCACTTTATAATATCAACTTATGAGAAATTTACGATTTCAATTAACTCCGTTGACTAAGAAGAATTCCGATGGTTGGCGCATAATATCCGCTCTGAGTTTAATGTTTTTTAAGCGCCATATTTTTTCAATTCCAGTGTAGTACAACGTCTCGACTATCTATGGTCCAACTTGCTCCTGAGTCTTACCAACGTTTAGTCATACCTTACGACATGTAATATTGTTTTTTTTTTTTACCCTCCGCTAAAGAGGGTAATAGTTTTGGGCAGACAAAAAAAGTCGTGGATGATAATTGATAGTAAATAAAATCTTACAGATCTCACGGAAATTTGAAACACACCAAGATCCGACACATGATTGGAATAATGGATACTTGAAAAATTTCAAAGTAACTTTCAAAGAGTCTATTGTGGTCAGTTTTTCCATGCCGTCTGTACGTACGTACGTATGTATGTAACTCGCATATCTCAAAAACTATTGGTCGTAGAATGTTGAGATTTGATATTTAGGATTGTTCTATGATCTAGTTGTGCACCTCCCCTATTGGTTCCATTCGACTGGATAGTTTATCTACAGGACCGCCCAAAACATTCGAAATACATTACGCTCAATGGGCCGAAATTCATTAAACTCGCATATCTCAAAAACTATTAGGCGTAGAATGTTGAAACTTTATATTTAGGATTGTTGTAACATCTATTTGTGCACCTCCCGTTTCGGTTCCATTTGACTGGATAGTTTATCAACAGAATGGCCTAACAGATTCGAAATACATTAAGCTCTATGGGCCGACATTCATCAAAGCGTTTTTTAGAGGTTTTGGGCTATTTCAAACGACGCAGGAGTGATATATGCTGTAAAGAGTTAGAAAATGAATTTCTCCATTAAAAAAGTGTCTTTATCATTTACAGTTCTGCTACAGGAACACTCAAAAGATTTCCAATACATTACGGTCAATGGCAATTTTAGGGGCATTCATCCATTTCAAGCACAATACCGTCCTACCACATAAGTTAGGTAATGGTCCGACCACGGTCACGTGCCTCCCTCAAGAACTATGCCAAAAGTCGCCAAGCTTGGCGACTTTTGGTGTACGTGTGTGCATATTTAACTCTCAAATCAGAAAAACTGGAAGAACGGTTTGTTTCTCCCCGTTTGATTTACATGCAAATACATCCTGTACATGGCTGCCAATACAAATTAAAAGGTTCTGTCAAAAAACCTCTTTAGCGGAGGGGAAACTAATTTCAGCTGAAGGCTGAATATTAATTTTTTTTTTTTTTTTTTTGTGAAGTATTTTGCAAAAATTGTGGTTACATTAATTTTTTTCGTTGTCCTTTATACTTGTTTGATTTCCTCATAGATAGATTGAAACAACAAAGAACAAAAAATCTAAACTGTGAATAATATTATTTTTCATGGAGTTGGAAAATGTCAAGACAAATGTTGAACAATTTAAAAGCTTCGTATTTTGAAAAAATTATGTAATATAAATAGTGTGGAAAAGTTTGTTTAATAAATTTTGACGATTTTAAATAACTTCGTCACAGTATTAATAATTTGCGTTATGTATATTACCAGGATGCACCTAAATGTTTCAGTCGGAGTATAATTTCACATTAAAGTACATACATACCAGTTCTAATTGGGGAGGCACTTTTAAGGGAACAATAATTTACAAAGAAATTTTAAGAACAATAGAGAACAATAATTTCTAATGAAACATTAAATAACGCCTATGTAAAACAAATTATATTATTAAAATCACAAATTTAAGTCATTTTTCAAGTAAACAAAAGAAGAATTAACGGATTCGAAAATCGCGTTTGCTTCGCTGTCGTGTGAGTTTGGAATATATAACGTAACCTTACAAAACTGTAAGATAGCACCTTGATCCAAGAATAAAATATACCTTGCGAATGAAGCTTCGCGAGTTTTTCATCTAAATGAATATCCATGGTCAATTTTCTGGTTGTTAAAAACAACTGATTAATTTTATAGAGGTAGGTTTTTAAACTTTCATTATGTCAAAGAAAAACATGCTACAGTATCTCCAAAACTAGAATTTTGTATCTAAAACATAATGATAGTCTTCATGTTTTCTGAGCGTTTTTTTCCGTAAAAAGGAACAACTTTTTTATTAGCACTAGGTGCTATTTCGCTCATTACCAGAATTTTGACTACGCTTTTTTGTCTACGTGATCTTGTCGACAAGTTTTGTAGATGTAAATTGTCAAGGTGACGTTCTTTTCAAATGGGTTAGAAAGATAACTTGGAGGGTGGGGGGCGTTAATAAAATGTTGAAAATCGCACATGGTTTGTAGCTTTTGATAATGGATCGCTCAGTTTGTTGCCAAAGTGCGACAATTTTTTACGCGAATGTATTACGAGTAAAGTTAGAAATGCTGCTTGAAGATTATAAAATACTTCTAGAAGGCCGATTTAAGTATTGATTTTTAATTTCGAAAAAGTGTTTTATAGAACAGAGAAGAGAAATACACAGAACACTGATAGACTACGACGCACTTTCCAAATGGTATTTATAAAGATGGAGTATAGTTTGTCTATGCGCAGACCGCACATAAGCTTAAATAGAACTTGACATTTCTTTGAATTTGACGTATTAATACAAGCTTGACGGTTCAACTCATTTTTAAGCTGGCAGCGAGCTTGCAGGAGTCAAGTTGAATTGTCAAGCTGGAATACAACTTGATTTTTCCTTTCGAAAGCGAGCGTTGATGGTGCCATCGGTGAAAGAGAATGGACATTAATATTCTTGGCGTTTCTCAAATTTGCCCAATAAAGAAAAGTTCGTAAAAGTTGTGTTTTATTTTGTTACGCACAAAACCTGGACATTAGAACACGCAAGGGGAAGGAATGAATGGGATAAGCCCCTCTGAAGTGTAACACGAGGGGAGTTTTAGTTTTATTTACATCTAATTAACATTAGTAATTCCATTAACCAATTAATTAGCACTAAAAATAAATTTTAATATAATTAACACAATTTAGTTAGTTAATATACTTCACTTTATGGGTGGTGTGGTAGAATGAGGCGTAATCCGGCCTCCACAAAATAATTAATCAGCCATAAATGTGCTTGACCATAGAATAAAAAAAAATTCTATATTTCCAAATATGGAAATTCTTCAAAATAAAATACAATTATACTACGAAATTAATTTCAAAATCAGTCGTTTGTCTCGATTTTGGCCAGCAGTATTGCTCAACGATGAGTGTTACGATATTGAAAGTTTTAAAACGTGTCCTGCTTTTAAGTTTATATTATGCTTATTTCCCTATTAGTAGAGTCTATAAATCACACATAACATTATTTAAATTTTGATTCATCCCATGGAAAAATAAAAGAAACTTATCAGCATCGCCCATACTTATCGATCTGGCCAGAAAAAGGCGTGACAACAGTCACTTCAAACTTTAGTCATAGCTGCCCGAGGCATAATGGCGAAACGGTTAGCACGCGGGCGTCCCAGCCCATAGTTTCCGGGATCGAACCCAGCCGCCGATGTTTGATGGAACAGATTAAAATAACTTATAATTTCAGCATAGAGGGGAAAATGCGCGGAAAAATAAAGTATATGTGGCGCGTTCGCCAGCGGGCGCATCGTGTATTTAGAAAAAAAAAATTAGGAAAATATTTTAAGCTTGAAATTAAGCTTGCTATGTCGAGCTTGATTCAATCTTGCTATGTCAAGCTTAATTCAAGCTGGGCAAGTGTAAACTAGAACTTGATTCAAGCTTGCATTAAACTTACACGCTTGAAATTTTCAAGCTTAATTCAAGTTTATTGACTTGATAAATCAAGCTTGCTGATATTTTGATGCAAGTTTGCTGTGCTGTCTGGGTGCCTCGCAAAAATTCATGTAGAGATTTGTTAGGCGATTTTAATATAGATTTCTATTCCGAAGATGAGTTTTATGGAAGAAGGAAGGAAAACACGGCACACTCATGGATTATCATGCCCATTCCAAACGTATTTAAAGTGTGAAGTAGGGTGCTATTTTATAAGAGCGTATTTAAAGTGTGAATTTATGTATTTAAAGTGGTGAAGTATAGTTGGACTATTCCTGGCGAAGATTGTACAGCAGTTTTACAATGTAAAATATAATATGTCAGTGGAATTATGTTATGTCAAACTCAGTTGTGCCACTAAATGCAAGTCAAACTTTGATCTCTCTAATATTTTTTCAACCATAACGCTTTTCAGGAAGGAGCATTTTTAACGAAAACTATACATGTATGCGAAATAGAGGTAGTCATTTTATCTACAGCCAAGCACACACATAACTTTATTTCAAAAGTAAATCTGTACAATGTTAAATCTCCAATTTACCAATAGCTTGTCACATTAGTACGTACAAACGTGGGAGTACAGTAATAGCCGCCGAACTTACGCGAATAGGTTGATATCAAGAGATAACCAAATCGAATTCGCTTAAGTCCGAGTGTAATTTCATATTGAAGTACTTCCATACTAGTTCTAATTGGGGCGGGACTTTTCACAGAACAATAATTTACAAAGAAATGATTCGAACAATACAAAACAGTAATTTAGAATAAAATATTAAATAAAGCCTATGTAAAACAAACTATGCTGTTAAAATCGTAAACCGAAGTCATTTCGCTAGCAAACAAGAGATGAATCGAACGGATTTGAAAACAGCATTCATGCAAGCCTTAGAATTATTACAAAACCTTGCCACTAAAGTAAGGCAGTATCTTGATCCAAGTTAAAAAATTCACAGTCGCTTTAGTTTTAAAAAAATTTTATCCATAAGAATATTTATCGTCAGATTTCTGGTTGTTAAAACCATCTGATTAATTTTATACAGGTTTGTTTTTAAAGTATTTACTTCAATATGTGAAATAAAAACATGTGGTAGAGTACCTCTAAAACCAGAATTTTCTATCTGATATATAGTAGTCTTCAGATTTTCTGAGCGTTGTTCTTCCGTAAAAGTAGCATATTCTTTATTTACTTTTATTTTTTCAATGATGATAATAAATTTCGCATATAAATGGTCCTTTACGATAGTTGTAAAATTGTAAGTATGGATTTAGTCTAAAAAAAGTATTTTTATCTTTTTCACAGATATTTTACGTCCATACATACCAGAAGTCTCAGTGAACATATGCCATCTCGCCAGAAACGACGTGCTATAAATGATGTCGCCATTAGTACTAGGCCAATGTGTTAATATTTTTAGCATGAAACTAGAATGTAAGTTTTCCGATGTTTTTACAGGATATTAGATTTTTTTTAAAGTTAGAACAAAAACTATATTCTTCTTTTCATGATAAATTTCACTTTATTATTATCTATAGATATAATGCAGTTTACATTTACAAAGTTTTTACAAATTAAAAGATACAAAACGACCATGTGGATATAAATGAAAACTTTATTCAAAGTATGCACATTTGCAATGTATGCAAGGAATTTGAGACATGAGTACCACATTCCCATTGATGAACGAGCTCAATTATTCCTTGTTCCCAGAATTCCTGTCGTCATAAACACACTAAGTCCTTTGCAGTGCCCTTGAGTTCGTCGCCCGAGTCTAAGCACTTCCCTTTCAGATGTTTTTCAGCAGACTAAACAAATGGAAATCGGAGGGCGACATGTCTGCACTGTAGGGCGGATGATCAAGCTGTTCCCAATTGAACTTGGCCAGCCCCTTGGGGAAAAGGGACATTCCATCTTCTCATTGACTTGTAGGACAGACATTCTTCCCTGTATACGATCATCATCCGGAGGTGAATAGTGACCGGTTTAACACCTTCCGGTGTCAGGAAACGAGAATGCATTGCTGCTCTTTAATCATCGAATTTTGTTATATGAACGTCATTCAGTCCTCACACGCACTGCCGCATCAATTGGACGTAGTAGGGTGCTATTTTTATAAGAGCTTCTGCTTTCTCTTACGGACCCCCCCCTGCTCCTATCCACGCCAAAGACTCCAATCACATCCCTAGATAGATGTGTCGCTACGTTCTCCCATAGCGGCATAGGCAAATATGTTAACGGTCAAGTTGTTACGACGTTTCGTACCTTTTCATTTGAAGAGTCGTTGTACTAATAAAAAATAAAATGTGTTTAAAATATAAATTTTCCACTGTATTGAAGCAGTTATAAAGTGTGAAAACACCACACATTTTTTTGAGTAATTTACTGTTTTAATTAACTCCGTTGTGACTAAAGCAGTCAGATGTTTTGCATATAATATCCACTCTGTATTTAAATTATTTTAGGAGTCACATTTCTATAATTTGTGTGTAACGGTACGTCGCGATCACCCGTACTGTCCCACATGTTCTCGAAATTTACCTTTGTTTGAAAGAATTTTGCGACTTGTAAATATTTTCTTGTAAAATATTGTGTAAAAATTTTGATTACATTAATTTTTTTCGCAATTCTTTATAATAGTTTGATTTCATTAACGATTGATTGAAACAAAAACAAAAAACTAAACAGTGAAATATATTATTTTTTATGGAGTTGGACAATGTCAACACAAAAATTATACAATTTAAAAGCCTCGTATTTTGAAAAATCTTTAAAAAAACATAAGTAGTGTGAAAAAGTTTGTTTAAATGATCATAAATTTTGACGATTTTATATAATTTCGTCACAATGATAATAATGATGCGTTATGTATATTACCAGGATTCTTTCTTTTAGCAAGGAAACTAGCACTCCGTGTACTTGAGTATAGAGCGTTGACACTAGGGTTGTTCAGCTGTTTTGTGCATCGAGCCACTTAAACAATTTTCGTGCAACTCGTGGGCCAACGGTATGCTCTTTTTGAAGGGTGGGGGTGCTTTAGGAAGGAATACCTTCTATTAATGCATCATTTAACTGTTATTAGAAGTGTTTAAGAGAATTTAGGAATATGTTGAAAAGAAGGTCCGTTAAGAGGGTGTGAATATATTCCTCCCTGCGAAGTCCGTATAAAAAACAAAAACACACATAACAAGTGGCTAATGAAATTATAAATGAAACTCTTGATTTCTTAATCTGTTACCTCATCTCTTATTTACGCCCAGTGGAACAGTTAATATGAGTTCTGACATTGTTTTTGCTTACACAAGTAGTCAGTGAGTGCCTGCATGTTGGAATTAAAAATCAGTTTTTCGTCATCAAAAGTAAAGTTTCTGTTGTGAGGTGCTCTTGTTTGTAAATATCAGCGTTTGATTGAGACGATGCCATTTTGATAATGATAATGGCGTTATTGATAATGTCATACCTTTAACTTCACGTAAAAGCTGATACCAATATACAGTGTCTTCAACTGAAAATGGAATTTAAAATTCAAATATCTTTGATTTTCTCTTTATGTATGGTGGTTTATACAATGAAAAACAAATAACACTTTTCTGAAAAATTTATTTGTTGTTACAAGGAAAATTAACAATTTGTGTCATTTCATGATGTACATGATTTAATATATGACTTGGTGAAACAATAAAAAACGAGTAAAATGGTATTAAATATACAAAATATGGATATTTACACATGTAAAACTATGAACAGTTGTGCTTTACAAAATCATCTGCATTATGTGGCAATAGCAGAGCTTATTTAAAATACAACATATATTTTTCGATAAAATAATTTAAAATGCTCATTGTAATATCTTATATAGGCACCCTTCGATTTAACGGAAGATTTCCACCACTAATTTTTACTCAAATCAAGTTAAAGTATGTCCGAATTTTAATCAAAATATGATGTGGAAATCTTCCATAAAGTGGAAAGTAGCAGCTATGCTTATATATTTTAACGAATTATTTCTCACAAGTTCTTTATAACTATCATATTTGTAAAGTAAACCTATTTGTTTAATCTGCAAGTGCATTTATATTTTCGTACTAACCAGGTACGGGCAACCTTTGGAAATCTGCGGGCCAAACTGTAGGATATTAGCGAAGTCGCAAGGCATTGGGATTTATATAGGATTTCAAATAGTTTATACGGGTTTTATAGAAGGTTTTGACATGCTCCGCGGTCCGGATCAAAAGCCGGAAACGGGCCACATCCGACCAGCAGGTTGCCCATGCATGGTATAAACCAATCACTGAAGAATTTCGAATACGCTACTTACAAATCTACAAAATAAATGACGATTTTCACATCATTGTTGGTCATTCAAAAGTCTTACTTAACAGAAAGGTAAAGTAGTTTGAGGGGGTGTGTACTTATTTAAAAATTGCATGATTTCTGTAAGTATCGTGCTTTTCCGAAACTGCCTACATTTGAAAATTATACAGATATTATTCAGTTTTTTAAATATTAAATTTCAAATTTTCTGCTAAACTAATTTAATAAAAATAACCAAAAATTTGATTTCATTCTTTTTTAATTCTGACTTTATGAATTATTAATCTTCAGGAACTTATACGTATAATGCGCGACTCGATTAAATGTAGAGTACTAATACTGTGATAACCATCGTCTGATAAATTTTCTGTTCATTAATAAGCAAGAAAGTTTTCAGACAGATATTACCCTAACGTTTTTTTTTTTTTTTTTTTTAACAAAATCTGTAAATTTGATCGTAAAAAGAAAATGGCATCTCTACATATAGCTTTTCATGCTACATAGCTTTTCATACACACTATACTGCTAGTTTCATATACTTCAAGCTGTGCCGAGTAGGCTGGGATATTTTGATCACAGTGCATAAGTAACAAGTTCCAATAACTGAACGGCGGAATATTTGCCGAAAATGCATGTATACTTATATTTCATACTTTCATAATTTAGCGATTATTTATATAAATATTTATAAATGACGGCTCTTGCCTACCGCTTGGCTGTCGATCTAACGGTCTGGAGATTTGGGTGTTTTTCTCCAGGCGTAATAGGATTACTAGTGGCAACCCCCTTAACAAGTCTCCGCCAAAGATTACACAACCCCCCTAAGGTAGATAACCCTCATGCAGGTTTGTATTAACTCAATACACGTTTACAAAATGAACCTGCTGAAGTAAACACATATTAATTTAGTTATTCGCTCGTTTTTAAAAAATGCAAATTTCGTCACTTTTAAGTTTTACAGATTCTGCTTTGCGAGTTCATTAAGTTGATACGTAAAAAAATATCCTATCCGATAAAGCAGCTTAATTTTTTAATATATCGAATGCTTCAAAAGTCCCGCTCATTTATACAGGGTATCTCAAAAAGGTGGTAACGGACTTAATTCTTTATCTATTAGAGATAAGTGGGCAATGTAAAATGAAAAAAAAATCAAAATAAGGTCGGAAATAAGACTCCATTAGGAAAAAATTCCTCTCGCTAAGTTTCAAAAAGTTAAACTTTTTAAATTTTTATACAACCCCCGTAGAATAAAACTCCTAGTTAGTAAATAATATCAATGCAAAGCATTTTATATAATTAAAATCGTAAACCGAAGCCACTTTGAAAGTAAACAAAAGACGAATCGAATGGACTAGAAAATCGAGTTCGCGCGAGTCTGATAATTATTATCCAACCTTACCAAAGTTAAGGTAGTACCTTGATCCTGAATAAAGACGGCACCGAAATCCCATTGAACTTAAAAAGTTTTTTTCATCTAAATGAATGTCCTTGCTCAAATTTCTGGTTGTTAAAAACAACTGATTAATTTTAAAGAGCTGTATTTTTAACTTTCATCATGTGAAAGAAAAACGTGCTAGAATACATCTAAAACTAGAATTTTCAATCTAAAACATGATGACAGTCCCCATGTTCTCTGAGCGTTGTTTTTCCATACAAAGTAACATTTTTTTTTTGCTTTTTTTTTCAATGGTGATAATACATTTTGCATACAACTTGACATTTACGAGGGTTGCAAAATTATAAGTATAGTGTCTAATAAATATATTTTCATCTTTTTACAGGTGTTTAACGTTCATACCTACTACAAGTCTCAGTGTCTAGTGAACGCCATCTCGACAGAAAACAAAATGCTTGAAATGATGACGTCAATACTAGTAGACCAAAAAGTTAATATTTTTAGCATGAAACAAGAATGTAAGATTTCCGATGTTTTTACAGGATATTAGATTTTTTTTTTTTTTTTAAGTCAGAGCAAAAACCAAATTTTACTTTTCATTTTAAATATCCCTTTATTTTTATCTATAGATATAATGCAGTTTACAATTACAAGGGGTTTTCAAATGAAAAGGTACGAAACGAAAATGTGGGTATAAATGAAGACTTTATTCAAAGTATGCACCATAGATATGAGCACCACGATCGCATTGATGAGCGAACCCAATTATTCCTTGTTCCCAGAATTCCTGTGGCCGTGATGAAAAAAGTCCTTCACAGTGTCCTTGAGTTCGTCGTCCGAGTTGAAGCACTTACCTTTCAGGTTTTTTTTCAGGAGACTAAACACATGAAAATCGCAGGATGACATGTCCGGACTGTAGGGCGGATGATCAAGCTGTTCCGACTTGAACTTGGCCAGTTCCTTGCGGAAAAGGGACACTCCATCTTCTCATTGACTTGTTGGACACTCACTCTTCCCAATATACGATCATCATCCGGAGATGCAGAGTGACCGGTTTAACACCTTCCGCTGTCAGGAATCGGATAATGCCTCGCTGCTCCTATATCTTCGACTTTTGCTATGTGAATGTCATTCAGTCCTCAGTCCCTCTGCCGAGTCATTTGGATATAGGAGGGTTTTTTTTTAAGAGCTTCTGCTCTCTCCGGAGCTCCCCCACCCCCATGCTCCTATCCAAGTCAAGGGTTCACATCCCTAGGTAGATGTGTCGCTCCGTTCTACCACAGCGGCATGGGCAAATATGTTAACGGTTAAGTTGCTACGACGTCTCGTACCTGTTCATTTGCACAGTCCTTGTACTAATAAAAAATAATGCTCTTTTAATATTTAAACTTTCCACTTTATCCAAGAACTTTTGAAGTGTGAAACCACCAGAGGTTTTTTTTTGAGAAATTTACGCTTTCAATTAACTCCGTTACCTGTAAGGATTTCGGACGGTTTGTGCATAATATCGGCTCTGAGTTTAATGTTTTTTAACAGTCCTATATTTTCAATGTAGTGTAATACTACGTCCCGACTACCTATGCTGTCCAACGTGTTGCCTCAACTTAGCAACGTTTCAGGGTATTTTACGATTTGTAAATTTTTCTTTGTGAAGTATTTTGCAAAAATTGTAGTTAAATTATTTTTTTCTTTGTTCTTTATAATAGTTTGATTTCCTAATCGATAGATTGAATCAAAAAAAAATCTGTACTGCAAATAATATTATTTTTCATGGAGTTGAACAATGTCAAGACAAAAGTTGAACAATTTAAAAGCGTCGTATTCTGAAAAAACTATAAAACATAAACAGTTGGAAAAGCTTGCTTAAATTACTCTAAATTTTGATAATTTTATACGATTTCATCAAGGTATTAATAATTTGCGTTATGCATATTACCAGGATCTACCTAAATGTTCAGTCGGAGTATAATTTCACATTAAAGTATATACATACCAGTTCTATTTTGGGCGGGACTTTTAAATGAACAACAATTTACAAAGAAATGTTAAGAACTATAGAGAACAATAATTTCGTATAAAACATTAAATAACGTCTATGTAAAACGAATTATATTATTAAAATAGTAAACATAAGTCCATACATGCCATACACGTCCATACATGCCAGAAGTCTCAGTGCACATTTGCCATCTCGACAGAAACGACATGCTTGAAATGATGACGCCATTAGTAGTAGACCAATGTGTTGATATTTTATAATGAAACCAGAATGTAAGTTTTCCGATGTTTTTACAGGATATTAGATTTTTTTAATGTTAGAGCAAAGAGTATATTTTTTTTCTTTTCATGCTTATTATTATCTATAGATATAATGCAGTTTACATTTACAAAGCATTTTAAATTAAAAGATACAAAACGACAATGTGGACATAAATGAAGACTTTATTCAAAGTATGCACCTTTGCAAAGTATGCAAGGAATTTGTGACCTGAGCATCACGATCCCAATGATGAACGAGCTCAATTATTCCTTTTTCCCAGAATTCCTGTGGCCCTAAATAGACTAAGTGATTTACAGTGTCCTTGAGTTCGTCATCCGAGTTGAAGCACTACCCCTTTCAGATGTTTTTCAGAAGACTAAAAACATGGAAATCGCAGGGCGACATGTCCGGAGTGTAGGGCGCATGATCAAGCTGTTCCGACTTGGCCAGTTCCTTGTGGAAAAGGGACACTCCGTCTTCTCAATGACTTGTAGGACGCGCACTCTTCCCTGTATACGATCATCATCCGAAGTTGAATAGTGACCGTTTCAACACCTTCCGCTGTCAGGAATCGGAGAATGCCTCAATGCTCTTCGAATTTTGTTATATGAAGGTCATTCAGTCCTCACTCGCACTGTCGCGTGAATTGGACGTAGTAGGCTGCTATTTTATAAGAGCTTCTGCTTTCTCTTACGGACCCCCCCCCCCCCCATATTCCTTTTCACGCCAAAGACTCCATGCCTAGATAGATATGTCGCTACGTTCTCCCATAGCGGTATAGGCAGATATGTTAACGGTGGAGTTGTTAGGACGTTTCGTACCTTTTCGTTTGAAGAGTCTTTGTACTAATAAAAAAGAAAATGTATTTTAAAATTTAAAGTTTTCACTTTGTGGAAGCAGTTTTAAAGTGGGAAAACACCAAAAGTTTTTTTGAGTAATTTACTGTTTTAATTAACTCCGTCGACTATAAAACATTCAGATGTTCTGCATGTAATGTCCTCTCAGTGTTGAATTTTTTTTAAGTGTCACATTTCTTTAATTTCTGTGTAATGCTATGTCCGGGTCACTCATGCTCGCGCTGGTTCCCGATACTTACCTTTGTTTGAAAGAACTTTGCGACATGTAAATTTTTTCTTGTAAAATATTTTGCGAAAATTGTGATTACATTATTTTTTTTTCGCTGTTCTTTATAATAGTTAGATTTCCTTAACGATTGATTGAAACAAAAAACCTAAACTGTGAAATATATTATTTTTCATGGAGTTGGACAATGTCAACACAAAAATTATACAATATAAAAGCCTTGTATTTTGAAAAATCTTTGAAAAAACATAAGTAGTGTGAAAAAGTTTGTTTAAATTATCATAAATTTTGATGATTTATATAATTTCGTCACAATGATATTAATGTTTCGTTATGTATCTTACCAGGATGCGATCCTTTAGCGAGGAAACTAGCACTCCGTGTACTTGAGTATAGAGCATTGACACCAGGGTTGTTCAGCTGTTTTGTGCATGGAGCCACTTAAACAATTTTCGTGGAACTCGTGGGCCAACGGTATGCTCTTTTTGAAGTGTGTGTGTGTGTGCGGGGGGTGCTTTAGGAAGGAATACCTTCTATTAATGCATCATTTAACTCTTATTAGAAGGGTTTAAGAGAATTTAGGAATATGTCGAAAGGAGGGCCTTAAAGACGGTGTGAATAAATTCCTCCCTTCGAAGTCCCTAGAAAAAAAAAACACACATAACAAGTGGCTAATAAAATTATAAATGAAACTCTTGATTTCTTAATCTTTTACCTCATCTCCTATTTACGCCCAGTGGGACAGTTACTATGAGTTCTGGCATTGTTTTTGCTTACATAAGTAGTCAGTGTGTGCCTGCATGCTCCAATTAAAATTCAGTTTTTCGTCACCAAAAATAAAGTTTCTGTTGTGAGGTGCTCTTGTTTGTAAATATCAGCGTTTGATATAGATGATGTCATTTTGATAATGAAAATTGTGTTATTGCTGATGTCGTCCCTTTAACTTCATTAAAAGTTGATATTAATATACAGTGTCTTCGATTGTAAA
>JAWZYV010018497.1:0-26161 GCA_038373885.1 Cheiracanthium punctorium
GCCAATTGGGAATTTCTTTGGACTGGGATCGTATACAAATCATAAACTATCGTATTGAAACGTATTTTATCGTACTTTGCGGGTCGTATGAAAAATGTAAACATTGTTTTTTTTTAAATTGATGGCAGGAATTTTTTCTTAATTAGTCTCTTTTTTTTTTACCTTCGAACATTTTTTTCAGTCTACATTGTCCACTTACGTCTAATAGATACAATAATAAGCGTATAGTCACCTTTTAGGGATACCCCGTATATATAAAATAATTAAAAAACTTTGTAAAAAACACACATAAGAAGTAAAAGGAAAGAGGATACGCACGTTTCGTTCAAAAATTGTTTTGAACTTATCCTCTTTCCTTTTACTTCTTATGTGTGTTTTTTACAAAGTTTTTTAATTACTTTATCGTTTAACACCAGTATTTTGAGTGTTTTTTCACCCCGTATATATATCCAAACTGAGCTCAATCTCTACAATATCACATATACATAGTTATTCAAAATTATCTGGCGCGATTGAAAAAGATTGTAAAAGAAGAAGTTCATAAAGAATGACACAGAAATGGAATATCAAAAACGCTATCTTCTATGCACCTGATAATATAATCCCTTCATGAAAAGTGTTGCAGCATTTGTGAATTTTCCAAATTGCGATTTCCTGTTAACTTAAGAATTTTGTCCCAAGGAATTCTGAGCTAAAATCACTTATTATAAATTTCAGTTCATTTTGGAATGGTTTTTATGCTAGTAAAGTGATTGCTAATACATCTCAATTAAGAAAAGTTCAACACCATGTGTGAAGCAATCGAATGTTTTAAGTGTCACAAACAGTTTAGAAATTTACCGATAGATTGAGCTGATCGTATATGAAACAATTTTCCTACTCACCAAAATTTTGATATCTCTCTTTCTAATCATACCAAAATGTACTTCTTTATTAACATTATTTGTATTTTTCGCTTATTAAATTAATTTAGAATTTGGTTTTAAATTAATTAATAAAGAACAAAAAAGTAGTTGTCCACCATAGTAAAAGAGAGAGAAAGCATTTTTTTCGTAAATAGCAAAATGACTTGAAATGATGTCAGTGCCATCTAATTGCCATTGGTAAATATTCGAATTACATTTTTTTCATAAAAAATAATAATAGATCTTCCATAATTATTATTTATGAGCAGTGATCGCAGTAACACCTCTAGATGCCTTAGAAATTTAGAATACGCCTTAAGAATTTCGCAATGTATGTTTTTGCGCATTGCTTTTTCCATATAAAATTCCGTTTTATGATCGGTGATTACGGCGAGATTTAACCTTGAAAATGATTTTTATTTACAATCAATCAACTCTCTGAAATCTGCAGTACCTAGATTATGTAATCAGGTATTATATATGATTTATATGTTAAATGCGATTTAATTATGCACTTGAAAATGTAGCATAATTGTTCGTTGCTGTAATGACTCCTTTCGATAGGAAATACTCCTTCTAAAAAGGTTAAGGAGTATTTTTACTCTTCTGAGAAAATCTTAGATCGATCACTGTTTATGAGTATGAATTTCAAAGTCTGTTAAGACTGTAATTATCAGTATTAGTAAAAATTTTCAAAGAATGATTAATGTATTGCATTATTATTATTATGCACAGTCACAGATAAATAAAATAATACAACATAATTTCATAATCTGTTTATGAATTAAGTTATGAATGTGAATGTTCTACAAAAATGCAATATTCATTGCGCTAAAACTAATTTTATAAGCATTTCCACCCATTTTATTCAGAATGATAAAACGGCGCACTTCGTCGAAAATCCCAACTCATTAAAAATTAACTCGAAAGATTGAAGACATCTAGTTCAGAGTAAGCTATCTTAGTGTCGTCGATAGTTTACTGCAATTAACGAGTTCGAAACTTTTAAGTTATGAAGTAATAACATTCAGTGAACTTCCTTCTTCTCCCGTTTTCTTATCAGTTTCAAAAGATCAAACGCTTTTTAGATGCAATTAATGGAAGTGCATAATTCTATCAAACTTTGGATGTAGAAGATTTTTAAAGTATACTGAAGCTTTTAAGGCGGATATTGATTTTAGGTATATTTTATCACTTAACATGCTTTGAAGCGACAAAGTGATACAAAGGGGAAAAATGTGAAACTACCAGAAAGTTGATGAAATTTTTGAACTCGCGATACAACAGTCGTGTTCATCACCGTCAACTAATACATCAGAAGGATGTTTAAGACGCGCGCAAATGATAAATCGTACTAAAAGCATCGGCTATGAAAGACTTACTAGGAAAACTTTCCTCGCTGACAAAAAGAAGAACGTCTGTTCTTGAAAAAGTGCAGAAAGTTTTTACTAAATTTCTATTTAGGTTGAAAAACGATTATGATTTCGACCAAATAACTTTTAATGAGAAAATTATTTTGGGTGTACTGTTGTGAGAGCGAAATACGCAATGATGAGTCAATCAGCTCTCTTTTAAGTGGAAGAGCGCGTAACACGACAAGCGACATTCACGTAACGAATGGGATGAACTGTTTACAAAGTATAGTTAGACTATGCCTAGCGAAGATTCTAAAACAGTTTTAGTAGTCGATTTTAATAAAGATTTCAATTCCGAAGAAGTGTTTTATGGAACAAGGAAGACAAATGCAATATAGTCATAGATTGTGATACACTTTTCAAAAGCTATTTATAAAGGTGAAGTGTAGTTAGAATATGCCTGCTGAAGATTGTTAAATAGGTTTTTTTTTGGCTATTTTAATACGGATTTCATTTCTGAATAAGTGTTTGTGGAACAAGAAAGACAAACACGGCACACTCCATGGAATACGATGCCCATTCCAAGCAGTATTTAAAATGGCGAAGTATAGTAAGAATATTCCTGACGAAGATTGTAAAACAGTTTTGGAAGGCGATTTTAAGATAGATTTCGATTCCAAAGATGGGTTTTATGAAACAAGGAAGAAAAAATATAGCACACTTATGAATATTGATGCATTTTCCAACTCAATGGAAGAAGGAAAAAAATAGAGACGACACATAGATCGTGATACCGTTTTTATCTATAGCACTTCAATGCGAATTTAAAATATGAAACTCTATCAGATTTTTTATGTATACTTATTTACATACTTACTTACTTTTTGCTTCCAATTGGGCAGACGATAATGACCTCAATACTTTCGCTGAGATGTACAGAACAGAATAGATACACTGCAGGGCTATGTAAACCAAGCATATGAATCTAAACTACAAATAGGTAGGGTATCACTTAAATGGAGTGGGAAAAAGGATCCTAGACATTAAAAATATCAAATTAACATTGGCTGTGACACCGTAACCTTACCAAGCACGTAGCAGCAATAAAGCAATAATACAATGACAGTTAATTTAAATTCAGAACATCATTTATTGCTTATCGATTATCATTTATTACTTTCCTTGAAAAGGCGTTCTTGCTCATTGAGGTTTTCACGATACAAAATATATAAAACTTAAACAAGACATGTACTATACATATGAAAAAACTTTGAACTTCGGAATTTGGTTTTATACACATACCATTATTAGTCTAGACGAATTTCTCCTTGAATTTTGTTTCTCTTATTTTTTAATTAAGAAAGTGAGCATCTTCTAAAAACTTTATTTTGCTTTCTAATTTTTGTCTTTTCATGCATTCTCGATAAAAAGGTTATTTAAAGTATTTTTAACATTTGCTTATCAAACGCGCTTCTTAAACTAAAATTTAATTACAGATTTAATTAAGCGTTCGTAACTATCTAATACGTGTCACTTCAAGCACTTAAAAAACTAACGAGAAAAAAAGGGACTGAAAAATAACTGATTTTTATTTTCTCGACGAGATTAGACGTTTAGTCCAGTTACTTCATAGTATCTATTTTTATTTAACCCTTTAAGCGGTCATTTTTTTTACCGAAATGCTTCCAAAAAAAGGCATATTTTGAAAGGCATAGGATGAAATATTCCCGCTCTCTCGCTAGGAAGAAAAACCCGGATGAAAAGCATTTCAGTTACATTGACAAGCCACGCCATCTATTGAAAAATATTAATACTAAATAGTCTCTTCACAATAATGAAATATACGGGCAAATCAGAAAAGGAAAGGAGAAAATATCTATGCCCGTACGCTACACGGGCAAACCAGTTGAGGCCAATTTTGGGTAGTACGTACACTGTACGGGCAAACCGCTTAAGGGGTTAAATTATGTGATAGTAAAAAATAACGCTTTTTTGCAATATTTCTCCGACAAACAGCCATACCATGTGCTAAAGCAGCGTTTCTCAACCTGTGGAGCGCGACCCCCAAGGTGGGCGCAAAGCGTTTGCAGGGGGGAGGGGGCGTGCGAAACTAAAGAGCAAGTATCGATGCATGTTTTTAAAAAAATCATCTTACTTATTCTCGTTTTTACTGAAAAATCTATCCATTTTCGCTTAAAATGTCCCTTCAAACTTTATTGATAGCATTATTTTGAAGAAAATTCGACTCGATGCTCATTGTTAAAGATTTAAAAAACTGAATGTATGCTGAAAAATGTGAGGGGGAGGGTTGGCGCGACCGTAAGTTAGCCTTTGTTGGGGGGCGCGAAGTTAAAATCTTGAGAACCGCTGTATCAAAGAAATTTATATGAAAAACCCTTCCACGGACTTGGTTATATTGTAAAGTTGTCTTTCTGCAAAATTCCTTTAAATTTACTAAAAGAATACTTAACTTACTCATATATGTAGGAAAACTTTATTATAAAGAGTGGGTGGTACTATTTAACAAAATTTAAAACAAATATTTTCTTATATCTCACTTAAAGGATGTACCTTTAGAAAAGTGAAAAATTGGGTTTGTGTCGTACAAGGAATTTTCATAACAGAACTTTTAACGTAAGATTACGTTACTTCACAGCTGTCCTGTGTAAAGTAAAAATCATTTTTTTTTCAACGTTGTTGTAAGCTATAGGGTACTTCAAAACATGTTTTAGGGAAATTTACTGAGGAACCAGACCACATCTATCACCTGTCAGTTACTTATATCTCGAAAATTTGAGGGATGTCAGTCAGCTGATATTTTTAATAAAACTGAATAAAAAAAACATCCTATTTGCCATGCTTAGTGATTTTCAGCCGTATAAAATGATTTAGGTTCTTGTATATAAGGAATAGATAGAAATGCCATTCAGAAAAATAACTGAGCTATCTTAAATCATCATTATGTTTAATCAAAATGGCATCTACATGCCGAAAGGGGAGGGGATTAATTGTTTTAGGTAAAAGAGTAAGGATTCATTACAACTAAATATAGGGTAATTCCGGGAGGGCCGCCACATCGGGGACAGATGCCGCACCCCTTGTATTTCTTGTAACTGCCGATTGATAGCAGTCAAACGCACAGTATAGTTAGGCAATGAGATTTACTTAACTAGAATATAGCCTGAATACTTTTTAATGTTTTACCTGTGATTATGCAATACTTATGTTGAGATAAGCGCATGATTTCACTATAAAAACTTTTAAGAAGTTTATATTTAAGTAGATTTTTTTTTACACTAGTTATTGAATCCAAGCATGATTTCGAAGTTATAACTAAGTGTAGAACCTGTATAGAGTACTGTGTATATGGTTACGCCATTTTCTGTTGCGAGGACAGGCAACTGTGATGTGTTACGTCTGTACTGTACAAAATGATATAGATACCGCACTGCCATTCCGGTATACATGCCGCAGTTTCTTTTGTACGAGACGCCTCAATTAGCAACATTTTAATCTCTCTCTTTGTCTTATTTCGTTATTACTGAATTTATATTACTGGAGTATATTTGTTGGATTTGATTAAGTGTTATTAAAATTGTTTGTCTTTTCATTTTACACAAGCCGACCAAGTTGTGCATGTCATATAGTCATTAATTATTGTTGTAATAATTCTGAATTTTCAAGCTCTGGTTTAAATCAAATATTGTATTAAAAAATCGGATAAATTGTTACTATGTTTACAGATTTTATTAGAAACGCCCACATTAAAAAAAATAAAACAACGTTAAACAAATAAAACAATGTAACCACTATCGTACTCTTTTTACTCCACTCAAATACACTGATGTTGCATTGCTGAGAAAACAGATGTTAAATTTCAATTAAAAAATATAATAATTTAATTTTAGCAGTGAACTAAGTAGGCACAGACTAATATTGATTAAAACCTACTAGTGCGTCTCTTATGCTAATTTAATATAATTTGTTATTAAATAGGTAATCATAGAACAGATATGAATATTTTTTGCACTATATTTTTTATTTATCATTTCATTCTGTTCTTATGAAAGGCTCGGCAAAACTCCTGCACAGCAGTGACGTTAAAAAATATTAATTATTCTTAGATTTTTTTTTTTTTTTTTTTTTTTTTTTTTTTGTCGCAGTACACATGTTCTATATTCTACTATAAATTTCACAACATCATTTATTTTACTGTATATGCAGCCTGGGATTTTTTGCACAAATTAAAAAAATATTACTCTATCTTATTTTCGAGTTTTGGGAAGGAATAAAGAGGCTGGTTTACCACTTTTGTCGCTGGTTTTAGCGACTTTGAGCCAGTAGATCGGAAAGGTTGTAGAGAAATCCCTATATTTTTTCTTCGTTTTTTACTTTAATTTTACTTGCATTTTTTTAACTGAAAATAATGATGAAATGCACTCTAAATAGCGATAAAATTATTTATCTTTTTCAATCAGCGTTTACCCAATTATATTTCGTATCTCTGACAGGAGTCATTTTGGAGACAGCGACTAATAGCATGGCATCGCAATATACACAGGTCTAGTGAAAATAGATATGTGTTTCAAGGACAAGCATGTCCCGCTTTGGCCTTGTCACTAAACTCCGTTCCTGTAAGAACACGGAAATTGAAGCAGCACCCGGTTTGGCCAGTGCTCGGGAGGGTGAACTCCTCTCTCGGCTGGACTGCTGTAGGACCGTGTACGCTAGTGGGATGGGTGCACGTCAAATCCGTCGTGGCTTCAATGCTCTCCATATTAAAACGATACTTCTTGGGGTTCCGATTTCTGGTGTTAGGTCCCTCATTTGGAATGGACCAAAATTAGGAGACACCCCGAGGAAAGTCGGACTTCCTCCCACTATGGCTCATTAACATAGCCGTCCCTTTCCGCCCTCCACCTTTCTATAAGGAGGATATGGTACCGCTCTGTGGTTGCCAGAGGGCATTTGAAAAATAAGCAACAATGACAATCATACAGCATTCTAAGACCATAATCATTATTTTTCAGCTTTCTCAGTACTAAAAAAAGAATCAATGTCAGCCACATATACGTGAACTAACAAAAAGTGTCCAATCTATCATTCCCTCCCCAACCGTAAAAAGTGTGAGGAAACGAGCATATCCCTGCAAATTTTTTTACAAAGGAAAAATGAGATCACTTTTTCACACGTCACCAGCAATATCTTTAGAATCACATAAAATTTTCATGAGAGAAAAAATAGCAGTTTGAATTTATAGAAACGTGAACATCGAAGCGGAACGAAAATATTGCCTTTTATTCCTCACTTCAAAAAGTAGAATGCTTTTTAATGAAGTTTTCAGGAGAAATAAAGCAAAGAATAAATAAATAATAATAGGAAATAAATAAGATCTTGAACTTCATTCCCAATTCTGTGTCCGACAAAAGAAAACTATGTTTCAAAGATTTTTAGATTCTTTGCTCGACTCGCGTTAGTAAACTTTTATTTTTAAAAAAGAAAGTACGAGGATTATTCGATGTAATATTTCGGTATTTGAAATATTTTACATTTTACAGTCCAATAAAAATGATGTCTTATAGTAAACACGTAATTATTTATTTCAAAGAAAGTGTTCTAATATATACATTCATACTTAAGTAATTTTGCTTTTGTAATTCAATATTTCACATTTTAATGTTTGCATTAGAGCAGATTAGATACCTCGAAACCTAACCAATTTAATAAACAATTCAAAAGTCTGCATAAGTTTCTGACTTACAGTTTTATATCTATCTGGAAAATTTAACGGCGTGATTCATTTCGAAATTTAAAGAATTTATGGGGCAATTTTCAGTTATTAAAAAAAACACATAGATTATAAGATACTTTACAAATACAAGTATTGCATAGGTATAAAATTCCATATTTAAGCATGGAAAACAATATACAAAAATTATAAAAAGAATAATAAAACTTTTAATTTCAGTCACTTTCAATGGAATGTAATCTGATATGCATTTGCTGGTTGATCTATTATTCTGAGATTTAGTTTAGAAGAAAACAGATCATTTCTGTAAGGAGTAGCTAGCTTGCAGCTTTTACCATGGATATAGGAATTTAGCAGATATTCTGGCTTCCGATTGGGCGATTTATCATTTATAGAATCCAAACTTTGGGAATATCTGGTGAGAATTTTAATATAATTTTCTAAAGTAGTGGCAGTTTTGTGGCTTAAAAAATTTGATTTTGAATATAAGAAACATAATTTTGAGAGATATTCAGGCTTTTGAAACGCAAAATAGACTATCATGAAAAATGATACATCTTCAACGAAGGAAAGAAAGAAATTTTAAAAAAAGGAAGAATAACAAGTTGAAATAATGAAAAATAGACTTTAAGGGTCGTGAGATGCAACTAATTAATAGAATGAGATCTCTTCAGCTAGAAATGTTCACAAATGCTTCTAAAAATTTTATTTTCAGACTAAGACATCCGCTTTCTGGAATGTTGACTAGTTAGGAAACATTGTTTAGTAGATTTTGAAACAGTCCTGCTCCTGGACGTATCTAATCAGGGCGGGTTAAGGAGTCTGGACCGTCCCCCTAAATCTATGCACGAACGTTAATTATAGCCAAATAGTCAAATTTTGTATTCTTTTGAATCCATCGCTCAAAACAGTATACGATAAAAAAACAATTGTACGTAAATTTTGAAAATTTTGTATTAAATTCTAAAAAATATTAGTTTGGTAAATTTTAGGATTGAGTGTGTAAGAAACAAAATTACCATAAAAAGTGTAAAAATGTATAGTGTTGTTGAAACTTTTTTTAATTATTCATCGTAAATTTTACTATCAATAAAATTTTATACTAAGAAAAGACCCCATTCCCCCCGAAGAAGCTGTAGCTAAGCCCGTGGCCAAGCATATGTTTATGCCTTTTTATCTTTTTCCTTCTGTGCATTCCCCTTCTATAAGTGGCCTTTAAAAATTATTTGAAAATCAAAGAGATAAGTTTTATGATGAATAACGCTGCAAATCCTATATTTCTAACGCCTGCCGCTTTGCTTCGATTGATTTTTTAAATTGTTGCTTATTTTGATACACCATCCGCATTTTCGTCCTCATTTGAAAATTTTAAATCATTAAAAATAAATATTAATTGCGTGTATAAAGGATATTTCAGTATTAGAGGAACAAACACTAGGAGGGGTAGGTTCAACAGGACGGGTCAGGATCATATGTGGAATCAGTAACGTTGTCCTCATGTACTTGTTAATAATCACTTTAGAAGAAGTGTTTAAGTGTACGTCTAATTTCTGAATCAATTTTCATAAACAATGGACTCCTCTCCGCCAATTTAATCAATGTACAGCCCCTCAAAAAAGTATTCGAGCAAGAGAGAAATTTCCTATTTTAGATTTGCGAATAATAATTGAGTTTTTGAAAAACGTACAACTTGATAGAAATATGGAAAGTCATATTTATACATACCTAATTCATATTCTGTGATAAATAATTTTTAATATACGAAACCAACGTAGGAAATTTCTCTCTTGCTCGAATACTTTTTTTGGTGGGTGTAATGGAAACAAAAATTCTGATTTGCCCAATTTTTATCAAGTGTAACATGGAAAAGATGCATTAGTTTATGAAAAACTGTGGTCGGGAAATTCTCTATTACATGAACACTTCTTCTAAAGTGATTATTAACAGGCACGTGAAGAAGACGTTTTTCCGACTCCACATCGCTATGTCCTTCTGAACCATCTTGGTGTAAACGACCCTTCCTAAAAGTTTGCTCCTCTAATTTCAAAACACCCTGTATATGTGAGAGCCTTGACATCATTTCAAATTCAGCTTTGAAAAAAAAATATGAAAGTATGTTGCAGATTTTTTTTCTCTCTCCAAGATATCTTTAAAAAACGTTTCTGGCAGCAGTTGTTCGAAAAGCAATGCGTTCTTCTTTAATATTTTAAACTTTGCAGATAAATGACATATCGATGAAGGAAGCATGCATTTGATGATTTTCAAAAAGTTTTTTTAATATGTACGATTTAAAAAGTTTTACATTATATCCTAAATTATACATAATCCTTACTTAAATCTACCTAGACTACAAGTATTGTTTCTAGGACTAACCAAAGCGTAAAAGAAGAAATTTTAACTAGGCATATGGTAAAAAAAATGGGGTCATGTGGTCCAAAAATGGATTTATATTTTTTGAATAGTTTTATTCATTTTATTTTAAACTAGCTATTAGATAGCACGTTTTTATTCTTTAACCACTGGGATCAAACTGCAAGTTACTCGATTTACAATGTTTAAATATTTGAAACTTAGTTTGGGTACTACAAATCCCAGCAAGCAGCTATAGAGAGTTTCTACTCCTATAGTGCATTTCCGTTTTCAATTTACAAACTAAAAATCTAAATTTCGATGTCATGAAATCCCTCCCAAACTTCGCAACACCATCTTAAAGCTTCTCCAGACGAATTTTCCACGTATGCCTGGCAGCGCGAACCTTGATCGGATGACATAAATTTTGGCAGGTGGTATAACTAAGGGGGCGGTCTTGCCCAGAACCCCCCTCCCCTAAAATAAACTGTTCCAAAGGGACTCAGTTAAAAAACTTCGTCTAGGGTGCCAAATTTGCTAGGGCCGGTCCTCCTGTAAGAAATAATTAATATCCGCGAAATCTTTGTCCTCCTGGATATTTCGTGCAGTGCTTGTTTTCGTACAGCAGTCATGTCAGGAAAGGGTATAACAACATCGTTATGTTTCAGTTATTCAGCTATTTAGGATTATAAAAATCCTTTTAATTCTTTTGAAATTCTCTTTATAATAATAATTGCTTCAGTAAACCATTTTAAATAATTTCTGATAAGAAAGTTACACTTTCCTTTGCAAAGACGTGGCAGTTCTCTAGAGTAAAAAAATAATTACAGTTGAACTCGCTTAAAGCAATATCGGTTTAAGTGATATCTCCCTTTTTGTAAATTTTCAATATACCAAACCGTAATAATTAGTTAATATGATACCGGATAATAGAATATCCCCTTATTAGAATAGTTTTTCCTGGCTATTTGGGTATTCCACTAAGCAGGTTCAACTGTATTTAAAAATGCATGACCTGAACATCATTGCGGATCAGTTGCACCCTTACATGACGTATGTCTCCCCGACTGGAAACGGGATCTTCCATCAGGAAAACGCGTCAAGTCATGAGGGTGGAATTGTGTTGGAATAATTCGAGGAACATAGTGATGAATTTCCATCAATGTTCTGGTCACCTAACTTGCCGGATTTTAATCCCATAGAGCATCTTTGGGATTACATGAAGCTGCAGCTCAGATCTCAAACATCAAAACATGTTCCAATATCTCGACATTGTGTGACCGTTGCTCAAACATTTGGTACAACCTGCCTCGAGTTATCTACCAAGAACTCTCTAAATCCATTCCCAGGCGTGTTACAGCTGTTTTGAAGGCCAAAGGAGGTGCAACGCGTTAAGGAGTGGGTGGTCATAATGTTTTGATTCTTCAGTATAATTTGAAAAACTTAAGTATTATTTTAAGAATAGATTTAAGACCTTAAACACACAATACCTACTCTCAGACATTCAGTCATACACACTCACACCTCAAAACATAACACACGCATGTAAAAGAAACATTCTTTTATTGAAAGCAATAATTTTTACATAACCGAAGTTATTTGTGGTTTTTATTCAAGTAAGTATCTACAGGATTCTAAAAAATTTACTTTCTGTTAAAGGAGTGATCTCAATTTAAACACTTTTTTCGTTTACGCGATTTTTACGAAGTCCGGCAGAGTATAGGCACAGATTTATCTCCATAGATGCAGGCACGAGTATTGAGTTTCAAAAAACTAGACGAAGAACCTTTTCTTCAAAACTGTTCATGGTGATGAGATAGCTGGTATCAGATGCAAGCTTAATGGTGTAACATTCAATGAGAGATGAAATCATACCGATGGTAGTAGCTTGTCCAGTAGTTATGGTATTTCAATGGGTAATGGATCTTTCGGAAGTTATCTGAGGTTTCTCAATGATCCAATGGAAGTAAATTGTGGTGAAATTAGCTGTTACATCTATGTTAAAAAGGTTCCGAGTTAACGATAATAATATTCTTCCAATACGTGTTGCCAGCGCTAATGGTAAGTTCGTCAGTTCTTGTTTTCAGTGGATGATGGAGAAGAGCTATTGTTCATGTCTTCAATGAAAATGTTTGAAGCTGTAAGAAACGTTCGTTCCTGGAAAAAGATACAGAAGCAGTTGCTAGATATACACAGCCAAGATATTGGTAATCATTTAAAATCTGCTGATGTTTTAAAGACTAGTGGAATTTCTTGAATAATAAGATATAGCAATCCTGGATTTCATATGTTTAGAGCTGAATATTGTGGCAAGTATGATGATTTTTGGTTTTTATGGATGATGTAGACATTCTATTTTAAATGTCTTAATTCAGAAGCTTGTACCTGTGAGGAATGTTAATTACAGGAAATCATATAAAAGGTGAATCTGGATATCAATAATTGAGGTACTGGTACATAAGAATCTGTAATACTTCTGTCATCCAATTCTCACAACTGAATGGGGTGCTGAGTTTTTGACATTTCTGTCTTTCGATGGATTATGGAGACATGCTAAAATGAAAGTCCTGAAGGTCGAAGTTAAACAGCTGCTGGAAATATTTGTTTTAGAAAGCCCACTAAAGATGAAGAAAAAGATAGGAAAAGAAAATCTTTTTTGTAAGCAAAATGTTGCAAAACAACTTTACTGGGACTATTACTATTGTTGAAAAATCATTTAGAAGGAAATTTACTTTTGTTCATAAAAACTAGAGTTAATTTGTGAGCAAAATATAAAAATATATGTTTTGAAGTTTGCATGGATTTCACGGCTTGACGCACGACATAAGTGGAAGCACAAACTTAATTAATTTCATTTTCAGAGAAGACTTCTTTACACAGTCTTCTAAAAAACGTTCCATAAGTTCCGGAGGATACAGAATTTCCTCCGGAGGCCACGGAGCCGGACGAACAGGCCTTGCTAGCGGAGGAGCAAGTGGAGCCGGACGGACAGGCTTCAGAAGGGGCTCCGGAGCAGTTACGTAAGATTCAATACCCGAACTGCCAGCACTAAAATATTCTTCAACAGACTCCGACATGTTTTCGTTCAATGGATAGACAAGCAAAGAAAATAAGGCTGTTATGCCGAGAAGGCCAACGTATCTTCGAGTTGTAGTTTTAAAGATCAAACGTATCGCAAAAACAGGTAGTAATAGGTATAAACGTGTCAGAGTATTCGTAAATATAAAATAATTAGCAAAATCAGCAAGTAATCTCACAAATTAAAAGTACGATGAAATCTCAGTAATATTCGTGAATTTTCAACTTTCTAACATACACTTGTATTGTTGCAAATTTTCTGCCTTTCCAACAATGTTTAATCATATATTCTTTGAAACGGTGTGATAGTGTATTCTTAAAATGATTTTAACAATGTAAAAGGCTTTGAAATATTGTTGCTGGTTATGTTTTGTTCATAAACAATTGTTTTACCATATTACTTAATTCCAATTAATCATATGTTTTTTTTTAAATATTTAAATAACAAATATTAAAAACTGCGTTATTCACAGTCAAATCAAAACATTAATGAGAAATATTTTAAACTGAATTGGTAGTGAACTATGACATTTGGCAGAAAATATGATTTTTTAATGGGCTGTTCAACTTTGTATAATAAAAATTGGGTCTTGCCATTGAAAATTTTGAAATTTTTTATCTATAGCTGTAACTAAAACGAGAGCTCTAAACAACCCCAATCTCGAGTGCATACCTCTGAATAACTATCTCTGAAATTTCATCTCGATTGGCTGAACGGAACGGTGACTAGAGGTCTATATATTGGGGAAGTTTTTTATGACCACCCTATATAGACATAATTGTCTTATTATATAGAATATATGAAATGGATTAAAAGTAAAGCAAGTGTGCTAATTACAAAAAAATATTTCCCTTTACTGTATACAAAACTTTTAAAATGGCGTGTGATGTAGTAGATCACATATTAATTAATTATTTTTTAATTTGTGTTTCTTTAATGTAATCTATCCAAAATTGTGTATTCTAAATTATTTCTATTCTCATTTTTCTTACAGTTCGGCTCTTTAATCTGAAAATTCGCTTTTCCCATATGCATTATTCTTAATTGTTTATTTTTCTCATCAGACCTTTTGAGCCGTTCTGGGCTAAAAATAGATTCTATTACGTCGGTTTGCAATAGCAAAGGTTTATTGCTTAACCCAGGGGTTCCCAAACTTTTTTTCCCCGCGGCACCCTTGTCAGGCTAAAAATATTTCACGGCACCCTTTTCAGACTAAAAACTTGCGGGACAGATTTCCTTTAAAGCAATTTGAATATGAAGGTTAGAATGAAGCAGTTTGGATGCATTTTACGTTATTTTTTGTTTCTTTGTTTATAGGGCTGACTATCAAGAAAGTACTCTCTTGGGAAAGGGATATAGAATTTTGACAATACCCCCATTTCGGGGAGTTCCTATAAAAGAGAGGCTACAGGACAGTCTTGAACTTGACTGAAATATTTTTGTTTGAGCCCACTTGGTCATCGGCTTGGCCAACTTTTTTGTGGGATACCGGTTCAGAGGAAATTATTTGATTATACTCCACCAAAACACTTTTCTTGGTTATCTCCACGGTACCCCTGACATACGCTTGTGGCACCCAGTTTCGGAACCTCTGGCTTAACCCGTCTTTGGCATAGTGTTGGCGTATTTTTTTTCCCCTGCAACATCTTTACAATTATTTGCTCTCGGTTTCATTAGTTTAATTTTATTGGATTAACTTTTTGGATTACTCTGGGATTCGCGTTTTACATCTCCGCCAAGTCTCTGTTCTCGCCAATGTGTAATTTTGTGTTGGCGTAATATTTAAGTCATTTCCATCTTACTTTCACTGTCCTTGCAGGACGTAATACTATCTGGCCATCACCAGCAACACTGTTATTATAATATGTTTATTCCTCAATATTAGTTTTCAATAAACAGTTTTTTAATATCTTACGGCATCATCAATTTTACAACTGAAGTGTTTTAATTTAACGAACCTGTAATATCTCACAACGCCTTTTTAATCTTAAATTTATACCTGCAACTAATTTCTTCGCTACATGGCGTTTGCAAATTAGCTAAATATAACTGAAGTACCGGTTGTCGGAAACTAAGCGACCCTGTTTTGAAGTTGTCTACAGACGAAACTATATTGTTGAGAAAGTTACGAAATTGCTTGTCGGACATAATGAAGAAGGTATGGGAACTTGTTTGAGCGGGAAAAAAATTAGTTCCATTGTTTGCGCCAATGGACATTTTTTTAGGAATTACACACTTAGCATACATTTATGATAGTTTACGAATATTATTACAAAAAAAAAACATTTTAAACTTGACGGCTGTCATTGTCAGCTACCATCCGGAATCATAAGAGAGACGACTGTTCCCCAACTGACCACGGGGTGTTTGAGGAAATGTTACGAACATGCTGCGAAATGCTGTCTTCGGCTTTTGTTCCTCATCCAATGTTTCAAACTGCCCCAAATGTTTTGTATTCCATACATTTAATTGAATTCAACTCATAAAAATGAATGAAGCAACTTACGCACAGCCAGGAAATAATTAATTTTATTACCAGCCACATTTGGCACGTGATACCCAGAATGCGTATCTTATCTTTCGAAAAGCCGAATTCGACAGTACCTATCGGTTGTAAACGATATTCGAATTCTCCGCCTGACTGCTTTGTTTGGGTGAAACCGTAATTAATTAAAAAGCAATTAAGAAGTATTTCGTTTCGGAGTTTTGTTTGCGGGGATGGCATTTACTGGTGAATTTGCAGACAATACGGAGTCATTAAAATGTTGTGTTTTCGAAATCATGTTTTCTTTCGTTTTTATTTTTTTTAGACACTCGATTAAAGCTCAAAGGGCGATACATTTTTTAACAATAATATTTTCTAAGCATTTTCTCATTGCTGAAAATGGAAATTAAATTAAATCAATGATATCATCATTGCACAATACTCAAAAATTTATTACTATTGGTATTGCATGCCTTTTTGCGAACTTTATTAAATATGACTCTGAAACATTTTAACACGACAGTCCCTGATTTCGTAAATCATGTAATTAGTTTATGATTCACATTTAGTAATTGTTGGTAGGGTATATACAAAACTAATTACCGCAAAGTATTATGAATTCAATTAATCATTGTTTTCTTTTGTAATTTGGGCATGACCCACGAATTGAAATCATTTGATGTGATTCTTTTTCCCTTGGAGAATGATTGAAAAGGTTTGACTACCAATTAGATAAAAACATAAACATCCGGTTTAGATGAGGAAACGGGCACGCCCATTAGTAGTTGGGAGAGGCAAAACGAACTAAGAATTCAAAACATAGTGACCATGTACAGTCACATAGAAATAAAGACGAAACACGTGTATTCACTCCGTTCGCTTTCCCCCTTCCCAGACTGGATCACTGGATTCACCATTAATGGCACCTTGCCAATTTCTCACACTAAACGCAGTCAGACAATACGTTCGTATCTCGGAAACTCTTTAACCATAAAATGCTCAAATTTGTACATCAATTAACGTATGAGACACATTTCGCTAATTGGAAATATTTTGTACGAGGGCGTATAAAATTTTAAATTTTGTATTTACCGTGATGTAATCTCCCGAAAATATCAATCCATACCATAAAATTCAGTAACTTTTCCCCGTCACAAGGTCAGTGTTTTTCGGACACTGAGTGTATACATATGGGTCTCTAATATATATTTGTGCTGTCAATCTGTTTAATACTGTAGAGTCCCACTAGTCCGAGTCCTCTTATTCGGAAAATACGGCTATTCCGAAAGAAGTTCAGAAAAAATATCGATTTTTTTAACTTAAAAACTAGAGAAATAATTTTTTAAAACGTAGGGGAGAGGGGGGACGCAGCGGGACACTTTTCGCTTTTTTTGTAAGATTTTTTTTTTCTCTTTTAATAAAAGATAAACACAGAACAATATTTTGACAACTTTTAGCTTTCATTACAATTTTTTTCAGAATTTATTCTTATTTTATTCTGTGAAAAAAAAAAAAATCAAAAGATACTCAAGTTGTCTCAGTGTGCCTCATTGCGGGGCACACTGGGACAATTTGTAAGGAACATAAAAAATCAGCTGTAGCAGGGGTTCCCAAATTTTTTTCGCCGCGGCACCCTTGTCAGGCGAAAAAACATTTCGCGGCACCCTTCTCAGGCTGAAAACTTTCGCGGCAGGTTAATTTTAAAACAATTAGGTTAGAATGAAAGAGTTTGAGTATATTTTTTTCATTAGTTCTTTCTTGTTGTTTATAGGGCTAACTATCAAAAAAGTTGTCTCTTGGGTTAGGGACACAGAATTTTGACACCCCTCTTCCATTTCAGGGAGTTCCTCTAAAAGAGAGGCTACTGAACCCTCTCGAACTTGACTGAAATATTTTTGTTTTCGCCCGCTTGGTCACCGACTCGCCTAACATTTTTGTGGGATACCGAAGGAAATTATTGGATTAAACTTCACCGAAATGCTTTTCTTGATTATCTTCACGGCACCACAGGCATACGCTCGCGGCCCCCAAACACGCTGCGGCACACAGTTTGGGAATCTCTGAGCTATATTATGGCAACATATTATTAATCTTATAGTTAAAATCAGGTTAAGATATTCAACTCAGACTCTATGAAAGAAGTTTCCAAATGAAAAGACTTAAAAATAATTATCAGAATGGAACACATTTTTAAGAGTTGAAAAATTTTTTGTTGAATAATGTTTGATGAATGAAAAAATAATAAAGTAACAAACAATTAAGCTGTGTTTCTAGCAGTGATAGTAGAAAAAAAATGGCTGCACACTTCCCTACAAGATGAATTGTGACAGTGTCTAGTTCCCCACAGTGTTGCAATAGTAGTAAACTAAATTATGGAATTTTTAAGTAATTTTTGAACTTTTGAGTAATAGAAAAATATCTATAGTCCCCCTCTCCCCTACATTTATTTATGCCTAAAACCAAATTGGAATGAAAGATGGGTTACTTATATTACATGTCGGGTCCGTTTATGATGCTACGACACTTAATTTACGGCTTAACAAGTCAATACTTTGATATTATTCATGAAATCCGAGTACTTCGAATTCCCGCTAATCCGATCTGTGTTCGGTCCCAGTTAGTTCGGAATAGCGGGAGTCGACAGTAATTACATTCGCATCGATTTAAAGAAAAAATTTTTACTGTTCCATAAGAAACAGTTAAATCACGGGATTCAAAATCACGGTTCAAGTTTTCTCCCTCTATTTTTCGTGCCCGCGGACTTCTGCGCAATAGTGTTGTAATGTTATGCACCAAGAAAGATATGAGCATTTCAAATCTCAAGCACGGATTTCCTTATAACTCAGTTTATACAACAAATGACAGACTTTTTTTTATTTAATAGGAGAGAGTATTTTTTTTTTAAATAGAGGTTAACAGTACTCCTGTAAGTGTATCTGTGATATGCATTGTGCAATCTTAGCTCAGTGTTTGTACTTGTGCTCAAAGAAAACTTTACAAATATTTATACTTATTTTATAAATTAACTTAAGTAAAATTCTCGTTAGTGTTTAAACCACACTTTTTAGTGAATTCCTGCTTCCTAGAAAACACACATTCAGTCACGATAACCCTAAATGTTGACTTTTCCTAGAAATTTAACTTTTTTTTTCTCTCTAAAAAAATGTACAAAACCGAAAATGGATACACCTATCGTACATGCACTGATTTTTATAAAATTTCCTTCAATGCAAATATGTTCAATTTTACGACTGTTTTCTTGAAAATTTTAGGACTATTAAGTGTTGAAAACAATTTTAATATTTAGTTTAAGAGTTTAAATTATTTGAACCAGTTTTCTGTTTCAAAATAATTATAACAATAATTTTACAAAAGCGTAAAATATTTATCTTAACTGAGAAATTCTTTTTGTTTTAAAGTTGCTTATATAAACCTAATTATCTTTTCTGCCGACAAAATATCAATAATGCGACAGCTTAGCATCGCCAGGTTTTATTTAAAAAATGCCGGCATATTTTACCTTACTGAAGATATTTATATCTAATTACCACGCTTAAAGTAGCAGAATTAGTTAACAAAAAGGGAAAAAAATGAGAAAATTTCCTAATCTAATTAAAATAGAAATAAAAAGCAAAAACGTGCATTTTTTACGAGAGTAATTGAATATCTGATTCAAATATATATTTCGTGATGTTTTTTAATTAAAAAATTCAACTTAAATGCAATTCAATGTAAAATAAGGCATTCTAAACTAATTAGCGAAATAGACTGTTTTTACACGTGGTTTCTCGTGTGGTATTCAGGCAAATGAAGCATAAATTATCAAGCAAATTATATAATATTTGCAAATTTTAGCTTTTGGCGAGCAAATATTTACGAAAATGTTACAGAATCTCCAAATATTTTTTTTCTTTATAAATATTTACTTTCGCTTGCATTCAAATGCACAAAATCATAATGACATTTATCATAAAATAAATATGGCAATAGTTCTTTTAATTAAATTATAACTATTCCTTTAATTAAATAAAAATTGTTCCATATTATACACCATTCTTAACGTTTTTAAAAATAGTTTTTTTCTTTAACAACAAAATCAGTAATGTTTACAGGTGGCTTTTCATTACAATTAGTTATAGTATGTACTCATGATGATTTTGAGGATTTTATTCAAATACCTGTTTAGTTAGAAATGTAAATGGTATTCCATAATACCCTCCTCTCCTCTATACCACGTTTTAAAAAAGAAACAGAAATCAAACGTTGCACCACAATTAAAATTGAACCAAAATACAAGGGGAAACTGTACCAAAATCAACAAATTTGAGAATGTGATAAAACACAAACCATATATATGTATATATATATATATATATATATATATATATATATATATATATATATATATATATATATGTGTGTGTGTGTGTAATTTTGCACCATGCTGAAAATAGAACCAAAATATATGGAAACTAAATTGAAACTAACTAGACTAAAAAAACAAAGAGAATTGAACTAAAATTTGTGAAACTTAAAAATGGAGGAAAGTCGTGCATCAGTTAAAAAAAAAAGAAAGAAAGAAAGAAAGATATATCAGAATTTGCATCATGCTTAGAATCGCACAAAGATTTCAGCCTATCCTACCCCGTTCTTTGTTGAGACGTCAGTTGAGAGCAAAAGCTCTTCAGACTCTGTAGTAAACGCTAAAGGATATATTTTGTATAATTTTCCCATTTTAAATGCAATTTTTATTTCCTCGCATTCACTTCGACTTCAAAAAATAAATCTAATTGCAAATGCGGTTTGTTAAGAGTAGATGGTGCGCGCGAGACCATGGGTTCATTTATATATATTTTTCTTTAATTTGTGAATAAGGTTTTCATCCATTGGCAACAAAACTGTTTCCTTCGAGATTCCTGTTCAAGAAGAAAGGAAACGGAAAGAAAAGAAGTAGTTTCCATATTTTCTGAGGAAAACAAATTCAATTGCGGAAATGATTCAACTGAATTTTTAAATAAAGGATTCTCACCTATAATATTCGTGAAGATAAAAATATAAAGAAAGTTTTAAATTTGGACAAACGCGTAAATTTTACAGAAATGTGTAAATTTTACAGAAATGCACATGTATTTCCTTCGAAAATACAGGGTGTGTCACAATTCCCTTCCGTGTTTGGAAGGCTTATAAAAAGGAATATATTACCAATACAGCGACAAAGTTGACTTTAACTTACAAGTTTTGTTTCACAAACAACGAATTTCCTTGTCGTTCGATTGGACGAGGTTTTGACGACGACAATCGCCTTCTTCCGTGGCCACCTCGCTATCCGGACTTCACTCCTTGCGAGTTTTTTAGGTTATTACATAAAAGATGGTGTGCTCGTGCCCCCCCCCGTATGCCACGTGATTTACGAGATTTACGCTAAATGATCCCAACCAGATTTGCTACCATTGATCGTGGCATGTTAAAGCGAGCGTGTGAAGAATTCTGCTTTGATATCTGTTGCATCATGGAAGGTTCAAATATTGAATTGCTGTGAAACAAAACTTGTAAGTTTCTTTCTCCAGTAAGTCCACTTTGTTGCTGTATTGCTAATATGTCTTTTTATTATCCTTCTAAACCGGGGAGGGAATTGTGACACACCCTGTATATCTTAGCACACTACACGCCGGTGGCGTGTAACTGCGTTTCTGTCACTAGGGGATGGGGGGATAATGAAATGTTCTCATAATGAAAAATACTTTTTTCTTAATGAAATTTACTTTGCAAATACAGTTTTCCAGCTGCGTTTAGCAATAAACACCCGGTATTAAAATGTAATAGCAGTTTATTGACATTAAAAAATGGGAAAAGTATAAAAATAACAATTAAAGCAATACACTCCAAGAGTACAAAGTTTACACATGGATTTTAGGAGCAGAAGAGGAACTACATTAAAGGTGGGTGAAAATGTAGCTTTAATACTGGTGACACTTGCATAAAGTTCTGGCACAGTGTGTTAACTCAGGGTAGAGATTCTAAAAAGAGGCCGATGCAGATCTCCATTTTTGACTACTGATTTTGTCAACTTCCCACCTTGGCGTGATTAACTCTCGTTCTGGCGCTTTTCAAAGTTATTTACGTTATGGGTACCCCGACACATAATCTGAATGAATATAGCTCTAGGTACAAGAGAATGGCGGCTTGCACCATCTCGCATATGTACTCTGAAAAAAAAATCTTGTTGTTTTCAAGAAAATTATTTTTGGCTCTATTTCAAATAAATATGTTTGTTGAATGAACAAAATTTTTGTTAGTTCGACGAACTATTTCGTTAATTAAAAAAAAAAAATTTATTGAAAACCAGCAATATTATTCGGTTGAAATTGCGCCAAAACCAAATTTGGTCGAGTTCAAAAAAAGGTTTTTTAACATGTAGTTTCCTTAAATTAGGGATTAAAATTATGTTGCAATTTTCCTATTTTAATACATACGGGATACCGGTACCAGTAGGTGCCGATTTTATTTATAGAGTTTTATTAATTTTTTTGTTCGAGTTTTCCAACAAAACTGATCTGCACCCTTAAAGCAGAGACATTTGGCTATAAATACCCAGGAGTGCGGAGCTTGTTATGTGTGTAAGTTAATGCTTAACAGAAGCCTAACACTACATAATTTAAATTACACTCATTAAGATGAGTATTAGAAAACGAATGAAGCAGCAAAAGGTACTGGCGATTGAAAAAAAAAAAACGTTGTAAAAATGTTCTTAACGGAGATAACGTTACAAAACTACATTAGCGTTTGTAGAAAGGAAGTTAAAAGTTATTCTGAAACGAGTTTTGCAATCTGCCCCCAAGGGAACCAATTCTGAGGACTGTGTCTACTGACACCTGCAGCCGACTAGCTCCTATTCAACACTCCACTATACAACGCCTTTTGAAAAAAATCCATATTTTAAAACTATTCTTAATATAAACAAATTTTGTAAGTGGAAATATTTTCTGCAACCTGTGGTATAACAGATATTGACAGTAACGTAAATGTTGAATCGCACTGTATCGTATGTACAGTAGTAGTATGATATTATACAGCCAGTCATGTTTCTCAATAACCGGGTTATCTAATGCAAGAAGAATTTCCAAAATCGGACTGGCAGGCAGTTTCTGAGATAAACGTGCTCAAGCACACAAATTCCTTAGTTTGATAAATCAGTACACATTTAAAAAAAAAACTAATTGTTCAGGATATACTTTCACATTCCTATTTTCTTTCGGGTGAAATATTTAGCGATTTATCATTTTGACAAGCCACTTCAAATTGATTTACAATCAGTTCTGCAGAGTATAATTTTACAGCCTGAAGAAATTGATTATGCTTATTTAATGGAAAGTGGGGTAGGTAAACATGCATAAAATGAATACGGCAAAAAAATGGAAACTTCTTTTTTATTAAGTAAACGTTTGATTATTCGTGAAATTGAGCGCATGACACCTCCTTATACTAGACATTATAAACTCAAGAACCAATTTGTCACAATGTTTGCATTATTTTCTAGTGTAAAATAAAACAGTATGGTCCGTGATTAGAAAATTAATTTAAAGGAAATATATAATCTATCGAGGAAGATTAATATATTAAGACATTCTGTATTGAAACAAGAAAAAAAAAGAGTGAGTAATTGAATGCTGTAGAGTAAAATTGTTTGAAAGTGTATTATGTTTATAGTGTTAAAAATTTTGTACTTTCTAAAAACAAAGTAGAAAAATAATTCTCCTTGTTCGCAATCTCTCTTCAGAATACAGGGCATCCAAAAAACACTGACCAAGACTTTTATTCATTAAATACTGATCACAGGCACACACAATAAATTACAAATTTACTTAATAACGAACGCAATTCGAAAAAAGAAAATTAAAACCTTAGAATAAAATCATAATCAAAACATTTCATGTACAGTCAAACCTGCTAAGTAAAATAGGAAATTTGACACGAAAATTTATTCTAATAAGTGGATATTCCATTATCCGGGGTAACATTGAATAGTTATTACGGTTTGGTCCTTCGAAAATTTATTACAATAAGCTGGATATTCCTTTAACCGATATTGCATTATGCGGGTTCGTCAGTATTTGTATATTTGATATAAATAAAACACTATTTTAAGAACGTTCTTAAGAAGTTTTTAAGAAATACCTCATCGCGATGGATTCATCTCATTTAATCAGTATCTTGTTTATAAAAAGTATATAAACTTCCATCGTGAAACGCTTTGCAATTACATCTAACTGGCTCCTTCTGTTGGGAAATATTGTTGCGGAATTACTCTGCTACTCCTGGGGTTCGTCGTTCTAAAGTCCTGTTGGTGTAAAAAGTTCAAGTAAAAAGTCACTTGTCAGGATGGAACACAAACTTTATTGCTTCTAGAACTTCGTAGAACAATCAGCTGTACACAATTCACAAGCACAATCTAGCAATAACGTGCTTTTAACAATCCGCTTGGATCAGAAGCTCTCACAAATGCTGTATTTCTCACACAAAATAAGTCACTTTCACAGGCAAAAATTCCGTGGAAATACTCAAGGGATATAGTACACAATCCCTTAAGACACAGCAATGAAGAATTTACACACAGCACTTCAAAAACAGCTTCACAAAGCAAGCTAAAACACAGCTTCTATAGCAATTCACAAAGCACGCGTACTGAGAGCTCTTCACACATCGAGCGTTCAGCTCGCACTGACTCTTCGGGGCGATGCACGCTTCTATAAATAGCCGACGCAGGAGGTACAAGAGGTTTCCAGAAAAGTCAATTTCTCGAGGGTTCTACATAAAGCGTGAATTTTGATTACGTCATAGAAGAGAAATGTTAGGTTATTATGCGTTTTTAATGCAGGAAAAACAACTTCCAGGCCCCATTGGGAAAATCGCGCCAAATGACCAAAAAGTCGCCAAGCTTGGCGACTTTTGGCGAAATATCGCCAAATTTGGCGCCAAAAATAAGTCCTCAAAAGTGAAGAGATCTAAGCTCTAGGACTAATATTTCTCGAGTTTTCTAGAAATCCCATATATTTGAATGGGAAACCGAAACCTCCGTATCTCCGGTTCTAATTGGCCGATTTTGATGCAACAAAAAGCAAAATTTATCTATTTGAAGCGTAGAATACGAATTTTAAACCATTTTAAGCCCCAGAGCAGCGGGTTGCCCCGAAAATTCGTAACAATATTGACAACAACGAGTTACTTCCACTTTGTGATCTTTATAATGCAACAATTAAGTCGATGCCATACTGGGGAAAAATACTAGCACGAGGAATATCTTTCCGGAGCAGGTGTTGCCAACCATTCATCCGTAGGACAAATATACGCGTGGAATAAACATATGTATTCAGCTTTCTTTCTGTAAGGGATACTTCTTACGCTTTGGATCGGCAACTTAGTTAGCAAACAGATATAATGTATAAAATAATATTTATTGAGCAATATTCTAATTTGAAAACTATTTTAACCCTTTTTATCATGCTGCATATCTGCAACATACCAGTTAAAGCTGTATACACTAATCATAGTGCATTGAAAAACATTTGATTGACTGGTTTTATTTTCTAGAATAACACGGACATAACATAATAATAAAAAGGTTCTCAAAATGTGTTATATTGAATCAATACTTTAACTCGAAACTGTATTTTGTCCTTTAACAGTCGCCTTATTGGCTATGGCAGCACTGATACTGTTTTTTCGTAGGTCAACCTCACAAGAATGTAAAAGATTTTTTAAAAAGCTCTCATCTTAAACTGTCCACAAACACTTCACTAGCACTTCGGTATGATACACACATATTTTCAAGTAATACAAAAATAAAATTAAACGGTTATATTCACTGTACAACATTTCGGTCAATGATTTTTGCATGAATTACAAAACTGTAAGATAGAATGTTTCAGTATGTTTATAGTCTGTTTCTGCACATTTTAGTGGAATTTTTTTTTTAAATTTCACTATTTGAGGTATAGAAGGGTTAAAGAAAAAACTCAGTTAAGCAAGAAAACATGCACAAATAATACAAAGAGTCTTAATTTACGGATAGTTACCAAAGCATCAATAACATATCCACATATGTCATGATATTTAACTGATGTTAAATATTCTATTAACTCTAAGTAAATTCTTTTAAAAGTAAGTAAATTCTTTTCAGAAAGTGGCAGCTAGAAGATGAAATGTGAACCGATTTTAAAGCACACTGCAGCTAACCCGCTG
>JAWZYV010018498.1:600000-900146 GCA_038373885.1 Cheiracanthium punctorium
ACTTTGGGTTAGCGAAATATAAGAATTCTTATCCTTGTAAACAAGTTTCAGGCAAATTGCCAAAGTTATTTCATTGGAGCACATTGCGAACCCATAATTCCCGGCTCCATTCCTGCCTTTTACTTTCATGCATCTACGCAAAATTCATGCAACGGGAAAAATCTTTGTCGTCTTCATTAAAATCCATTTCTAAGTTTGTTAAAGTCGTAAGACTAGCATTTTTACTCCGCTTATCGAGCAACGATTAAGCTTCACTTTTTTATGGCGATTAAGCGCCAATTTCCAATAAATATTTTCACTTCGTCATTTCAGATTGGGAAAATGTAATTAAAGTTCTATCCTACTATATAGTTAAGCTGATCCCGTCTCGCTAATAATTCCGGTCTGACCACTTCAAAACAAAACTTACCGTCATTAATTCAAACCGATTAAAATGTCTAAACCTAACATTCACACCGTTTGTACGATCCACTTAAATTTTCATAGTCCTGAATAAATGTAGAAAACAATCTGCGCTACTTTTGTCTGAAAATCCACCCGTTCCCTCATTTGTAAGAGATTTTTCGCTATTTTTATTTCAGTGAGGAAAAGGCAATTTTGTCACGCTAATGATTCACTTTTTCAAGGGAAAATGACGCCGAACAATTCGAATTCAATTGCTTTAAAATAGTTTTTCCGAGGTTACAATTGAACTTCATTAAATTAATCGTCTGCTGAAGCATTAATATAAGAGGAGGCCGAGTACACAAAACAAAATTGGAACAATGAAAAGTTTCTGCTAATTTCCAGAAGAGCACGACATTAGATTAGAGTACATAATTTTTTTTTTAGGTGGGCGAAGATTAAATATATTGAGTGCAGACATTTTCGTCAATGTTTTTCCTAGCACTCATTGCAATTTCCTCCACAACGGGCCCTTAGTTTAATATAATTAGTACTTTAACAGACAAGCAAGATTACTCATTTCTAGAAGACAAATCTAATGCCAGAGAGAATTAAGACTAGTTCACAAAACTAAAACGAAGCTATACTTAAGCTTGCCACAAAATTTTGTTGCGCAAAGGGCCTTAATAGCTTTAACGGAAAGATAAGCAAGTTTTATTTTTATGGCGTTGACAAGTGCCCCAATCCTTAAGTATAAACTTTGTATGCCTAATTAAACTATACGAATAATTGCGCTAAATATGGATTAGGCTAAATCGATGTTTATTTTGCTTAGATAATGCAAATTTAAACTCTGTTACTTAAGGAGATCGCGAAAACCCGAGGTTGATTACAAGCCTCACTGCAAACTCGAATTAAAATTTTACTTGACGAAAGGAATCTTGAACCCAATTGTACAGCAAAGTTTCCTAGAGTGACATTAAGCAAAACATTGTCAAAGTTTCTGAAATACCCATGTTTATTACAGTGTGGCGCATTTTGGCGAGAGGCACCCTAACAAATCGACTGCGGGAACTTTTTATAGAGTAATACTCCAGCTTACGCTAGACTTGTGCAAACCCGAAGTTCCACGATTTTCAAATCTCATCGAATGTCTTGTTTACTTCCAAACTTACGATTTCGGTACGTTACAAATATGCATTATCCAAGATTTTATTGAACACTTCAAAATTATCGTTCTCTTTAGTCTCCGGCCCCAATTTATATGCGAAATTGCACTAACTCGCGCAGTTCTCTCGGTCCCACCTATCACTCAAATTCGGGATATTACTGTATTCGAAACCACTTCGAGTAGTTCAAAATTAAGAGCAGATTAGGATTGCTGTCCAATTACCTGCAGTAAACTAGTCTTAAACGTACTCAATTTCATTAAACTAGTGTATATATTTAGAAATCAAGTTGAACCTTTAGCTCGTGTAAATTGAAGGCGTGACGTTTGTTACAAGCTTGTATTTCTAAAATTATAAGAACTGCAGTTAGATTCATGAACGCAAGTTGAAAAACAAAAATAATTTATTAAGTCACCATTTACAATGTCTAACAAATCCAAAGCAGACTTTGCTTCAGAATCAAACGAAGATCAATTTGTTCATACATACAAATCCCTGGAGTGGATTATAAGAACTCTTATAGAGACTTGTCAGGCCCCCTTCTGCAGAGCTACTAGTTCTCCAAGCAAAGAAATAATCTTGTCGTTCGATTCATCAATTCTCTGGAAGACATTTTGTAAGCTCTCCGTAATTGTTCTCTGTTGAGCAATCATTGTTCGAATAGAACGTTGCAAATTCTGTCTCTGGAAACGCACCTTTCTGGAGCGGTTCGTATTCTGAAACAAAGTAAATTCAGCCGATACATTTCTATTTTAAAATATTTTCATCTCATTTGACGGTATGTATATAAACTCAACCGACATGTGTACATGCTTAATCAAATGCAGAGAAACACTTTTCGTATGCTGCGAAAATCTTTCTGCAAATTAAACCATACAGACGCTTAGTTCTAGAGCGATTGACAAATAGAGCATAAGCGCTCCATTACCAAGCAACACTAGTCTAAAATTTCAGTTTTTAAGACTACGTATCATAATATAAATGGACTTCATCGAGTTTGCATATCTAAAGGTTTGTCAGCATGCAAGTGCTTTTATATAGCGCGCCTTCGATCACTGAACCCGCCCTGACTTCAGTTTGGCTGGCGTCGGTCGCCGAGTACAGGCAGTATCAAGTTAAAATTTAAACCATTTAACAAAAACCCTTTGATTTACATTTATTCCAAAACGGCTCATTCAAATTTTTAAGTCACGTCCGAGCAGGCGCGTAGCCAGGGGGGATATCGGGATACACCCCCCCCCCGAAATTTTTGAGTTAGTGATGAAACTCCGTCTATTTATGCACATATAAGTTTATCCCTCCGAAAAATTTTCCTAGCTACGCGCCTGCGTCCGAGTAGGTTTGATTTTTATCGCAACATCTCGTAGCTGCCAACTGTTCCAATTTTATCTGAACATTTCCCACCACTAATTTTTACTTAGCAATTTAAGCTTAAAATGCCCATATTTTTAATTAAATATAAAACTTGAAACAGTGGAAAATGTTCAGATAAAATCGTAACTGTTGGCAGCTATGACATTTCGATTTTATGCATGCCTCCCTTTGTAATTTACGAATTCGTTCAGCACTGAATGCGAATTTCGGGCTAAACTGAAACTACAGCATCGGCGTCTCGCCGAATGAATTATTCAGGCATTTCTAATTGGTTTATATTTACATTTCAATCTAAGTTTCAAATTGGATGCCGTACTTAACACTTTCACGGTCAGATAACAGTACAAGCCAAAGGTCTTCAGTCGATTTCAAGTAGTTGAATAAAAGATTCGTGCGAGTAAAAATTTCGCACATTTCTCCCAAATGTTAACTTTCCGAAAATTAGTTACAATACGGATACCGGAAATTTGGCTTGCACTCATGTGGCTCATGATCGGCAGCTTAACTTGCTAAAATTCAGACATTTGAGGGTTAAATTTAATTCTGCTTTAAAAAACTAAACCCATTAATGTTCTATAGAATTTTCAATCTCAAGAACTTTGAAAATTTAAGTCCTTTTGAAGTTGCTTCATTTTATACCTACCCTAGAAGTAGGAACACCAACTTTAAACTAGCATGATGTCGCTTAGAAGGAAATCTACATGAAATCGCAGCAAAATACACATTTAAATGCTTAAGCTCAACCTAATGAATTAAAGATGTTCAAGTTTTATATCAAAAGCACCATCTGTATTATAGAGCCACTTCCTTTTCAACTAAAGAATTCCGTCATTTGCTCCGAAAATTTTATTAAATTTCTGATTTTTATCAAACGCTAGGTACTACAAATATGGTACAAGTATCTCCTCCACCATTAAATACGAATTCGTTTATCCGTAGGTTTATATTTTCAGCAGAAGCGGAAATTTTTCTACAATTCAAGTGATTCACTCAACTGCCCGTCATGAGACATCTGGCACTCATTTTGCACTGTAAAGGCTATTTCTCCACTTGCTGCCCGTTTTAAGAAATACCAAGCATAATTGCTCAAAACAAAGGCACGATAACCATTATATTTAGATTTGGTTTGCAGACCATGAATTAGTCTCACTAGTTGTGTTTACTATTTTATTCTTTCAAGTTACCCCTATTGGAGATTACCTTTCTTACAAATGTTCCCGATTTTTCTAAATAGGTGGCCATGTTACTGCCAATCTTCACAGAACCGATTTACACGGTGCAAATCCAATTCCAGTTGCCTAAACTCATGAACTGACTAGGATCAATTTCCATCTAAACTAAATTTTGTCTTGATATAGTACTTCAATACCGTTGATGCTGCAGATGTTTCGAGAAATGTTCCAAGTTACTAGATTGCATCAAGTAATTTAAATTTTACCTCATCTTCAGCATTTTCAGTCTGCGACTGGGTTCCACTCTGGTTCGCTGCATCATCTTCGGAAACTGTTTCAATTTGATTAGAAGCTGTAGACGTTCTACGCCTGCGAGTTCTCCTTGCTGTTGATCGTTTCAGAATGCGTTCCAGCTGGGGCACACAGCTACCTTTCACTGTAGGGATGCCAATTTTAACGAGGCCCAGGTACGTTCTGGAAGAGGTAAATTTGTTAGACAAGCTTGTTTATTCAAAATTCATGTTTTAGAACCTGAACCTTTAAAATAAGACAATTCAGAGCTGCTCAAACGCTAAATATTTCTGAAGTAATTAACAAACTGAAGTATAGTGGAAACGTTTTATAGTTGCTTTGTGTTAGAGTAGCTTTCGTACCGAGCTTGTCACACCGTCACCTCGCGTTACTTTAACAATTTTATTAACGTACTAGCTGCGTGCCCGTTCTTCGCACGGTAGGAAACAAAAATCTCCTCACATGTGTAATTCGAATTAATGATGTGGAATCTAGAAAAGCAAGATTATTTCACTCTTGACTTAAAATTTGCGTCATATGCAATAACCCGAGATCATTGCAATACAAGGACACAAAAAAACTACGTCAGCGTCATTCGGTATCAAAAAGTGAAAATGGACCGTTTGCAGTGAACTTCTCGCTTTCAAGATGTCTTTTCCTCGGACATGCTGTCTGTTAGGTTCACGTTTTAGCGTTAAATACCTCTGACGCTACATGAAATGGACATTTTTATTTTAAAAATACGCCACCCTCTCTTGCAACCCTTTACAAAAGAGACAAGACTGCGCTATTTATAAAGGCTTTAAAATTGTTTTTCTAGATTATGCAGTTTAATTCTTCTCACAAATAAATCCAGTATTTATAAAAGGAAATCGAGCCAAGCAAAGAAATCGTCTGCTCGCGGGATATGTTTTTATTTTTTCAACTGGCAATTTTAATCATTGCTACTGTATCCATGACAACCAAACCGCAAGATATCAAACCGAAATTCATAAGCAGGTGCTACTGAAATAAAAGTCCTTTACTTAAAAATTCTAATTTATATTTTTCCTCCGTTCTTTTAAAATTGGCGAATTGTGTGCTCAGTCTTTTGCCCAAATATAAAAAGTTATGACAGATAGAATTAAAGATGCAGCAGTTTTAAAAATATTTTACGAAAGTCAGCGTCAAATTTAATTTGACAAATTCCCAAAAATCTGCAAATTATGTTACACAGTCCGAACAAACAGTTTTTAAAAGAAAATTTTCTCTTCTATACGATGATGCAACTATCGTTTTCTTGCGAGTGAAATTACCGGCGTTATGTATTACGCAAGAAAAATCTGACAAAACATAAAATAACACATTTTCTAATTCGAATTTCTAAAGAATCGCTTCGAGGTGTGTCGAGAATCGTCTTTGAGAATTTCCGTACAAAATTTGGTAGGTCTACGATCACCCGTTTCGGAGCTACGCGAGACGCAGACACAAACTAACGGACAATTTATACACCGTTTTATTTATATAGATAAAAGATATGGTAGAACTTGCCCGAAGTACATTCAAAACTGTAAGTAACAAATTCAGTTCTAGGTGAAACAAAGGATATACTTTTGATCCTGAATATCCAGCCAAAATTTCATCTGAATGGGGCAGCAACAACTTCCAATTTTACTGTCAGTCTTACGTGAGTGTTCTTCAGCCCCTATTTCAAAGTTCTCAGTAGTTTCGAAGTATTTCAAAATCTTTCGGGATCGTTTCCAAGAAATTTGCATCTTCGAAATTAATGCTGATAAATGTTCCCATTCAAGAGTTCGATAATAAAGTTTATTAGAAAGCACCGTATCAATGCAGCTTTGATATACAGTGAAACCTCTGAGCGGTCACCCCATCTTAACGAGAATATTTCGCCGCTTAGAGGGTGTGGCCGTTCTGAAAGGTTTTATTTACTATAAGATAATTGCCATAATGCGCAATACAACCAAGTCCGACACATATTCTTTACTTAAAATGAAATTTAAAACTTATCTAAATAGAAAAGAGAATTCTTTGATACTTTCTTGCATTTTTTGAAAAAGCATACAAATTGTGTCAGTTTTAAGTTTACTTTTCTCTGTAACAACCATTTTTTCCAAGTTGTTTTTACTTTAAAAACCAGATCTAACCAATTTGTTACCGCTTCGGAATCTTCGATAATTTCATCGATTTTCCCTAAAGTCGCTTGTATTGAAAGCTTAGCTTGCTCGTCATTACAAACATCGGGGAATTCCTCGTCAGGGACGGAGTTCGCGCCTGAAGGGGACAAAAATTCATTTCTAGGACACCTTCAGCGCCCGATTGTCCTGTTCCTCAGTTTCCATGTGTGGTGCTAATGGCGCGAATACAAAAGAGATAACTGATTCAATTCCAGTTATTCCCGAGTCTCAAATTCGACCATAAACCCAAAGAGTTTCCGCTCAAAATTAAAGCATTGAGAGAATTTCCCGAAAAATGAGATTAGCGATCTCTGGCCGTTTAGAGGGGTTGGGTGTCCGCTGATAGAGGTTATTTTAACATTAGATGCATGAGCCAAAATATCCGTGCCATGAAAAATTGGCCGTTTAGAGGGGTGTCCGCTGTACAGGGGTGGCCGCTCGGAGAGGTTTCACTGTATAAGGTGTCCAGTACTAACCGTGTCCAATGGCCATTTCCTTAACCGTTAGAGAGCTCCAATTGCAAAAATGCTACGAATTGTATAATATATCAAAAGCAATCCAAGTCAAATCAATCCCTATAAAAATTAAGAAACTAATTTTTCTACGGTTCCCCGGTCCTATCGGTTATATTTAGGTAAATTCTTTATACAATTTAATACACAATTAAAATTCGCCCTTCTACGACCGAAATTCACCGAGTTATGAAGCACCAAACATTGACTAATCACTTTCCGCGTTTAAAAATGTCCCGTTACGGTAAACGTTAGGGGGATCGTATAAATATTGGAATTTTAAATTATAGGTTACAATGTCACTTTGTTATAATGAGGAGAAAGAAGCAAAACATGCCAATTTAAGCAAAGGGTTATAGTCGGGCTCTGAAAACCTGTTCGGTATCAGACTTACCAAGTCGTATAAATGTGTAGCATGCAGATGTGCAACATCGAGTATGCTACGGAAAGTAGCAGAGTTTTGTACACGGGTGCATATTTGCATTGCAGCTGAAGGAAGCTGTACTTTGAGCAAATACTTTACGCTAACAGTATTTGTAATATTACTTACAGTTTCTAAAATGCATATATTCGTAATTTAAAATGTTTCATTTTCTAATTAATGTTTAATGAAGTGTTTTATTCTCGTATTTTAAGTTGCTTAACACCAGTTCATTTAACTAAAAACTTCATTTTCAGTATAAGCTATATTTTTATGTTAATTTATTGGATGCACATAGTGCAATGTTAATCTTCCTTATTGCAATGTACAAACTTAATACTTTATGAAATTGCTAATAAACGTTGCAAGGCCCAAAACTATTTGCATTTCTCAAATTCCTTTTGTATACAGCCCCTACGTCGCATTTCGAAAAGTGCTCGAACTTTAAGCAGCTTAACTCTGAATTTTGGTCGCAGAACGACGATTTTTTAATTGTATATGAAATTATGCAAGGAAAAAATTGCAAATATAACCGATAGGACCAGAGCACCATATAAAAAATTAAGTTTCGTAATTTTTATAGGAAATTGACTTCGATTGTTTCCGATAGATTATACAATTTAAAGCATTTTTGTAACTGGAACTATGTGTCTGACGAACAGTTTAGGAAATAGCCATTGTTCACCGTTAACAATGGACACCCTGTTCATTTCCTTGCTTCATCAAAATTAACACGAACTTCACCAGCTTGCAGTATATATATAACATTCGAGCAATTTACGTAGAACAAACAATTGCCGTTTAGAAAACATAGGTTTAAAATTAAGATTTGCATAATAAAAATGAGTACCTATAAAATCCATCGTTTCAGGTGGTGCAAAGAGTACACACTTCAATTGAAAAAACTGAGAAACACTTGTAGCTTTAAGATTGGTAAATTATCCGTCTTCTTTACACGATAAAAGTTTCATCCCATTTTTATTAAAATTACAATAACTTATTGCAGTTTTTGAAATTCATTATGTATACTTAAGTTATTTCGCCGTATATATCCAAGCCAGGCATTTCTAAAATCCTGCTACTGTCAAATATCCGGCATATTGACCAGATGCAATATGTCATATCCATTTCATCCAATTTTTAAGGAGTTTAGACTGGCCAATGGGTACAAACCCGCTTTTTTTTTAGACTCTAGAGATTAAAATTAGCTACGTGAATATTTGAATTAGCTACGTGAGAACCACAATTGGGAGGTATACGAGTACGCATGCATAATTTTTGTTGAAGGTAAAGTTTATCAAAGTTCCATTCATAAAATAATTCAGAATTTTAATTGCTGTAGATATTTTTAAAAAGAAACCGAAGCGAGTAGTGCAGAATAAGCTTACAGGAGTGGTTTCTGAACCACATTAAGAAGCTTTGTAACAACTATAATTCGTTTCACTATACTAGTTTCGAAATGAGAGCCGAGGAGTAAATTAAAATGTTACCTGTACTCTGTCCTTAATGTACTCATTTGTTTCCATACTTCATCCTTTGTTACCGAGCGGAAGCTCTTGTTATGCAGTATATCAAGAACCTTCTCTGCAACATCGAAAGCCTTGTTGGCAGTAGGTCTGGGAGACTTGACGGCTTCTTCCCACGAATCCAGAAGAGTAGTTATTTCGTCTTCCGTCCAAGCACCTAAAATGGAATTTTTATCAGGGTTGCCATATGAATGGTATAAACCGAATACTTCCTCGTTAACGGTAACATTCAGAGACCTCGTGCTACCAGCTCTTGCTCCTACAGAAAGTTTCAGCTCTCATGATTTGGACGAAGTTTGGATCTGAACTAGCTAGTACCCTGAATCGGACTATACATTTATCCCAAGAAAAACGCCTCCCCCCGATTTTCAAAGCTTTAAATCTTGTGGCAAATTCCAAAGCATGACGCAAAGCCAATATGCTGGCGAAGTCTAGTAAATAAAACATTACTGCGATCGAATTAGATTAAAAGTAAAATGCCAATTCAAATAAGCTTAAGTAAATATAGCCTTACACAGCAAAATTATGCCAATTAAAAATTCGATAATACAGATGTATAAATTACGCGTATTTATAAATAGATCGGTACATCAGCCAACAGTTTTTCCAGCAAATTATACTCTACCCTAATTCACCCGGAGAAAGCTTGTAGGAACATAAAACTTCAGTTCCTCCAAATAGGCCAATTTGTTCGACAATTTACTGTTAATGTCACAAAGGAAAGACTCACGTACAAGATTAAACAGTTCAATAAGTTTGGGAGGGTATCTATGTTTCTATGAATGCTGGAATCTTGAGAATTGTGCTAATCTGGTTACTTTCTCCCTTCTTCCAAGGTTATGGGGGCTCAAAACGTGCGAACGGAGTGATATCAGCAGCGTTTTGCTTCTCCCGAAACGCTCTCGGAGTCTTCTCCGAGACCTCTCTAAGGAGGCCATGCGAGCGACGAGAGACTATGCTAGTAAACCTCCGATACAGTGCGTTAGATATAAGCAAGCGTGTTTAATAATAATGTTGGGTGGGGGAAGAGTAAATCTCACGTTTTAAAAGCTCTAAAATATAGAAGTGTACTTAATATTTTTTTACATTTAATTTGTTAATGTGCAATTTTTCCCTCTGGGATTTCTCGTGCTCATATGGAGTCGCCGCCACTGCAACAGAGACAAATGTTCACTTACTGTTGCTGAGAGATAAAATCCGCTCGATAAGTAAAGAAATCAACTTCAAGGCACATCCCAACAAATTTACCATGTTGTGAAAGTTAATAGGTCGTGTGCAAGTAATTTTAGTGCTTGCTAATGTACAGCATGTATTTACAAGAGCACACAAGTAAAGCTGAATCATACAATTTCGCAGTAGCGTGGTCGGTTTGCTCTGAAACAATTATTTCTTATATAAGACGGGAGATCCCACATTTTACTACACCAGAACATTCCTGGTTACCGCTTCAGCAGAATTAATACTCCGATGTTTTCAGATGTAACAGATCAAGTTCTACGGTCTGAAGGTCAAGTTTAGATTTTTCAACCAATTATCAGTGTTTAAAAAACGAGCATTTAGTACTTCAAATAATTCCAGCCATTGCATGCTTACAGAAGTTTGAGCATGAGAATAAAAAGCCCACAAAATTTAGTAGTTTATAACAGCTTAAACCTAAAGTGCATATAACCAATTGGCTACGCCTTTTTTCGTAACCTAACAAAATTTTGTAGTTTGTCCATTATACGAATTTAAGATACAAGAGTGTTTTCATAGGCATTTATTTTTCAATAAATGTATGGAGACTTTTTTGAGCAAACAAGCATAAATTCATATCGTATGTAAATAATTCGCTGAACGAATTTTCTGTTTTCGATTGTTAATGAATAACTTGAAAGTATAGTACGAAACTAAATGGGTTCCATTTCTTGTTTTACGAGAGCTAAAGGGTTGTTATATTCATTTTTTGAATTTGAACTTCTCATTCTTCACTGAAACGACATCCTGAATTTTTGTAGCCGTTTTTCCTAGCATAAGTAAACCCTAAAAAGTTATTTTATTTTCGAACTATTTTTAAAATCGGGCGTTTTATGATTAAATTAGGCGTATATTACCTGGAAAACCAGTGGAAGAATGTGTAAACACATCCACCGCTTGCAAGTCTGGATTCTCCTCAACGTTGTCCGCCGGATCAGCCATGTAGCCCTACAACGAACTCCAAAATTGCTACGAACAATATATATTTTGATGTGACAACACAAACTCAAAGCTTCAAATGCGGACCTGCATGCAGCTGGCAATAAGTACAAAATACTCAGCCGCTCTGACGAATGAAAAGGCGAGCTGCAGATTTACATAATCTGAAAAACGCACCTGCTTTTAAGCATGGAACCAATTGGTTACAGTTACAACAAAGGGAAAGGTGAATTCCCTATAAACGAAAAACGTGATCATTTTACGGAACTTAAGTAAACAGTTAAAACTTTTATTGGGTGTGCTTAATGCGAACTCCTGCAAATCTTGAATTCATATAAATTGCATACTTCTGGAAAAATTCCCTAAAATGTTCCCAATATTTTAACAATGGTGGCAAAATTTAGACTTTTTCTGAGTACTTAGAGTAGTAAGATTCGTTAGGACTGTTTTTCAAAAGGTCGGGAATTTAACAAATTTAAGACTTGTAAGATTCCTGTCGGTTAAAAAAAAAAAAAAGGCATTAGTCGAGTTTCTGACCTTGGTTTCATTACTAAGCAATCGTTGAGCCTGAGCCTGTTTAGCCTATTTTTTAGATAGTCTGCTAACACTCCGGTGGGCCCGTGGACTACAATCATAGACCTGGTACGCTCACTCAAAATAGGGTGCAGTAATAGTCAAATTTCCTACTTAGTTTTGTAAATAACTAATGAATTTTTTTTAACACAAAATTAGAAAGAAAATGAGAGGTTATTATTATATATGACATCATTCACTTTTGCGGAGAGCAATGTTCAGGGTTCTTGCGAGTCATTAATTTTCAGAAATTTCGAACTTCTGTAAAATTGTTCTAAAATGCCCTGCTGTTTGAGATTCTTGAAAGAACTTCTATCCGTAAGAACCCTGAATATTTTAAATAAGAATGTCATAGGAAATTTGACTTGTGCTTGATTACTTTTTTTTTTTGAGCGAATGCACCTCGTCTGCGATTATAGTCCATGCCCAGCAAACACAACACAGGTTCTCTGAACGTCTATTAACCCATTCGTGCCTGGATAATTTTGCGACTTTCTTCGATTTTTGCTAACACCAGAAGTAATTGATAAATTTTTGATGTCAACTTTTTGAACAAGGGATGATTTCATTTAAAATCATTATGTATAAAAATTGAAATGTCAACATCCTACTTGGCCATATTAAAATATTTTGTGGAATTGAGGTTCAATGCTCGCGAATAAAGGCTAGGAAAAATAAATAACGTTTTCGACTGATATCGAAAATGCCGTCCTAAAAAAGGGACGCTAGGCATAAATGGGTTAATGTTCAGAAAACATCTTCTGAGCGTTAATAGACGTTCAGAAAACCTGTGTGTGTTTGCTGGGTGCAACTAACGGAGAGCTGGTATAGAAATCAAGCTGCAGCACTGTTTTGCTGTGGATGATTACTGTATCACGTTCTTTGCATCAGTTAGTCAAAAGATTTGCCTCTGAAAGATTTGCTGGGTGAAAATTTTGAAGCACAACCACCTTCTTCGCACTTTCTGGATTTTAGCAGATAGAAGTACTGATAGACTGATTTTTGACATCAGTTTGTCGAGTAATTGATATTTTTCTCTAAAAACTAAAGAATTTTCATGTAACTTTGTCAGTCTTAAGCATTTATTGGAAATCGATTTATTATTCAAAAAACAAACATAAGACAGCTGGAAAATGCTCGTGTATTTTTGCTATTGATAGTCAACATTTTGTGTCCTCACTGCGAGGACACCGTGCGTTATAAAACATACGGAGGCGGGGGGGGCGGGTGGATTCACAGAAAAGGTAGTCGAATACGCGATAAGACACCGCAAATGTGTAGAGTTAATCAATGATACGGTAATAATTAATGGCCGTATTCGTAACCGAGAAACCAGTTACACTCCTGAGCCATTCGTAAACGAAACTGGGGCATTCAGTTTATAAACTAGAGCGTTTGTATATAAAACTGAGTGCGGGTAGTTTCAAACTAAGTAACTGAGCAGGGAGCAGGTTTAACTAGTTTTTTGACAAGAGTTACTTAAAGCATGTTTTTGTTGTTATGAAATGGCGTCTGAGTTTCAAGTATATTGCATTTGCTGAAGCTTCAAATATTAGTTTTTCGAGGAGGAAATTCATCCACACCCTAGAAACTGCAACGAAGGTACAGAATTTTTAAAAGGTAACCATTTGCTTGTATTTTACATTTATTAAATTCAAAAATATATTTTTTGGAGTTGAAATTTAAGTTGATTTAAACATGTTTAAATCAACTTAAATTTCAACTTTCCCCTCTAATAACTGCAGTTATTAACGAAATGTGAACTTCTCTTGCTAAATATTTTTGAAAAAATGCAAGTTGAAAATTCTAAGTTTTGATCAGAAAAATATCAGATTAATGGTGAGTATGTACTAAAAACTCACCAAAATAACAACAGATGCGAATTGTAAAGAAACACATCTCCTAGGCGACAAAACTAAATAAACTGAAACAGTTCGTAAAGTCAAAAAAAAAAAAAAAAACTTATAGCACTAAACAAACACATTCCAGTCTTCTAGCGAAAACTAGGGTACCGAGTTTGTAGTTTAAGAACGCAGCCATTTATAAATCAGCTTTGAAGATGGAGGGGAGGCTATTCTCAGCGCTGAACTACATAACAAAACTGAAGTGAAAACTCAGATCCTGTGAGCTTCCAAAAAAAGAATATTTTCATTATCGTTTAAATATCACCAATTTGTCCAACACTCCCAGAAGGCATAATGTAAATAAACATATTGTATGACTTACAACCCTCTCAGAAAAAAGTATTCTAGAAAGAGTCAAACTTCCTACGTTGGTTTCGAATATCAAAAATTATTTATCAAAAAATATGGATTAGGTTATGTGTAACTACAATTTTCCCCGTTTTTATCGAATTGTGCGCTTTTTCAAACACTTATTAAATATTTTCAAATCTAAAATAAGAAATTTTGCTTTTACCCGACTACTTTTTTGAGAGGGTGTCTCGTCATCTCGACTGTTACAGGTATTATGGCAAACCTGCACGAAGGGTACCTGCCTAGGATGGAGATGCCTTGGTCGGAGGATTTTCTAAGGGGTCCTAACGCGTATTCACGTTACATCTGGAAGAAAACGACCAAAACTCCAGACCGTTAGATCGACAGTCGCGCGATGGGGCCCGAGCCTGGGACCTTCACACTTCAGTTGTCTACCATTTTTTGTTCCTTATCCACTCGACCTTGGGGGGGGGGGGGGGTCCCGCACTGATTAAGGTAAGTCATACATTCAGAAACCGGTCTGCTTCCTTTACATTGACTAACGTTGTTGTTTTTGAGTGGTGTAGCGGCTTAAAAACCATTCTATCAACGCCTTGGGCCTGGCTCGATTCCCGGCTTGGTCTTGTATATTAAATTGTTCGTCCTTTCCATAGGGGCTTATGATGGCCGCCCATTGGGTGTCGTCATAGTAAAATAGTCAGTAGTTCGGGCCTTAGGAATGGCAAATGCTTGTAGCCAGTGTCCACCCATTGGGGAAAAAAAAAATTTGTTGTTTTCATTTAAGTTATCGTACCCGGGTGCATGAATTTGTCATAAATTTTCAAGTGACTGAATTTGTGTCAAGTTGAGAGTCCCAATCGGTAAGTCATTTCAGGTAAATAATCGAATGAATCTAAACTACGTCATAGTATGCAAATAACAAAAATTCAAATTTCAAATCTTCAGGAAATATAGGTAATGTAGTAGTAATTTAAGCATTAATTTAATAAAAGTAAGACCAGTATAAAACTTCAATTGAAATAAAATTTTTAATAACACAATTCAATTGTAAACTTACCTTAATGAAAATACTATATTAATTAAAACAACCGCAGATATATCAATACACTTTTTTTTTCTTTCTTTTTTACTTTTCTTTTTTTTTTTATCAACATTAAAATAGCACTTTTAAAATAACACACACAACTGATAATCATTTAAATATAATACTGTAATGTTCACTTCAACTCTGAAAATATAATTTGCTTACTTCACTTAATCAATATCCACAAGTTGAAATCGTCATTCTTCAACAATAAACAAAACACACACAAAAAAAAAAAATATCTTCTCTCCCAAGTTAAATGCAGGCAGGAGGAGTTACGGTCAACCTAAGTTGTACGCACAAAAACAAAAATATTCGGCACAGAGAAAAGGGGGAAATAATTCACCAGTTGCACACACTTCTCGTGGGGGCATGTTTTTGGTGAAATTTGACGCACCGCCGCGCCGTAATGATGACAGGAGTTTCTCTTGGTTTGTGGCGAACGTGCGAAAAAGAAAAAAAAAAGATGAATTAGGAGGCGCAGATTTCGGTATGGTAAACACTGTACAGAAAGATGATATCAGATAACGGAGGGCAGGCACTTCTTTAATTTACGTGTCGGCATCAGCGTTGTTAGTCGCTATGGAAAACTCAGGAGCGCAAATTTTTCGATGGGCTTCATGGGAGGATTCGATGGGAGGTCAGGCGAAAGTAGTTTCATCAAAGCAGGGAATGAGAAGTCCAAATATCTGCAGTCGGTGAAGGGCAAGTTGGTTCTCTGATCGGCAGGCGGTCGGCATAACGCCGCATCTCCGGCGTACTCCGCATCTTCTGGTAAGCAGTGTACCCCGTCTCCCAGATTATTGAGCGTTAATTTTTTTACAATTTAAACTTTTTAATTGGCACACAGGCAATCATCCTGTCGACTATTTGAGACGTCAGATATTTCAAGTAAAGTTTCAGAGTTAAGGCAGGTAATATGGTTTATTGAACATTACAATTAAGTTACAATTTAGAATGAGAAGAGGGGAGGGGAGACGGGTACAAGAATCAACGTGGACTCATGAAGCAGTTCCAGTGGCAGAAGTCCCCCGATTTTCGATGTGCGGGAGTATTTACGCTTACCACACCACGTGGTCTGCGAAGACACAACTCCTCCTCTCTCTTATCTCTGATCGAACCACACACATTTACAAACATGACCCGCATCCGGGGCTACAAGGGCGTGGGGACACGTGTACATCTAAAGAACTCAGAATCGACGGCCTGATGTTTGACAAATAACAAAATAAATAAAACATAGCTCCAGAGCGCGCGTGGCAAGTATGACAGGAAAGTAAAACTTACAGTGAAAGTACCCGCTTGAACAATACCCAAACTAGTAAAACCCAAATTACCTTTTTATACATCACATATATATATATATATATATATATATATATATAATTTCATAAGAGCTAGGATTTGTCCTCTTCTCTTCCATTTTATGAAATTTTGGCACTATATGTCGACTTATAGACATCTATACAGACTTAATTAAAGATGTGTTTGTTCATGGACTTTTATGGTCGATTCTTAGACGTCGACATCTACATAGGGATTTTTTATGGATATTAATGCTTATATAGATATCCATAGAAAGGTCAAAACTCATCAAGAATTTGGATCATCTGGAATAAGTCAATCGAAAGACTTATTCTGGATATTCTATACTAACTAGTTTTGCTCAATCATGGACTCTTTCACCTTGTTAAACATGTCCTTTATGCGCTTTTTATGTATCACAAATGTCCATATATTCTATAGATGAACGTATTACGGATGAGTTGAATAGAGATGAGTGGATATAATGGGGATTAATGTGATCGGTTAGGTGGGGCAAAGGTCTGCAATTTTGAATTATAACTCATTTCTGAAAAATTGCAACAAGTTATGAACCTAAACTTTTTATTAGAATATAGCTTAGACCTTTAGCTGTCATTTTAAATGATCGCTTTTATCTAAACTCTAATACATAAAAACCGGGAGTAACTTTTAGGATTTTGGTATTTTCGGATTTTTGCCCCATCTGATGGGGTAAAGATCCACTTGTGGACATGGCACAAAACTCAGAATGAAACCCACTTGCAAAGCTGTCTTTGCTGCAAAATTATTATTTGTCAGGTTGTGAGGCTGACTGCTATCAGCACCTTCAATACTGGATGAGTATAACTAAAATTTCTATTTTCATTTATTTATTTATTCATTTATTTTGCTATGAACTGCATGAAAAAATTTGATTTAATATGATAACAATCTCTAAAGTACTATGTGTCTGAGAAAGTGACATAAACGGCAGTATGCGAATAGATTAAAATTAGAAATGTTGTACTCACGCTCGAAAATATTTTTAGACATGAAAAGAACACATCGGGTCAGACGTAAAAGGGGATAAAAAAATCAGCCCTTCCTTTAATTGATCTTGTTTTATTTGTATGAATAAATAATAAAAATACTTTTAAATAATTTATTTGTTAAGAACAGTGCTAAGTTTGCCGGATCTTACTGACTTTTGTAGGGTGTAGAGTCAGAACAGGGGTAATAAAAAATTATTCAGTTGTTTCTCTTCATGTAACTAGAAAAAAATAGAAGGTAAAACAGTATTTTAAAATCAAGCTTTTTATTCATACTAAAACATATAAAATATTTTTTTTTAATGTTCAAACTTAAGCACTTAATGCAACAGACAATTCTATCCTATCTTATCGATCACCGGCAGAAGTGCATAGAAAATGAATTAAATATTACTTTTTTATAATATAAAACAATATGTAATTTTTCGTAGCATGAGGTACTTAACTGTTTACTTTTATATAAAATCAAAAGAAGCTATTTTAAATTTCTTATTGGTGCTCTTATACTCTGTTTTTTATGCTTATTTATTACATGCTTGTTTTAATTTAAATTCTCCCGAGGCAACAAACTGCAAGGCAGCAAAGTATTTTTTGTCAGCTTCTGAAAAAAAAGAATCCTTCAAAAAGGTCACAATGTATCCTTAATACAAAACTTTTTAGCTAACCTGTCTATTAAAATGTGTCATTTAGAGAATCTTTAAATGGAGCATAAACTACAATTCACAGAAGACTACGGAAATAATAGTTCTAGAAAAACCTTTTTAAACGCACGCAGTTAAAGGTGTCTTATTTCAAACGCATAGGATGAGTTATGTGACAGTAACATGATACGAGGGCATGGCTAGGAGATGGACGATTTAACTGAACCGGACGAAACTGAAGCGCGAAAGAAAATCTAGATGGAAAAATCAGAAAATGAGATTCTACCGCTTTTGATTAAAAAATTTGTTAGAAATTAATTAGTTTATTTTTTGATCGTTTTCCTTTTAAGCGATTCAGAAAAGGGCACTCCGTATTCAGTGAAATTTTCGAATAAGTAGACTGTATGTTTTTTTTTTTGTTGTTTTTTTTTTCACGTTTAATGATCAGTTATTGACTAAAAAATAAATTGAAGTCAATAACTGATCATTCTTTCGAAAACCCACTAAAAACTAAAATTTAAGCTAAAGAATCGAAAATGAATTCATCTTTTTCAGAATCGAAATAACTTTTCTATGATGCAAAGATAAAAAATTCCCAATCAATAGTTAGGAAGATACGAGCTGATGTGTGCAAAAAACCCTTTTTTTGTAACAAATATATAATAACATTTTATAAAAAAAAGTATCGAAAACTTAAAATCTGCAATACTCAGAGTCATCGGAATAACGCATCTATGCATGGTTTGAGCTTCTTCGGGCGGTAGGAGGTGGCTTAAAATTCGTATACAAGTTTTAAACTGAAACACTATACATAAGACCAATCTTATAAAAAGCTTAGGGCAAAAGAAGAATGTTGAACTCTAATTACCACAGAAGAAATACGCTTAGAATAAGACTTACAATTTAAGGCTAATTATCTTAATAAAATTTTGACCTTTGAAGGGGGATCCTCTACATATTTATAATTGATAAGCATGAAAAATTCCAGCACAGTCACAATATTTCACTTACTCAATCAATTTATTGATTGGGAGTCTTTTTTACTCCCTCATTGTTCTATAAAGAAAATTGATTGCATTAGCGATTAAAGACCGTAAGTATTTAGATATTCTATTAAAAAATTGAATGTGTGACAATGCGGTATTAGGTAGAATCTAACACAGACTCTCGACTAACGCAATTTTACATGTAATAATTTCGAGAATTTATAACCTTAATTTAAATAAATAAATCTACAATTTCTCGCATTTCTCCTTGAAATGGGTGCCAAACACTGTTTTGGCATCATTTTTAAAACTGAAACCAAGCTGTATATGCACTAAATTTTGTTAGGATGCATCTTATGCAGATTATCCTGATTATATGCAGCCACCCGATACATCTAAGATTAGAATGCTTTGAAAAGTTTACTGTTTTAGTATATTACTATCGAAAAATGATATTTACGTATAAACCCAGTGTTCGCGATCGACGCAAAAATTGGCTCAATCGTTTTAACCACGAAATTCTTTTCTTTGCGAGGGATTTGATCAATTACCTGAATCCCCGTAATAGTTTTCCGTTTCGGGTTTAAATGACATTATTTTGATGGAGGGATTTATCTCAAAAAAGGTCGGCTAGTTATTATGTAAGTACCAGAAAAATATATTTTACAAGTAATAAATATCTAAAATAATTTTTAGTTGTAGTTCATCAGTTTAACTTAAATAGAGCATAGCTCAGTTGTCATTCGCTCTTGCGAAGTTACCCTCACATGTGCACAGTTTGCAGCATTACTTTAAACTTTATATTGGCTTAGTAGAACGGAATATGATATCAAGGATGCTGCAGCTGTTAATAGCAATCCTCTATGCACATAAAACGTCTTCCATGCTGTAAGGTGAATACTATCTCTGTCTTCCATTAATGTCAGAAATTCATCTGTCACATCTCCAAGCGAGCAGTTCAGCGAAGAGTCGTCAAATGAATTCAGCATCGTTCTTCTCAACTTCAAGAAATTGTTCTGCAGTTTATCTGCCACCAATACGACAGATGTGAATGAAACCAACGATCCCAACAAGAACATGAATGGTATTATAGCTCGATGGAATGTCTTTTGGTATTGATCTATGTTAGAAACTGAAATTATCAAGGTTCGGAAAAGTATATTGAAAGAAATAGCCAACAGAAAGAAAACAGTGCTGCTCATTGCTTCCTCGATTTGATAGAGAGACCTAACTGCTATGGTATATAGCATGTTTTTCCTATCGTCTGTGTAACGTTTGCGATTGATGCTGTCAGCAATATTACTTATTGCAATGTTGAGCTCCATACAGCTGTAACAGAACAGCATGGTTGCAGTAAAGAAAAATCCATACGTAAAAAGATACCTCATAAATATGTACAAATTTGCAAAAAGTAACCTTATAGTCTTATCCGAAATAAAGATCCATATATCTTTACAACGATCTATTTCTTCAAGAAAGATTGATTTAAAGAAGAAGTAAAATATCGGGGTCAATACAGTAATAATGCTTAAGCACAGGCAAATAACAGCTGATGATCTTAATACTTTCGATGATTTTTGGATTTTTCGTATCATGGCTAGAACTCTAGTACATTTCCTGCCATTTCTGCACAGCATGCACCACATTATATATACCATCAAATCTACCGAGAGGGTGAATATATGAAAGGTTGTTAAGTTTTGCCACGAACACCAAACTGATACTGATAATATCAACACCCATATTAAACCGCAAAGACTTCGGTGGATGAGAGACGTTATGTTCCTTTTCGTTTTAGGCTTTTTGAGGTTGACGCTGAAAACAGAAAGCAGGAATACAACATACTTCAGCGATTCTGGTTTGAAAGACTGGTTGACTTTCGCCCGGGAATTCATAATATATGAATGTAACTGCAACTAAAGTTTCACACTGTTGTCGGTTAAAATTCTTCAACTTCTTTAATTCAATGAAATTTTGAGGAAACAAATTCGTCTAAATCCTTTTCTACTAAACTCCACATTCAAATGTTGTCAGTTAAATTAGATATGATAGCTATTTAGTAGAATTTGTTGTATAAGTTGTCTGTAACTTCTTAACTTTCCTGAAACTATACAAATGCAGAGTTTCCGGTTGCAGAATTTAAAGACCATCAATAGAAAAAAATTCGAAAAACATGAGATAATATAACTTAGTATAATAACATTCATAAAAAGGTACTTATCGTATACCTAAAGTACCTATTTTTTAAGTACCTTTATTTGTGTGCTATTATAAAAAGTTTTATTTATTTCATCTTTTAACGTCAACTTCTTTTTGAGTGTTTCGTGTTATTCGAAAAATATACCTCAGTGTTGTACTATATTTTTAAAAACAAATGCGCTTTAAGCTCTGAAATGGATGTATTATTCAAAAAATATATAAAGATATAAAACGCACACTACATTTTGTACCAAAAGGGGTAGTCGTATCTTTTTTGCTTCGAAATACTCATTTGCTGAAATTTCCAATATGAGAACAAAATTATCATTATTGTGATAAACAAGTTGTTATCAGCAAAAAACAAATCTGTTATTTTTTATCCATTTCCATCTGTGGATTATAAAATATGGTACATTTTGAAAACATCTTCTGATACTAAAGTTTTTATTACCAAATGGCGTGCAATAGTTACTTTTCATAAGCCAAAACTGTATTATTTTGATGTCCCTTGTGAATCCTACCTTTGATTCAAATACTTTCTGAACTGATCAAAATGTTTTAGTAAAAGTTTTTTAAGGCACGCAATCAGAAACTTTACAGTTTGAGAATATATTTAATTCAACTCATCAGAAAGCAATAAAAGACAATTTGTATGACTAGAAGTCACAAAACCTAGAATGTTTAAATTTTCTTTATTAAAAAAAAGAAGAAAAAAACGTAGTTGTAATATATAAGAATTCGATACATGTATTTATATAATCTTTCATCGTCTTTAATGTTTCCCTGATTTTTATGTTTATAAAATGCATTTCAAATGTTTCAAATCAATAAAACAATACGCGCCAAACTTTACTTTTTGTTCGCATAACAAGAAAGAACTACGATTAACTTAACGATTAGCGTTAACAGAAATATAAAAATAGTCAATTTTTGAAAAATGAAACAGTCTAAACAGTATTTTATTGAAAAGATAACATTTTATAAGTTGTTAAAACATTTAAAACTACAAAAGTTCCTAAAAGAGAAGTTAATAACAAAACTTGTCTGGAAAACACATCAAGTACAAAAAAAAATTTTAATATAAAATCATATTTAAGATGTCTGAAAGAAGTACATATTTCTTAAAAACCAATAATTAATTAACTTTCTCTATTCACATTTAAGAAGAAAATACTACAAATTAACTCACATTTTCTCAGTTTACTGCAAGTATCTCTCTATTCTAAAAAAAAGTAACGGCCGCTGCCGCCGCTGTCAAGAGCTTGTTGGGCTATCTTCTCCTAAACCGTGGGGATTTGAATTTCGAGAAACATGTTCACGGATGCGGAAAATTCCGAGGAACCTGATAAGGTGACTTAAATTTCGAAAATCGAATTATTTTAGAAGACAATAATAAAAAACTGAAAAAAATAAAGCATAATGGTTGCCAGATTTGGCATAAAATCATTCATTTCTTTGCAAAAGCAATTCCAAGTATGTAGAATCGCGTGAAATTGACGAACATAAAGTAAAATTACACCCATTTTAAGCCAAATTTAAAAATATATGAAATAAATAACTCAAAGTGTGTGGCACAAAGTTGACAATTTTCAAATAGCAAGTTCGCTTAGACAACAGGATGCGGCGGCGCGTACTCTCCTGACAAACTCTATGGCTTTATCCGCGCCCGCACTGTAATCGCTAACTGACCAGAGTGGTATTTGACCGGTTTTCCTTGACTGGACTGAAACTCACTCAGTACACTTCGACACAAGAGCGGCTCCAGCGAGTGGGCCATGGGGGCCATGGCCCCCTCCGAGGTTGGATTTCACACGTTCCGTAACGATTTCATACATTCAATTTGCGCTTTGAACAATTTGCAGACCCATCTAAAAAGTCCAATGGCCCCCTCCGAAAATTCATTCTGGAGCCGCCTTTGCTTCGACATCGCCAGTGTGTGTGTGGATTTTCCCTAACCGCTGACGTACGCGCAGCAGATTGTATTCTTTTAGTTCCTAATGTTCTAATTTCTATGTTAATAATTAAATGTTGATGTTATTGTTAGAATGTAATGTGTTATTTCTTAAACACTCGACATTAGCAACCGAAAGGAGTTTAGAATTAGCGATTATTCGTTTTTCCAAAGCAGAATAACTAATTGTAACTGATTTTAAAAGCGCCATCTTGGCATTAGGTACGTTCTGGCAAAATGGTATCTTTTTAAGCATAGTGAATCTAAACCGCAACTTCAAACATGTTCTTTCACAGTCACTTTCAATATCTTGAAAATGAAAAATAATTAAAATGCAGATTACTTTAAAGCCGGTCCAGCTAGAGTATTTGCTACCAATAGAAATATTTGGTGACGTTAACTATGCCATTATAGCAGTTATAGTACACTTTGGATATTTCCCAGTGCGGCGAGACGATATAATTCGTGGTGCTAAATACGCCAATCTGCAAAGGATTATTTATATGAAAATAGGGATAACGGTTTTCAGGAAACCTTAAATGAGCAGTGATTATAGGTTGTGAGCATGTGTAAATCGCCAAATAATGAAAAGTCGCTTTAGAATTTGCCATAATTGGCTAATACGCAATTACTCCATGTATTTCACATAATAAAAAATAGTGCGAAGTTTAAATTTTTATGTTCCAAGCAGCATGCAAGAACCAAGCAATGTGTAGCGCGATAACATTCTATCTGATCCAACCTTTAGGTTTTGTTTGTTCAAATTATGCCTTTTTTGCGAATAAGCCTTATTAGGGGCCGAATACCTTCTACGAAAAGCGAGCGTAGCGAGTCTAGGGGCCTTGGCCCCTGGTAGTTGAAAATAAATGTAATGTAATTTCATTTCTGCACACTAAATAATTTCGCAGAATCACGCATTTAATTTAGAGTCTGAGCTTTTATATGGTTAAATAGTGATTTTTGACTTTTTAATGGGACTAACAAGGTATGTGCACAGTAATTGACACACTTTGGTAGATAGTTTATTATAATAAACTTTTATTTCAAAACTGTCATCAAATAGTGCTATCTAGTACAAATTTAAGACATTTGTCTTCAATTTTATGAAATTTCTTTTTATCTCCAGGTGGCTCTAGGTATCAGAAATTGAGATTTTAAAACTCAGAGCAAAAAAAAATGTCTGTCTGTCAATAGCTGGCTTTAAAAAAATTAAGATAAGTTCAAAATTAAGATAAGTTAATTATCAAACTAAGATAAAAATTAAGATAAGTTCATTATCAACCTGTTTCTATATGAAGCATATTTCTTTTTAAAATTCAATATAAATTGAATTGTATCTCAGATAATAGTACGTAAAATAAAGCTGTACAGTTTTTTCATAAGTAAATTTATTTATTTATTCAAGATGGGGTGTCAATTACCGGTTCAAGAAAAATGGATTTCACCTATAATTGTCACTTGGTTATTGTTGTTCCAGTCAAACTTATGATAATTGCATAAAATTTCTAGGAAACGCAGTAAATAGTTATTCAGGTGGTTATCTTTAGATAATTTTTGAAAGTTCAAAGTTCCCAAAAAGGTGGTAACACGCTTGAATGCTTATCTATTAGAGTCTACTAGAGTTGAGTGGACAATGTAATCTGAAAAAATATTCAGAATAATGTAGGAAAAAAAAGACTAGTTAGGTTCACCAGAAACTAAAACTTCAGGAGGTAATTTATTATAATAAGCTTTTATTTCAGAACTTTTATCAAATAGTGCTATCTAGTACAAATTTAGACATTTATCTTCAATTTTTTGCAACATTTATTTATTTATTTTAATCTCCCGGGACTCCAGGTACCGAAAATTTAGGTTTTATACTCAGTGTTAAAAATATTCAGATTCTCAGTACCTGGCTCAATGATGAAATTAAGATAAGTTCATTATCAACCTGTTTCTATTTAAAGCCTGTTTCATTTTAGAAATTAATTTAAATTTAACTGTCTCAGATAATTAACTGAAGTTCACGTCGTTGACAGGTTAGTATGTAATGCAGATTTCCGAAAAGCCTGAATTTTAGTCCGCATTACAGAAGCAAAAAGAATGGAAGAGGCATATTGGCAAAAGGTTAGAAAACGAAGTTATAGGTATCTGTAGTGAATTAAAAGAAATTTAGTTATAGCCGATTAATTACCTCTTGGCATTGAAAGTTCTTTCTACTGAAATAAAACGTTAGTTTCTAAAATAAAATGTTTTCTCTATTGACAGTTTTTCTAAGCACTTAGTGACTCCCTGGCCTGCAATCTTTCACAATGCACAAAATTTATAACTTTTGTCCAGAGGTGCTTTCAATGTCAAGAAGTGATTCTTCGCCTGTAACTAAACTTCGTTTGATTCACTACAGATATTTTTACATTATACCGCCATAAAACTTTCCACAGATTTCAAAAAATCTAAAAAGGCAAATAAACATTTTTAGTAAATCGAAGAAATTTTTTATTAAATAGCTAACTAAAGACGCCTTATTCCATCAAAAAGAGCATTTATTCACAATCACATAAAGAAATCTGGCATTTATTATTTTATTTATTACTGATCATCATGTTACTAAATTTCATTGTATTCTCTAAAGCCATTTTTGAGGGATCTGAAAACAAACCTTTACACGATTTTCCCAAAAGCTATGAAATATTTAAAACAATTTTGGCATCTATAGTTTAGATTAACTTGCCACATAACATAATTTCAAATTTATTCTACTCCATTACCATTTTTCATGAATGGAACAAACATCTTCTCAATTTTCACAAAATCTCAAAATCCATAAAAATTTTGAAGTACTTTGCCGTCTATATTTTAAGTTTTATTTCATTGCCTTCAGCGGTTTATATGTGATAGACAAACAAATATTTAGACATTTTGAATAAATTGTCGCAAAATCTCAAAATCTAATCCAAATTTTCGAAAACTCCGACGGCTGTAATTTAAGTTGCATGTTAACCTATCATGTCACCAAATTTTATTTCATTTTCTTTAGTCATTCTTACGTGATGTATGAACAAAAATTTACGCATTTCGAAAAGATTTTCTCAAAATCTCAAAATCTAATCAATTTTTTTTTCAAAAATTCTAAGCCTATAGTTTAATTTCGATGACCACCTATCATGTCACCAAATTTCATTACATTTGCTTCAGTAATTTTTTCGTCATTGCATTAAAAATTAAATCAGCATATTTTTCAACTTATTTCTTAGTTGTCAATCACTGGAGCATGAAGTATCAATCACTGGAGCCAACATTTCTTTTCTTGGTGTCAATTACTGCTACCGCCACCATGATAATATATAAAATACAAAAAAAATAGAAATTTCCCATATTCCATAATAAATTACACTCTACACGAATTTTCGAAGTTCACTTAAATTTTGAAAACAAAAATTTTGCTTCAAGATAGCTTTAGTAACTAGCAATTAGTAGTTAATGTTGATTATTGATCTTAAAGTGTCAATTACTTTTACAGTTACCCCATCACCTGTTTGGTAAAATAGTCATTAACACAAATTTTAATGCCAATTTTTTTTAGTTCTTTTTGTTACTTTTCGACCACTTTTCTCTCTCTTACGCATACAATATAATAACTACATATTACAGCAATAAGCAAAAAATATAATAACTAAAATAAATTAACCCATTTGTGCCTAGATATTTTTGCGACTTTCTTCGATTTTTGCTAATACTAGTAGTAATAGATAAATTTCTGATGTCAACTTCTTGAACAAGGGGTGATTGCTTTTAAAATCCGTATGCATAAAAATTGAAACGTCTACATTTTACTTCGTAATGTTAAAATATTTTGTGGAGTTGAGGCTCAATACTCGTAAATAAAGGCTAGGAAAAATAAATAACGTTTTCGACTAATAGCGAAAATGCCGTCCCAAAAAAGGGACACTAGGCATAAATGGGTTAAATGTACGCGTAAACTTTTTTATAAAAATGTTATACAAAGACTGAAAAAAAAAGAATGAATAAAATGTTGTTATGTTTTAGCTATGTTGAAACAGGTCACAAAATATTTTCATCTATGCCTTTTATTTCTACATTTTAAATTGAAAAATTTAATAGTTTCATTTAATAGTACAATATTTGATTGGCTAAACTGATAGCTCAAATTTCCGTTTCTGAGTTTATTTGCCTACCCCTGTTGTCTTAAAACACCTAATAACTAATTTCACTATCTATGTAAATACGTCGAAGCTAAGAATTTTTTATGCTTCCAAGAAAAAGATAGCATGTAAGGAATTTTTAAAATTTCTCTTAAATCTTAAAGCACAAAGTTTAATATTTTCTTATTTAATTATTTAAAGAAGCAGATACACACTCAGATAAAAATTCAAAGACCTTTAAAAAAACTTAACACTCCTTCAAATTATCTAATCGAAATGATAAAAATAATTTTAAAGTTCATAAATGACATAGCATCTTATAATCATCCTTTCACTTTTCTGATAATCCACATTCAAATCATTCGCGATTATCACACTTTCTTCAGTTTCGATAACGTTCAAAGTTGATATTTTTACGCAACACATTTACGACATATTACGCACTTTGAAGCGATACTTTTTTTTTTTTAAGTCTGATTTGATTTGTTAGTTACTGATGTATTATCGTTATTACGGGGGCCCAGTTGCTTCTCCATAACCGTCTGGACTTTGAACGCACTCTCATAAATAAATAAACACACAAATGTGGCAATTTACGTTGTCTGATATATACACGATAATTTGAATTCTGTGAGAATGTTGATAGTAAAAAATTTTTAGAAACATCTCGAAACGAAGTTTGATGAATCAAGTTGAACAGGCTGCAAATAACAGGACTTAGGTAGTAATTAGTGTTTTAAAAAATGATCATGGTACTGAATTAAGAAATAGCTAGGCGTTTTCTTAAAGGCTCAAGTCCGTAGTATGTAAGTTGTAATCCACGACTAAAACGATCTTAAATATATAGTATATACAACGTATAAACAAGATTTTTTTTTAATTTTTAGGTTGTTGAATTATGAGACACATCATGTTAATACTTCGGCGTCTTTATTTACTTACTGGCACGAATATTCATAACTAGACATCAAACTTTTTTCTGTAATAGTTAGATTCGGGAAGAATTTTACACGTCATTTAACAGTAAAGTTAAGCAATTTAAAACTGAAATTGAAAACAGAAAATAAACTTTCAATGTAAACAAATCAGAAAATAAATTCACTTCCCCAAAAATTTGATTAGCAAAATTATTGTTATTATTATTTCATTTTTTTAATGTGGCCAAAAAATGTTCCATAAAACGTGTTGAATAAATGAAAATTCCACTTAACAGTGACCCTGAAGTCCGAAAAATCCCTAACATGTTTCAGGCTGAGACGTTTTATCTTATTATAATAGAGGAGAGGAGAGTTTTGTGGAATAGTCGCGAAATATGGAATACCAAGATTTCGGCTCTTGTTAGTTGCTGTTGTCACAAGGGAATCACACGAACAACTCAAGGAAGATTCCCGTGTCTCAATGCAGTGAGAGTTGACCCCTTGTTGTTGCCGCATTTCTCTATATACAGAGCTAAGTGTGTTTTGTGATTTTCAAGAGTTTTTTCAGATACGTTTTCAAACATTTTAATCTACTAGTATACACGTGACTTGAATTGATGTTATGCATAATGTACGCTAAAAGAATTGTAGTTTGTTGTACTGTTTTTGTTTTTAAGCTGACAGTGTTTTGCCCATCAGTTTAACCCTTTAATGCGCAGTGTTCCCGCTCTGGGAACACCAAACTCTGACGTTTTGACTGTTGCCAGTCACGAAGAATAGATGTGATTTCTATAAAAATAGTTGCGGGTGACATAGCTCCACGAGAATCCTTTACTTTTTAGCATGTCACTTCCCGTAAAAAAAAATGGTCACGATTATTTTTAACAGCACTGACATCTGCTGAAAAATGGAAGAATGCGAGAACAGCTGAATAGAATGCCCTATGCTGAAAAAAGGGCAGCCGTCACCATCGCTCGACTTAACTACCAGCAAGATGGCGGACGATCGAAACGTTCATCGCGTGCCACAGATCTAGAGACCCTTTTTTAACGCAGCGTCAAAAAAGGGTCTCTAGATCTGTGGGACGCGATGAACGTTTCGATAGTCCGCCATCTTGCTGGTAGTTAAGTCGAGCGATGGCAACGGCTGCCCCTTTTTTCAGCATTAGGAAAGGGTTGCGCCTCAAAGGGTTAAAGGTTCATTTTCCTAGAAGGCGTGGCCGGTTATTATGGAATACTAGGTAATAGTGTAATGGATTTCATGCCATCCACTAAAGAACCGGAAAACGAACACACTAAATCTATCTTCTGTAATGGAAAATTCTTTAAGGATAAATGAGGTGAAATTTGGATTCAATGCTTCAGATTTTCTCTGTGGGCATACCTTGACTGTATCGGAGCAGAGAAAGAAGATTATATCTGCGACTTATCTAAATACTAGACTGGACCCTACTAGCAATTTTGCTCGGGCTACCACCGGCCACGCAGCCAGCCGATGACGGCCCGAGCAAAATTGCTAGTAGGGGAGGCAGAAATGACTTGAGCAGTGTTTAAAATATGGTTCATAGTTAAAAATAACTTTTATGAAGTTAGTTTTTAAAAGGTTTAAAATACCTATTACATATTACCCGAATATTCCATATTATGCTCCATTCGTAACTTTTTTAAAAATAATTTTTTATGCCAACAAAATTAGTAGTGTTTTTCTTTACAGTTGGCATTTCATTACAATTAGTTATACTATAGTATGTACTCATGATGATGTTGAGGATTTTATTCAAAAACCTGTAAGTTATAGTTAGAAATGTAAGTGGTATTCCATAATACTCTCCTCTCCTCTACTAGTCTATGTTCTACCTGTAAAACAGACAGAAAACACTTGCCCGTCCGCCCGAGCCTTGATCCGACATTGGGTCGCCAGGGGTATCACATCCTGAACAGTTGAATGTTCCTCCTCAAGACTTTTAAATTGTTTTTCTAGAGATTTTACTTGTAATTTTATGGATGTCTTGGTGTTTGAATATTTGTCTGGTTTTATTAATGATTTTTTTAATTATCTATATTTTAAATGTATTTGTATTTTTGATGTTTATTCGAGGGGCCAGATGTTTTTGGATAGTTCCTTTTTAGCAATATGTTACAACAACAACAACGTTTCTTCTTATACAAATAAAACTACAGAAGTGGACTTCGAAATCCATCATATGCATTTTTTCTTTTTTAAGTTGTTTTATATAACAATCAAGAAAACCTGTACCAGCCGAACGGGCTGTGTAGTGGCCAGAGAACCATTCTATCACGCCACGTTTCCGAGTTCGATTCCCGACATGGACTTGAATGTCACTTCGTTCGTCCCTTTATAGTAGACAATGCTGGCCCACCTATTAGGTGCCTCCAGGACTTCGGGCTTTAGTAGTGGCGAATGACTGGTGGTCAAGTGCCCACCCTTAGAAAAAGAAAATATATAACGAAAGATATTTTTAGTACTCTATGCGTTCACAAAGTTTCAATTTTCAAATATTATTTTTATTTTGCCCTGCTACTATTGCCAATAGACCGTAAAATATCGGAAATATTTTGTGTGTCCTTGTATATTAATGCTACGTTTACCATTATGAATGGGTAGTTTGGAGTTATAGACTTTGGTAATAAATATTAATATGATTTTGTTCTACTACTACCAGTTGCGCACACAAGGAAGGGTTTCAGGGGGGTCTGGACCCCTCCCAAAAGATTTATCAATTTTGCTTCGTTAAATCATGTAATTTTTGATATTTAAATATGTGTTAGACGACTTTATCAAATTCTTATTTTTCGCAGTTAAGATAACTAAACCTGAATTTCTTGTATGTTCCCACGTCTTTGTTTTTATCATGCATGCAAATTTCTATTAGGTTTATCTGTACGTTTTACCATTAATATTTGATAATCTGTTTTTCAATATAAATAGTCCAACATTATTGCAGTTTCACTGAGTAAGTCTTGAAATAAATAAGGGAGAGTCGGAAGGGTGGGACACCATCAAATATTCCTTAAGGGGACGTTTTTAATTTCAAATTTTTTCAACAGGTTTAATAGCCATACCATCATATTTATTGCTATAAATAATTTCAGTTACAAATTTCTATGATTTATATGACAACAACAAAAAAAACTGTTTTTCCAACACCAAAAGTAAATAACTTCTCATAATTTCGATGCAAATTTTCAGTCTTTCTTTAATCGTAACTAACAAAATGCTTCTTAAGCTTTGTAGACCATTAGAAAATAACTTTTGTAAATTAGCAGTTTAGTGAAGCCTAGCAGCAGCCCATTTTTAGGAAATTTATTTATTGATACGTTGTGTAAAGGGAGGGATAGAACAATTAAGGAGAGAAAAAAATGAAATTTTATCTTGCCACAAGAAAAAATGACTGTTCCATCATTGATAAAGATTTTACCACAAAATTGCATCCACCAAAGACGGTTAACAGGGCTAGTCGTGTGGAGGTACATTTTACATTTGATTTGGTAAATATGTTAGATAAATACATGTTAGAATATGCAATAAACCTTCAGAACATAAATTATGTCAATCATTTTTTCGGAATATTTATGAAAATTGCGTAACCTTTAACTTTTAGAAACGTGTCCCACCCCTACTTCACGTATGGGAGTAAAGGGACATTTTTATTGCTATTTTAACTTTCCTATATCACTAATATTTTAATAATTATCATAAATTTTTAAATATGCTTAAGTGTTTGTAGATTTTATTTTGAAACTTTTTAAAAAGTTGTAGAAAATAAAAGAAATTTTTTTTTTTTAATGTCCCATCCTTCCCGATACTTTGAAATTGCTTTTTAATAAATCATTATCAATAAAAAAAATATTTAAAACAAACCTTTTTAAAATGTTATTGAAAATATATCAAGTACTTTGTGCTATTACTCCATAAGAGTATTGTTGGAGCCTACATGCTGCGGTTTTTTATTGCAAAGCGATAATACTTTAAATTAGTGAAACATCGGTATATATTTTGATGTCGAAGATTTTTAGATTAATTTTAAAATTATATTTTCCTTCATATTTTTATGTTGGATGCACATGAAATTTGATATTTCTTACTTGCCTGAGTCAGATGAATTTTATCTGGGGTATTAAGAGCGAAGAGTTCAATTCCTCCCGGGAAAAAGAAAAAACGTATCTCCTAAGATAAGTAAAGATATCTTACCAGAAGAATCTGAAAAGAAAAGAAAAGTGATTCTCTCTAAGATTTTATTTTTCGATATCAGTCAACGTGTGTGTTGTAACTGGATGCTGGAGCTCTATTTTCAAGGCATTATCGCTGTGATGTGATTAAAAGAGAGATTTAGCTACTCTCAATATCATTCACAGAAAAGTGCATCTTATTTTATGAGGCTTGGATACTGTGTTTCTAATATAGAGGTCTCCAAACTACGGCCCGCGGGGACTTTTTTATCTGCAGAAGAAAAAAAATGCGGAAATTTTTGTTTATCCTGTTAAGATGAGCCGTGCTTACGCAGACGTTACGTTTTTACCGAATTAAAATAGAAGCGTGTTATAGAGCTTTACGTTTTTTAACTGATCACTACATTGTAAAACCTTATTCGCTTTTTCTACTCCTGTCCATGGTCAATGAGACGATATAACAAATTTGTGTATGGTAGAAGAGCAGTCTTGCCTGATGAAACCTCGGGCCAATATTGATGCTAGGGACATCAAATCTGAAGCTAGAAGTGCCTGCAATTTCGGCATCCAGGGAATCATTTCACCACTCTCACTAATACGCAGGTCTTCGTGTGTAGTATAGCAATGTGTGATTAAATAATCTCACTATTATATAAATGTGAAAGTTTATTTGTTTGTCTGTTTGTTTGTTTGTTCGTCAGGGAACTCCTCCCACACCGTTCAACGGATCGGTTTGAAATTTTGCACTTACATATAAAACGACATAGAATAGTCCGTAGGCTGCTTTAAAATTCTGGAAATCCAACCGTTCCCTAATTTTTTACGATTTTTCGCAATTTTCAGTGTAGAAAGCAACTCAAATGTCCAATTTCAGCACATTCGTGATCATAGTTTACAAAGTTAGATTTATTTATTTATTACTTTCAATAATTCAAGTGAGACTGACGTCATTTTGATGTCACGAGTGTAAAAAAGCATTAAAAATCCTAATGAGGTTAAAAAGTTTTGACAAAAAATTACACCACGAGCGAAATAATAAACTTCCATCCAGATTATCAGATGCTGAAGAAAATAAAATAACGTGTTTTTTTTTTTTCTTTTTCTCCTTTCACAAATTCATGTTAGATATCACAATTAAGAATGCGATAACCTCATTTTTAAACTCATGGTATCATTTTGACTTTATGAGTTTAAAAATGAGTTAGAAATCTAATTAAAAGGCTTTCACGCAAAATTTTACTATTATAAAAATTCAAAGTATTTTGTTTGATGCGCGTGTTACCCTTAGCGATTTTTGAGCTCTGTGATTTTTCAGCAACCATAATAACGAAAGGAAACTTGCATTTTTTAAATCGTGGGAAACGGCTGCCCTTTTTTCAGCATTGGGCAATCTATCCAGCTGTTCCCGCATTCTTCCATTTTTCAGCAGATGTCAGTGCTGTTAAAAATAATCGGGACCATTTTTTTACGGGAAATGACGTGCTAAAAAGTAAAGGATTCTCGTGAAGCTATGTCATCCGCAACTATTTTTATAGAAATCAGATCTATTCTTCGTGACTGGCAACAGTCAAAACGTCAGAGTTTGGTATTCCCAGAGCGAGAACACTGCGCGTTAAAGGGTTAAGTATGCACCGATTACTGCGAAATTTAAACATACTAGTCCTACGCACAGTGCCAAGTGCCCTGTCGAAAATGTTGGATGTAGCATTTACAGATGTTTTATATTTATACTAGATCTTCTATTGTAATAAGTTACCTTGCAAAATGCCAGTTACTTGTGCACCTACCCTACCCTTCTTTTTATGACGTTCTCTTCTCAATTAATTTTTTGATTTATCCACCCGCCTACTAAAAATTTAAGTTGCTATAGCCTTAAAACTAATCTTTAAATCGTTACCCGTACGCATGTAATGTGTGTGTATTGTTAAGTATAGTTCTCCTAGAAAAACGCATTGTTCAGAAAGAAATACACACACAAAAAGAAAAAACTTAGTGTAATGCTTTGAAGCATGTGACTAAACATTTTTTTAGGATTTCCTTCCCGGTATTGGGAATGATTTAGGTTAGTGACCTGGCAACACAGGTGTTGTTGATTCAGCAATATTACTGGCTTTTTATTGCCATTACTCGCGTGCTACACTTTTTTTCTTCTATCTTAACAACGACAGTTTTTTCTTGATTTTTATTAGTGCAATCTTATTTTAGTAATTTATCTTCTTTTACGGCTTAGAAAATAAAATATTTGATTTAAATAGCATCTGGTATCGTTTATTTACAAATCTGAATAGTGTTTAATTAGTTCTGGTCTGAGGGGGCCGGTGGCTTGGAGGTTAAGGGCCAGATTTAGGTTAAGATTTAGGTATCTTCAGCTGATAAATAGACGCACAGTGAGACGCACTATTGTAACATTAAAAATTGATAGATATCAGAAAACAAGTAAGCTGAAACTTTGTAAAGTAGTTCTTTATAAAAGTAACCTGAAAGAAGTTGTCCGCTGAATTTTCTGCGGTATGAAAAAAATGATCAGCTGATGCATACTGCTCATGTAAGGTTACCGGAAAAACCGTTATCCATATTTTCATATACATAATCCTTTGCAGATTGGCGTATTTAGCACCACGAAATATATCATCTCGTCGCACTGGCAAATATCTAATCTGTACTATAACTGCTATAATGGCATAGTTAACGCCGATAAATATTTTTGCTGGTAGCAAATACCCAAGCTGAACCTAACCGGCTTTAAAATAATCTGCGTTTTAATTATTTTCATTTTCATGATACTGGGTTCTAGCATTCTGGAACTCGCGGTTCAGGTTCACCCTCCTTGGAGTGATACCATTTTGCCAGATTGTACCTAATGCCAAGATGGCGCTTTTTAAATCAGTTACAATGAGTTATTCTGTTTTGGAAAAACGAATAATGGCTAATTCTAAAGTCCTGTTGTCTATAAGAACTTTCTATTTGAAAATTGTCAACTCTGTGTAACACACTCTTTGAGTTATTTATTTTATATACTTTTTAATTTGGCGTAAAATGGGTGTAATTCTACTTCATGTTTGTCACTTTCACGCGATTCCACATACTTGGAATTGCTTTGTTTCAAAGGCATGGATGATTTTATGCTGGCGAAAATTGCCAAACCTGGCAATCATTATTTTTTCAGTTTTTTTATTAATATCTACTAAAAAAATGTAATTTCGAAATTTAAGTCAGCTTATCGGTTTCCCCGAAATTTTCCGAATCTGTGGACATTTCGCCGAATACCGAGCACGGTACCATACCGCGGAAGCAAAAAGGACGCAGTTTAAAAGTAAGTTAAATTTCTTACGTATGATGGTAGCACTCAAATTCAATGACGTCACAATTCACTTTTTCTCCACGTGTATCTCAGCGAGACGGTCACGCTAATACTGCTTTTTCTCCATCCAAAAGTGCCCAACGCGCCTAAAGCAGTTTTCACTTAAAAAAAAATAATAATAATTAAATTTTCCCCCATACATTAATTAAGTGATGAACAAATTTTCAGCTTTTCATCATAAAAAGTCTTAAAGATATATTTAAACAAAGTTGGTAAAGGGCTACATGGTATCAATAGTAGCAGAAGTATTACGTATGTATGCAATCACTTTATTCCGTTTTTGCTTTTTTTTTCCCACACAGATCCTGAAACGCGATTTTCCAAGGTATTTTTTTTCCCTCTTCAAGAGCCAAGGAAAAGTGGTTTAAGTCAGCATGTATTTATTTTCCTATCTTTGAGCCTATGAGTAGGGTTGTCAACTTAGCCACTTTGTTCTTTGATCTGGCCACTTTAAGAACGTAACTAGCCAAAATTTTCAAAAAGCTATTAGTAGCTATTTTAGCCATATTCTTTCTGTTTTAAGCAATTTCTAGCCATTTCTATCCATTTTCAACCATCGTTGATCATACTGTCTGTTCTATTCGCTCGTATATGTAGTTTTTCATTTGCATTATTAAATGTTATTTAAATTTATTTTATAATGCGCATGCCGAACTTGAGGGGGATAAAATTTCACCATTGTGGGCTTTATAAAAACGTAGACAATATGCGGCAGCGAAATAAAACTGCGCCGAGGACTATCTGGATGCCGACAACACAATAGGGCAGTTTCACTTGACATCACAATTCATTCCTTTTAAGACGGACTTTCTACAAAAACGAGGCAAAAGCAAAATTTTATTTTGTTATTGGAATCAGTTATGAGTAATTTATTTTTCTCTCAGCTGGAAATAATTTTTAGCCATTTCTAGCCACTTTTTCTCCGGCAGAGTTGGCAACACTGCCTACGAGTATCCGAATCAGACAAGTTGATGTTTACCACTTTGTTTAGAGGTTTAGAACAGTGTTTTACTACCACTGGTTCGCAGACCGGTATGGTCCACGAGAGTTTACTGCTGATCCACTTATACCAAATTAATTAAGAAACAATCAGCAGCAAATGTCATCCTAGCGAAAAATTATATTTATAAAACACTTCATTTGATAAATAAGTTTAAACCCTTATATGACATTTATTATATTTGGCAGATTCTGGTCAACAAATTTTCCTATTTTCGAAGAAGTAAAAAGGTTCGTAAACACTGGTTTAGAATGAAAACTTTTTTTCGCAGCTTAATTTTTTTTCGTTTACCAAGGCATCAATCCTTACGCTCATGTTCAAAAAGCAAAATAGCACGTCACAGAAAACTCCAAACTTGCCATTCATGGGCTAACAAAGTAGAATTCTCAGTTTTAAAAAATAAAATAAAGCCTTATTGATCGAAATGTCAACAGTTAAATCTGTTTGTAAATCTTTTGTTTGTGGGCCGCGACCTTTTCTAAAGAAAGCAACGGGAATTAGATGCGCATGGAACCTTGAATTCTTAAACCTTGACCTTAAAATCAAACAAAACAAAGGATGTGTGCCAACTGTGCCTCTTCCAGGTAAAAACGTTCAACTTTGAATATTTCTCTAACACAAAACTTTCTCAAGCAAAATCATATTTCCCTATGAAATATAACTTTGAAACAAAATTTCATGTTAGGGAAATAAGATTTGTTTTTCTCTACCTCATTTCACTAGGAAAAAAAAATAGTAATCATGAAAAGCTTTACGTGATTCGTTTTAATAACACCCCTTTCTTCAAATCTTAACAGTGGATTTATACGCATTACTTTTCATTAGCTTTATCCTATATGTAAAATGATGAAAGTTTGGGGTATAAGACGATAGAATGCTTTCTTTAAAAACAGACATTTTGGATTTTTTTTTTCAACCTTTCTTATTTTGTTTTCCGTTTTAAGAGAATCGTTCTTTTTTATTTCCAATCCGATAAATATATCCTAGCCTCATTAATTCTTAAAATATTTATATTTTTCACCAACTAAATAATTTTCATAACAGCGAAATTCCTAGAGATGTTTAAAGATTTTGCGACTGCTTGTTAGGGAGATTTTCTTTTACAAGACGAGATTAGACATTTCATATAAGAGTTGGGGCAAGCATTTTCAACTTTTTCGCAGTCAGATATTTAGTTCTGGCTTTTAGTTTCTATACGCTTTTAATTAATTCGCATTATGTCGCGGGGCGAAGTCTCGTAAAAAATTTTTGCTAAGGTTGTGTTGAAATGCCCCATACTTTAGCGCAATACATGAATTAAGCATAAAAGGCACTAATTATAATAATAAAAAGTACTAATTATACTAATCAAAATTCAAACACATCATTTCAGTCTCTATAAATGAAAAATTCCAATAGTCTTGTGTGCTCTACCTCTTGCTATTGGTTAGCATTAACTTTCAGATAGCTGAGCCAAATTCGAGTTTTCTTTCAAAATTTTGAAAAAAAAAAAAAGTTCGTGATTTCAGTAATTTTTACTTAATTTTACTAAAATATATTTCCTCACCAAGTACCTAAGCATGAATGGCATCATTAAATTGAAGATAACGATTTTTTTCATGCACTTCTGTAAAAATTCCATACAAAACTTGGAGGATTCAATAAAAAAAGCATTGAATAACAGATCTTAATTCTTTAAAAACACTAAAATGAGTTTAAAAATAAAATGTATAAACAAAATAACTTTAAAATGATGCTTAAACGAACTAAAAGGAATGAAATAATTGATACCCGAAAACACTGAAATTTCATGACTTAAAATATAATAGGGCGCCCATATAATAAATATCAAGTATATTAGGGTGCCTTCATATTTTTAATTTTAGTGATAAAAAAATCAAATGTTTTTGTATATCAGAAAAGAATATTTTTTACTCTTTCTAATTTGTTTTAAAATTTAAAATAAAAAAGTTTTTTTTCTTTCTTTTTTTTACTTGCGACTAATTCAATGCAGATTTTTAAAAACCTTGCTTTTCTTTTTCTTTTTTTAAATCGAAATTATTTTCAAATTACACAAGAATAGCTTGTGATCCATTCTTTAATTTCTAGAGACACATTTTAAGACAAAGAATTTTTTTTTTAGTGTAGACGATACAATTCCTAATACGGTTTTCTTATTTAAATTTAATTCGTACATCAGTGTATTAGTCAAACTTGCAGTGAACACCCTCAACATATTAATATTAGGCCTGTTTCCTGACAAAGGTAAGTGAGAGAGAGTCGAAACCGAAGAGCACCATATGCTGCTTCCAACAGCCTGGTGGATGCCTTGGACAGAGTACTTTTTAAGAGGTTCTAACGCGTTATCACGCTAAGAACCTCTAAAAATAGGGATGGACGCGAGACGAAAAATTGGCGTCTCGCGTCTCGCAAAACAGCCAAAAAGCTTTGTCTCGTCTCGCAAAAAAGTTGTAAATTTCCGTCTCGTCTCGCAAAAAGTCGTCTCGCGTCCATCCCTATCTAAAAACCCAATTTAAAAAAAAGACCAAAATTCCAGACCGTTAATTCGGCAGCAGCGTGGTAGGTAAGAAAAATTCAAAGGCTGAACACAGAATTGTGACAAACTGTAAAAAAAAAATTAACACGAAAAATTAAATTTTCAAATGGTACAATGCACAGGTAAAAAAAAGAGGGGGGCAAAAGGCTACTTAAAACTAGATTGGTAAAACTGTTCAGAAATTCCTAACTAGAAAAAAAGATCTTTAAGATTGGAAGTTTTCAGTTGACAAACAGTTAAAAATACATAATTTTCGGACTAGAAAAATGCCAACATTTGAAATTTTCGAGGCGACAACAGAGACAGCTAATACATCATAAGCTTTTAAAAGCTTTAATTTTAAACTTATTCAATCATTTCAAATTAAATTCGACAACGAAAACTGTTTTCAATTTATCAATTGCAAAAAATATTCAAAAAGGTCGAACTTTTGGTAACGCAAAATCATATTGGAAAAATGCTGCAAAGCGAGGAAAGTGATATCGGAAGATAGCCCCCCACTCCACCCTCCAAAAAAATATCAAACTACAAGTGGACCATTTATAATCCAAAATTCAATTACCTTATATTCGAATAATACAGCAGGACTCATCTTAAATTTCGTAATTATGACAGGCAATCGGAAATTGATTTCCGGCGGGGAATTTGGGGCAAGAGCCCGGGCCATCAAATAATTCTTTAAAAGTTTACGAATTTCGATTTTAATTTAAAATAAGAGACAGGGAAACTAATTATATGAAAAATAATAGAACTAATAATCACTCTGTTTCTACATTTAGCGCTAGCATCTTGATTAAATAATCATTTTTATGCTGTTATAACATCCTTTTTTGAATGGTGTGGTGTGATATGAAAGTTGCTTTGCAAGGTATAAGAAAGTTTTCGAAAGTGGGGGCGACCCAAAGAAGCTTTTGCCCTGGGTCCCATCTCAAATCGATCCCTGCAGACAATACTCAGCAGTTGGCATTTCTGCGTCACCTTATTCAGAATTTGAAATAGACAGCGAATGGCTGAAATAGTTGCGGCAGAAAAATAATAATTTCTGGAGAGCTTCCAACTTAAAAAGTCACCATAGTTTTCTTATGTAAAAAGTAATGGCATTAACCTCTTGTCGCCACAGACAACAGAAGCGGCCCGCAAATCAAAAATAGGTACTCCCTCCCTCAAAAAGAAAAGGGGAGGACTGACTTGAATGTATACGTATTTAAACACCTCAAATCATCTCACAACTGAATAGAATCACAACTACGAATTACTGTGCTGTATACTTGCAAAATAATTCGAAATTCTTTCAAATTTTACCTAAACACAATAGGACGCAAGTTTTAAGGATATTTTACTTCACATAGTTCGTTCACACTTAAACCTATCAATACCTGTATTCGTTAGCAGCGGCATTTGTAAATTTAGTTACAGAAATAAGCGTTTGTGAGATGACCATACATATACGAAAATAAGAAGGTACAATTAAATCTGTATTCGCCAGCAATAAAGATACTAGGATTAAGAAATCTTCGGTAAAATGTCGGAGTTAAAATTCCAGTCATGATCTCCCACTATCATTCCCAAAGTTTAATTTATTTTCCTTAAAACATGAAAAATTTGGTTACTTTGACATTAAGCCTTTGAAGCACAACCATTTCCCAATGCTGAAAAAAAGGGCAGCCGTTAGCATCACTCGATTTAACTACCGGCAGATGGCGGTCGCTGTGGTGGGCACAGCCAGCTGTGTCAAATAAATATTCTTTAGATCTGAGGCATACAATGAACGATTCGATCGACCGCCATCTTGCTGGTAGTTAAATCGAGCGATGGTCGGCTGCTCTTTTTTTCAGCATTGGGCAATCTATCCAGTTGTTCTTATACATCTATGTATCCCATCGTATTCTCCATTTTTCAGCAGATGCCAGTGCTGTTAAAGTAATCCTGACAATTTTACAAATAACCGACAATTTTTACGGGAAATTATGTGCTAAAAAGTAAGGATAGAAATATAGAAATCAAATTTATTTTTCTTAACTAACAACAGTCAAAACGTCAGTTTTGTGTCCTCACGGTGAGGACACCGCGCATTAAAGTGTTAAATCATGCAATTATATTCCAGAGCTGTTAGAACAAATAGTGGTCTGGGTTATCGTGTTCTTTCAGGAAGAATTAATAAACACAAACTACGAGTTTTGCATACCAAACGACGACATTTCGGGAATTATTTTATTCATAAAACGATGTGGGTAAGGTTGACAAACTTCCTCGAAAGCCGGGACGTCCCGTTTCAGTGGCTTTAGTTAGAGAACATTTGCCGCAAAAGGTGTGTGCTAGAGATGAGACGGGCTCAGCCCGAGCCCGACTCGGGTTTTGTAATTCACGATTGCGTTCGGGCTCGGGCTCGTGAAAAATTTCTCCTTTGTTGAACATACTCCTTGAAACAGATTTTAAAAAGCGATTCATGGGATAAATAGACGTACTTATTTAAAAAAATAGCGGCACGAGGGACTAGAAGGTATGTGAAGTTCCAAAATTTATTGTATCCTATTAATGAAGTAGTTAAATTTATTTGTCTTTAGCTGAAATTTCGGGCTCGGGCTCCAACTTTAATAATATTGCTCGGGCTCGGATTAAAAGTCCTCGGGCTCGGGCTTCAAAAAATGAGCCCGAACTCATCTCTAGTGTGTGCGAGACTCCAAATGTCCCATATTTTGGATAGAATAAGTAATTTGATAAATTATAATAATCTCAAAAGAAATTTTAAACATTCAGTTTCTTTTATAAATAAATATGATGTTAGCAGAAGTGACTAAGTTTTTTATTTTTCCTAAAAAAGTAGTATTATGATTTCACTAAAAGTGGTTTAATATTGTTGCAGCATACTCGGCTTGTTTCCTGGGTTCGTCGTTCTTAAGTCCAGTTGGTGTAGAAAGTTCTAGTAAAAAGTCCACTTGTCAGGATGGAACACAAACTTTATTGCTTCTAGAACTTCGTCGAACAATAACCTGTACAAAATTCACAGGTATTAACGGCCAGTAGCTCGTTTACAATAGTCCCCTCAGTACCGAAGCTTCACAAATGCTGTAATTCTCACACTATTTAAAACACTTCCACGAGTAAAATTCAGTGGAAATATAGTGGCTTTTAGAACACCGGAAAAGTCTGAGTTGTAAAACAGAATTACTTTGCATAGAACGAAAGTGAATAAATGGTATAAAAATAATAAGTTGTTTATTTTTATTAAATTAAAAGATTGGGAATATTAAAATGTTGATAAATATTAAAATTTGCACGATAAAAAATATTATATACACGAAATATATAAAATAGCACGATTAAAATTTTACAATAATTTGCACGGAAAAAACCTAACTATGATTATCACACACTTCGTATAAAGGTGAGGGGTGCTCACATACCCAATTTATGTCAGCTTTTGTTGTTTGTTTTGCATTTAAGCATAATTTTTCTAATGACGCAAATATGACGTTATCGTAAGAGATTTAAAAAATATTGAATTTTCATAAATTATGTATATAATCGGGAATATCGTGATTCGAGCGGGCATGCTTGTGCACTCCGGTGAGTCATCCAAAGAGGCCTACGGATGCTCACCTATTGGTTCCAGCACTTAGATACGCCATCTAACGGCCAAATCTAACCAATGAAGAAACGCCCGTAGGCCTCTTTCGGAGGGCACAAGCAGGCCCGCTAGAATTCTTAGTTTTGTTTCATGAATAAACATAGAGCTACTTACTTGCAGCATTTCATGCCAATCAAAGCAATACATGTCCATTTTTTTCTTTTGCTTTTTACCGCTTCGTGCTTAAATTCTGGAAGTAAGTGTATAAGTTCAGGATATATGGGAAGTTCCAGTAATCAGTCCAGTTAGCAAACGAATCACAATTTTTATTAGCTCTAGATATTCGACGTACAATCTTCAGCACATAATTCACAGAAAGCAACAAACAATAACTTGATTCATAACAGTTAAAACCGAGCCTTCCTCAAATACTAAACTTCGCATACAATAAAATCCTTCCACAGTCTAAAACACAGTGGAAATTCTCAACGGCTTCTCAGTATTAAGCAAAGAAAAATTCACAAGCTTCGAAAAAACAACGAAGAAAAGTCGATTCTACCCAACTCTCAACGCAGCTTGCTCTACAAGCAACAACTCAAAATTAAACACTGCCCGAGAGTGAACAGTGCTTACTATGTAATCTCTCCGAAACATGGAGCAATTCCTACGAGACTCCATTTCTAGACGCCCCCCCCCCCGATTAATCGCGCACCTTGATTGCGTAATGCTACTGCAGGAAAGCAAACATTACAAGACAAATTAATGAAATCGCGCCGAATGTCACCTATACAAGCGCGGATTCAAGGGGAGAGCGAAGTCCAAAAATCTGTTATAATATAAAATATAAAATATATTATGAAAGTATAATGAAAATTAAGTAGCCTTTTTCTAAGGGGTGTATGGCGGGGAGCGATTTAATCATTGCTCATATATAGATTTTTATCAATACTGTAATGAATTACATTAATTGGTATAATTGATTATATTAATTAATTATAAAACGATTTTGCGCATTGTACCCGTTTCAGGTACGTACAAAAGGAGTTCAGGTACGTACTCCTTGAGTAATTTCTGCACCTATATTGGAGGCTTTTTTCTTTTTTTTGTGAAATATCGCCAAAAGTAAGTCCCCAAAACTGAAATCTGCTAAAGTACATCGCCAATATTTGGCAAGAAAACGACAAATCCTATGTTTTTCTATAGCAAATACAAAGGTTAATCTAGCGTTCTAGTTAACCGATTTGCATGCGGCAAAATACAAAATTTATTTGACGCGTAGAATACAAATTTTAGCCCAGATTAAACCCTAAAAGGTAGATCATCCCAATAATTCGTAACATAAGTCTAGTGATAATACAGGGCTGTAATGAAAAGTGTAATGAAATGAAAACACGCATACGTTTGGCATAGAAAACAAGTTTATTAGTTGATTTGGGAGGCATATTCTTTTAAAACTAATAAATTGCATAACAATAAATGATTTTTAAATCATTGCACGAAATATTTTCATTAACAATATTCTTTCTTTACACAGCAACAGCACACTCCAAGCTGCGAACAAATTTGTACAAAAACGTAAGATGCAAAGTGTCAGATTGATGAGAGTGGCTTCCTTTTATTTTTTCTTAAAATATAAACCAGTCTTGTTTTGTGCCAGTATGAAAAAATGTTAATGAATACTGATACAGGGAAAAATACCAGTCGAGTAACGCTAAAACAATGTGAAATAAAATGAGACTACAGTTTTCCACAGCAGTGTGGTCATTGGGTTATGATTTATGGAATGCAGTTTTTTCTTTCAGCACTCCGTTAATTCTCTAATACGAATTCCAACTATCTCACTAACTGTCTTTCAAATTTGACTACTAAAATAGCATTAGAATTATGTGGATTGTTGTATATTCTGTAAAAATCGTTCTCCCCAGAAAGACTCTAGATCAAATGGCTCGAAATCTGAAAAAAATAAAATTAATGAATAAATTAATAGAAATAAAAAAGAATTAAATTATTTACATAAGTGTAACATAACTTTATGACACTAAAAAGGAAGAATGGAAAAACAATTCAGTCAGAAAAATTTTATCTTTAAAGCACCAAAAAGCACAAAAATGCTTTATTTATCTCACAGTGCTCTTTGTTCCTCTTATAAATCAGACTTAATCTTTTGTGGTGAGAAAAGAGAGTAATAATAATTAATGCATCTATTTGGTGTTGAAGAAATACAGTCAAACTCTTTTATAACGAGTCCTCATTTAACGAGGAAATCGGAAATACTTGGTTGATACAGTGTTAAATCTGTGGAAGCATTACTCACGTTTAACGAGTGAACCCCTGTTATTACAAGCAATACCTTTGTGTGATTCATGAAATTTCTATATACTTCCACCCCTCCAGCTCATCAATTTTTTTTTTTTTTCCTTAGAAAAATCCCTTTAATATTCTGAAGTCTACCGAAAATTAGTGATGGACTCACGACATCAGTTGCTGATTGGACAGAAGTTTGCTCTGCATGGGGGAGGGAGGGTACTTGTGTCGGGCCATGAATTTTCTACGAAGAGCAATAACAGAAAAAAAGACGACAGTTCAAAGCAAATTAGACAAATTTTGTTGTACTGTGCTGAAAAAAAAAAAAAAAAAAAGTTACACTAGACTTTAAAGGGCAAATATTGCGATCCCTTCAGGCTCGTTATAAGGAGTTCGATTGTCTTTTCTTTTTCAAGTGTTTAAAATTGCTTCAGGAGAGACAGAAAATAAAATTTTCCGATTAGGGATGGACGGCAGACTGAAAATAGCGTTATCTCGTCACGCAAAACAGCTATAAAACTATGTATCGTCGTCACATTAAAGTTGTAAATCTGTTTCTTCTTGTCTTGCATCCATCCCCTCTTTTCGGATTTTGATCCTTTTCAGGGAACAGCACTAGTATTAATTAAACTTTAATTGAAATATGAAAGAAAAAGTTTTACACAAAAAATACGCTTGAAATGTAATGCGCACATTCTACAAAAAGACACATAAAATGTAAGAAAAGAAGAAAGGAAAAAAAAATGGAACAAAAGTTCGGGAAAGGGAGTGGAGCATGCATGGCCCCCCCCTCACTGAAGCCGCTCCTGACAGGAAGTGAATTACCACTTAACCTTTAAAAATGCAAGAACAGTACCAAGTCTGAAATGCAGAATTCGGAATAATACAAAATTCAAACATTATCTTTACAGCTTTTATTTTTATCCTTAGTTTAACAGTTCAAGGAAACTTTGCTAACCGGATATTTTAAATAAATATGTCACAAATAATAATTAATTTGCAGATTTAATCTTTAGCGTCCCACAATTATTTAGAAGAAAAACGATTTTTCGCCACCACCCCTACTTTAGAAACATGTTTCATTTTACAGTTTTTATTATTTACTATCCGCCTTATACTTTACCTTGCTATTCTTTATGTTCAGTGCAGTGTTGGCCAAATTATTAGACTCATTTCAACGAAAATCGTGTTTCTTTGTTTTAACAGTATTTGTCATTAAATTTATTTAGGTTAAGGTTTCTACGAATTTTGGGCGTCATCATAAAAGCCGATGTTGGCCATGATAGCGATGCGAAGTACTAAGATTGCAAAATGTATGAAAAGGCATATAGTGACATTTTTAGTAACCCTAACCTAAATAAATTGACAAATACTGTTAAAAAACATGATTTTCGTTGAAATGACTCCGATAATTTGGCCAAAACTGCACTGAGCATATAGAACAGTAAGATATGGACGGCGAAGCTGGCCGCCTTGGCGGCTAGTATAAGATTATTCTGTCTTTGGAAGCAGTCACATATAATTGCACAACATTCATGAAAAATCAGTATTTTAAAAGTGCAGGAAAGAATTAAACTGGCATTTTGTTTAAAGTATCCACTGAGTCAACTATATGCTGCTGTTACAGCAGGACTGAAATGGTTAAAATTAGAATATGCTAACTCTCTACGCTCTTAGCATTATTATAAGGAAAGGGGGTGATTATTCAAATCAGAAACATCCATATAAAGACAACTGACAGTAAACCTAGTTGTAGGAATCTCAAAGTTACCAACATGCTTTTATTAAGAGAAATAAGAATATTAAGTTGTGAACACAGATGATGAAATGTAGGCAGGCACAACCAATGAATGCATAAATTTCTCTTACCGGTGACCTGATTTCACCCCTTCACAGTCCAGTTTTATTCCTTGAAGTGAGGGAATAGGAAATAAAGACAAGAGATAACTCAGTTTATCAGATTTTTCTCCCCCATACAGTCAAAGTGCTTATAATTAAAAATCAGCAGTGTAATTAGTTGGTCTTGGAAAAACATTTATAATTAAATAAATACGTTTTCGGATCATTTTACCGGGCCCTGTTCAAGTTCACAGGAAATTATGATTTTCAAATCTCAGAAAAATATTTTTTTAATGGCACAATTGAAAGAGTAAAGTAGTTATCAGATGCAGAGAACTTTTAACATTTTCTTCATCAAACTTTATCCTTCTTAGAAAAAATCTTTAGATTACTTTTCTTATGTTTATGTATCTGGCATCTTGTATTCCCCCAAGCTTTTACTGCAATACAAAAGTTGGGTATGAAATGCACCCCGGAAATAAATAATGCAGAAACAAACTTATCTAACAGTTTCTACCTTTTGAGACATAAGTTTTTCTTAGTCAATCAAGAGTCACTAACCCCACAAGATTAAAATCAGTTCACTTACTAATATAGAATTACATAATTATCTTTGTCCATAACCTGCATGTCCTTTCTACTATCTATTTCTCATGCATCAACCAATATTGGCTTAAACAATTGCAGTATAAATAATCCAATATTACTTGCTTTGAAAACTAATCTTTTTACCCTCATGCATTTAAAATTAAGATTTAAGTTTTACTCACCTGCAAGATGAGTATTTGCATTAGTGTCTTGATAGTACGTAATTTTAGGCACTATAAAATAAATTATTAAATCACATTAAACAACAAAATCAATTTTTTTTCAAAAACAGCTTTTTACAACATATATCTCTTTAATTTAAATTGATAAATAATTAACATAGCAAAAAGATATTAGTGTGACAGAGTAAAGTTAATCTTTTTCCTGACCTTATAAGCATAAATTAATTAGTATAAGAAACAAAGTTCAAGCAATTAAAGTAAAACCATTCCCTCTACTGAAAGATTTTCTGGTTGCATCACCTGTATTTAAAAATGTTGTATGAGCCAGGTGCACTAAAACCCCAAAAAAGTTAAAGAAGTTGTAATTTTAACAGACCTAGCGTTCCGTGTGTCAGTAGCTGATCATTATTTGCTTTTTCATGGCAATAGCTTTCAAGTGCAGCTTTAAATAATTTTATCTTATCAATAATTATTAAGAATTTACAACTGTGTGATACCCTGGATTTAATCCAATTTTATATTTGAGCAGTTTCGAGGAAAGTTACAGAAAAAAAATTGGAAATTTTGTAACTGGAACATAAAAATAAATTTAAAATATGCAAAATGCTTTCACAAACTGAACTACACACTTCCAAATAATAAACGTAAAAGATCTGTATCATTTTAGGGGGAAGGGGAAGTATTAACAAAACCTAAGAGATTAAAAGTAATCAAGAAAATAAGTTTATAAATTACACATGATATATAATATAGAAATGTTAGTAATAACTTGATATAGTTATTTATGCAACTGTTTGAAGGTATAAGTTTTGATTTTTTTTTTTTTTTTTTTTTAATCGTACCAGCTTTGTTCAGGTACTTCTCTTGATATTTTAAAATGAACACATAACAAATAAGAAAAAAAATATTTATAGTAACATAAAAGACACTTTAATTACTCATTAGTTTTTTGTTTTAACCTTTATGCCCCGGCTCACACTCGAGAATTTTTATCCCAGAAAGTGTCAGAATCCGTAAGATTTCATTTCCCTACTTCTCAGCTGAAAAGCATGCCTTGTCTTTTGTTTGGTATGTGAGGGAAAATCACTGACCACACAAGTCCCCAAATAAAACGCAAATATGTATGCCTAATCCGATCAATTGACAACCACTTTTCCCCAGTCACATTTATCTACTAACACTCCTGACTCTCCCACAGTATAAGAAAAGAAATTCCAGCCTCTAGAAATTCCTTATCATCTTCCATGAAGGGTGAATGGATTTCATGTCAAAAGAGAAGGAAAGAAGTCTAGGATAAGGCACTTGTACCAGCACCGATCTTCAGTCACATTTATTTTTTGGTAGAATTGTTGTACTGTGGGAGTCAGAAGGTTAACCTATTTATCCCTAAAAAAAAATGCAACTGGTATTACAACTTGAGCTTCACACAATTTAGGATTAAAATAAGTAAAACTCCATTTTTTTAGCAATTCTTTTATGGAAATTTCTAAAGGGTTTATTCAAACAAAAATTAGATTCACTAAATTCATTTATTAATCATCCACCATTACCATAATCACTTACATATTTTAGATTTTTGTTACTCCTTAATCAGAATTCTGAAAACCATTTGGCGATAATTTAAGGCTGTTTTTAGGAAATAGCAGAATATTGATTAGGAAATACCAGAATATTGATAATTTCTAATGAAAATTTGACTTTCATATATGGCTAAATGTTTTCTATGGAGGACTGCAATTTTTTTTATCCTTCGAATGATGCACATGTTAGTAAAGTAAGAGACTACTCCAATTTCTCCAAGAAAATGATCACTTCAGAAGAAAACTGCATTTAAAAATTCAAGGTTTTAGAATAAGCTAATCTATGTTTTTTAACCATTCTCTTTTCACCCTTTTTCTCAAAACATTAATCTAAAATTTTATAGTACTAAATTCTTCTATTGCAATTATAAGAACATTAATTCCATTATGTTCTTATAATTGCAATAGATCCTTTAATGATGTAAGAAATAATTTCATTAAAATCAATATTCTTCTAATAGCATTAGGGAAATTTTGTATCATAACATTATGTGAATGTTTATGAAAAAAAATGGTTGATAAACTTTCAATAGTTTGCTTTAAAACCCCAAATACCAAAAGCCAGTTTTCTCCATAGAAAAGCACTACGATGATCATTTGATTATGGTGATACTGGAGAGAATGGAGGAGCCTCTTAAGTACAATAGAAGATATAAATGAAACCAAGTAAGTCCACAAAATTTGTAAATGAACAACAATATACTACATAGATAAATGAAAAATAAAAATTCAAAATTGGGTAAATAGGCAGGATTTATTTTTTATTTATTTTCATGTTATTGTTAGTATAAATGAATTATAAACATGAATAGTGGGTGAAGCAGACATTAGAACAGAAATTCTTGTTTTATTTCTCACTCATGCAGTCAACTAAGTACAATCGAATCAATCCAATCTCAGATGTGTGCAAATCAGTTATGCGCTTAAAACTAAAAAAATAAACAAATAAAATAAAGGGGGGAGAAAGAAAAAAAAAAGTAGTTGAAAAAAGAAATTACTAATTAAAATAAAAAAACATTCAAAATTTGTAACAAATAAATTACTTTCTACAGAGTAATTACAGATAAGATTTTTTTAAAAATTCATATTTAAAATCATGTTACGTAAAAATTTAAATGAATACTAAATATCATTTTGTCAAATCAAAGGAATATTCTCGAAGAATTAAGAGCTAATATGAAAGCATGCATGCAGATTAGGAAGGAATAAAAAGTGCATACAGAACAAATAAAATATAAGCTATACCTTTGTCTGAGGAGTGTTTTGAAATTTCGTATTCTTTATTAATACTAGTCCATGCTATCATAAAAACAAAAGAATTTTTTCACTATAAGTACAATGCTAATTTTACACAAAATTTAAAACTGAAGTTCAAATGCTAATTTACTCTACCCTATTCTAACAATAACAATGTATGATGTAAATAGAATTTTAGTTTTTAAACAATTTTTTATGCCTCCATTAAATTAGTCAGTGGGATTTTTAAAAAATGCTTAAAAAAATATTTTTCTTAATAAACTCATTTTTATTTAACTTTATATAAATTAAGCTTAATGCAATCGCCGTAGAAATTCCAATACCACAACTTAAAAAATAAGCTTTTTCTGTATTTCTAAGCACTAAATATCAATACTAAATGTAAATTATATTAACTAGTTAAGCAGCCATTTAAAATATAAAGATTCAGAATATATCTGAAAATGCAAACATGGTTAGCAAGATTTAAACACTTTAACTAAAAATGTTGATACATTTTTGGGTACTTCTGAACTATCTGCCTGCAAGTCAAGTATCCACAAAGAAATCGAGCATTGGCAATAATCTGTATTCTCATATAATATACATCTATTAATTTTATTTTAGGCCAGCAGACTATCATTGATTTCAAGCCCTATATTAAATTAATTGACTGGGGGGGGGGGCGATTATGTAGTTTTAGTATTTTTAGAAATGTGTGACTGTCAGATTGGGTTCTTCACTAAATTTATTTTTACATGTCATGTTAAATAATTAATGTAATATTTTTGACATGTTATTTTAACGTCAAAAATATTAAGCATGTTTTTATATCATTAAAAATAATTTATTTTAATTATCAAGCTAGAAAATTTATTGAATTAAACTTTTATTTCACAGTTAATATAACTACATCAAAATTACATATCGCCATTTAAATTATTAATATTATTTATCATGCTGATATCTAAAAATTTGAAACCATTAAGAATATTTTTCAGAGTAATTTTCATGCTGTCAATACTTAAGCATTCAGTTTATTGGAAATAATGTTATCAATCTAAATAATTGTTTGAATTTCTTTATACTACAAGATTTTTTATTTTCTTTTTCTTTCTTTTTCTTTCTTTTTTTTTTTTTTTTGGGGGGGGGGGTGCTTTGGTGAAGCAAAAGAGTTTAATATTTAACAATTGATCATAAGATCCACATTAAGAAGCAGACTTGGAGTATTGAAGGCTTTAAAACTTTGGTTTTGTTACTGTATGCTCAGTGGTAAAAATGAAATGGAAAGGAACTAGCTAGAGATAATATCATGAAAAGTGAAAATATATTTTAATTCATATATTAAATTAGACAATCATGGAATATGCATTTCCTCTTAAAAATTAAAGAAATTAATAAGTTTATCAATAATTGTACATTAAAAATTAATCCACATTTTTTGTTTTTTTTTATGATAACAAACTTTATTTTAAGCAGCTTGTTGAACTAAAATCATCTTTGGCATTTTTAACAAAATATGTGGTTTGTACTGTCTAGATCAGAACAAAAGTTTACTCAAGAATCTAAAAATAAGAATGAAAAATTGTAAATGACATTTTATTGCAAAAATTGTTTTAGAATGTTTTAGGAAAGAATTTTATGTTTCTGACATAATGGTTCGAATCACCAAATGTCAAAAACTTGCCAATTTCAGCAGTTATATCATAATGACTAATCTCTCTATTCTAAAAAAAAGTAAGAGCCGCTGTTGTTGCTGCTGTCAAAAGCTTGTGCGCCTATCTTCTCCTAAACCGTGGGGATTTGAATTTCGAGAAACATGTCCACATATTCGGAAAATTCCGAGGAAACTGATAAGCTGACTTAAATTTCGAAAATCGAATTATTTTAGAAGATATTAATAAAAAACGGAAAAAATAAACATAATGGTTGCCAGATTTGGCATAAAATTGTTCATTCCTTTGCAACAAAGCAATTCCAAGCATGTAGAATCGCATGAAATTCACAAACAAAGTCGAATTACACCAATATTACGCCAAATTAAAAAGTATATGAAATAAATAACTCAAAGTGCGTTACACAAAGTTGACAATATTCAAATAGTAAGTTAGTTTAGACAACAGGAATTTAGAATTAGCGACTATTCGTTTTTCCAAAACAGAATAACTAATTGTAAATGACTTTGAAAGTGCCATCTTGGCATTAGGAATAATCTGGCAAAATGGTATCTTTCCAAGCAGGGTGAACTTCGCGTTCCAGAATGTTAGAATCCAGTATCTTGAAAAGGAAAAATAATTAAAATCAAGATTATTTTAAAGCCGGTTCAGTCAAGCTGGAGTATTTGCTACCAGTAGACATATTTAGCGGCGTTAACTATGCAATTATAGCAGTTATATTATACTTTGGATATTTGCCAACGCGGCGAGATGATATAATTAGTGGTGCTAAATACACCTATCTGCAAAGGATTATGTATATGAAAATATGGATAAAGGTTTTCCGGGAACCTTACATGAGCAGTAATTATAGGTTGTGAGCATGTGTAAATCGCCAAATAATGAAAAATCGCCATGGGTGGCAAGCTATCTTAGCTGTTACGTAGTTTTTATCAAAGAAAACTTATAAAGTACTGTTTTCTTAAGAGCTAATTATTAACTATACATATACCCAAGTCGCCAAATTATGAAAAATCGCCATGGGTGGCAAATACGCAAGGTGTCCAATAGGTTTTACTTAATTAAAAATACAGCTGAAACAGATGTTCTGATTTTATTACACTTTAGCTCCTAATTAATATAACATTTGAATGGCAACATTAAATATCATTGTATTTCTGAGGAGTGCAAATAATTTTTCCAGCTATTATACGCGGAGTCTGCACTCCAGGTGGAGTATAGCTCAGGACCCGTAGAACACTGATTCCTATAACAAAATATCTACCGTGTTATGGGGAGGGGGGGTCCACTGTAGTGTGGAGTTTAATTTTTATGTGCCAATGAATGAACATGCAAGAACCAAGCAATTTGCAGATCAGTAACATTCTATCTGATCCAATCTTTGGGTTTTGTCTGATAAATTATGTCTTTTTTACGAATAAGCCTTATTAGGGACCAAATGCCTCATACGAAAAGCGAGCGTAGCGAGTCTGGGGCCTTGGCCCCTAGTGATATAAAATATTAAAGTGGAAGACATTCTTCAAACTATCCAAGTAAGATAGTTTGAGCAATAAAATATATTAATTTTAACTAAAATTACAAAACATAAAAATATATATGGTTTAAAGCATTGTTTTTCAAGTTAAATGTGAAAATTAAGGTCCATTAAAGTGACAGATTTGAAGTAACTAAAACACTTTAGATTAAATTAACTGTAATTATGTTAACCATAATTAAATTTTGTAACTATGGATTCATATTTTTACATGTGGCTCAGCAAAGAAAGGTCTATGTGAAACTGACCTCCCGGATACTAAGATTGGTGACTGAACACCAGCTTAGTTCATTTAATGTCAAACTGTAACATATCAAATGAATTTATGAGGTCTCATGAAGATACCAGAGGTCAAAGACCACCAAGTTAATAACTGCATAGCAAAATCTGCATTAAGGTAGCTTAGCGATTCATAAAATTTATTATAAGGAAACCAGCAAAGTAACTTCATGATCAAAGGCTAATGACTTGAAACCGGAAGATTTGAAAGAGCAAATTTTAAATCACCAATCTTGGTCTCCAAGTTAAAAAGACTTCACAATAAGAGTTTTTAGTGCAATTGACTTGTACTTTCCCAGCAAGGTTTTCTGATCCTTAAAAACAGATCAGTTCTATATCATACAAGGAAGCAGGTTTACAAAATTGTGTTGAAAAAAAGAGAAGATATGGTTATCTTTTTTATTTGAAATACGAACTTCACATATAGCAAACCAAATTCTTACAAATAAAATTTTTAAAATTAAAACATATTTAAAAAAGGAAAGAACAATTAATAATTAAAAAGAGAAACACTGGAGATTGATGTATCCAAAAAAAATTTCAGAGGGGTCAAATGGGAGAAAAGGCAAAATTTTTCAGAAAAAGACTTATCACAATGATTTTGTTAACAAAAATTGAATTTAAAATGTAATGAAGATTTGTGTTACTAAAATTGATTTATTATACACATAATTTTTTAAAATAATCTGCTGAATCAGAAAATGAATTTTATAATGATTAATAGTGGTGAAAATTAAACTTGTAAAATTAAAATATGTCAGTTTCTAGACTAGATAAATGCATAGGTATGGTATTATTAATATGAAGTTGCAAAAATGTTAAGGGCTGCCAGTTTAAGAAATGAAATTCCGTTCTCATAGCTTTCAATAAAATCTACAACTGATTTTTGTAATTATTACTAAAAACATATTGAAGTAAAATAAAACTAACAATCACTAAGCAAGACTTAAATAACTCCTAAAATAATAATAATAAACACCTGGTACAAGATGTTAAAAATATATATATATTTTTTTTTTTTTCACTTTCTTTCATTATTCACTTAAACATCAAGTACCAAAATTTCGGATACACTGAAGTCTTTTTTTGACTTGAGGTTTTCTATATTAAAAAGTAATTGTTCTCATATTACTTGAAGAAGAGCTGTGGCCAGAAAAAAAATTCTAGGAGATTCAAGTTTAATGTTACAATGCAGTAGATTTTTCAATATGCTTCTACAAAGAGTACTATATGTGCCTGAAAGTTTTTTCTTTTGTTTTTTTTTGTTTTTTCTGGGGGAGGGGGCGGGGGAATTCCATGTCAAGTGATCCAATTTTAAAATTTTTTACCTCATGTTCCTTGATTTTCTTATAATTTCCTACACTTGTTAAAATGATCAAAAAGTAAAAGTATCACTATCTTTAACATTTACGTGCTTTACAATTATATCACCCTCAATATCAGCATATTTGAATATTTTCAAAAAAAAAAAATTTAAGTTTTTATAATTTTTTAAAATCAATATGAATAAAAAAAAACTTTCAAAAATCACACCAATTCCTTTCCCTGTAATTAAAATCTCTAAAATTTGAGCATCCTATTTCAAAAGGATTATAGTCTTAAAAAAAAATTGTATTACGTGCATCTGTTTCATTCCCAGTCGTACAGTGGAAACAAAAATGCATTCGATGCACTGCAAAAATAGTAATTGTTTTATCCATGATCCCATTGAGATTCCCTAGTGGAAATTTTTCAGAATTTATAAAAATAGAGGAAAGCTAGTGGAATTATTTTTTTTTTTTACTCTTAATGAATTTTTAATATTAAATTTAAAAATTTTTAATTTTGAAAATAAACTTAACATTTTTAAGTAATGCTATCCTGTTACATACCATTTTAAAGCTTGTGATTTTCTGAATAAAATACTATTTTTATTTTTTAAATATCTTAAATCTATGTTAATTTATAAAGGTTTATGTGCAGCATAAATCTGAAAATTTTTATGTTTTTAAACTCGAATAGCTGAAAATAAAGTGATATATATATATTACCAGTAAAGTTTGAAATTTGGCATCCTATAGAATGTCTAGGCATTAGATCTAGATAGAATGTCTAGGCCTCTTAGAAGATTGACGTATACATCCATATTATGGAAGTAAAATAGGATCTTTTACATTAATTTCTTTTTTCTCGCCCCCCTCCCCCCTCCTTAATCCGCCCTTGAAGTGGAGTTGACTGTACCTAGTTTTGGAAGAGTAATTGTAACAGGAAGAGTGTGGTAAATATTGTACCCACTAAATATTGTATTTAATACATATATTTAGTGGGTACAGTATTTACGCTGTACCTTAGTATACATTGTAATATGTATAAAAAGACTATCACTATTATCTCTCAAAATGTCTCATCTAATGCACACACTCACAATATCAATTTGCAATAGTATAACTCAAAGTGACAAAAATTCAAATCTAATAAAGTTATTTTATATTTTATTTCATTCTCATATCACAGATAATGCAAATTATTCGAGTGTGTGCAAGAGAAATTCTATATAAAATAAAAACATTAAATAAAAGAACAAAAAAATAAATATCTCATTACTTACTATCATTAATATATCTTATTAACTCTTCGTATTGAGGAGGGAAATTATCGTGTTGAACTCTCTGTATTTGTGTTCGTCTACCATTTACCTGATGAAACACAGGTCGTTGTAAACTATGAAGAAGTAAATTAAGTTTGATGAGCAAACAGAATAATTTATAAAAGTTTAGGGTGGTGTCCCCAGTTATGGCCACCTTAAGCATTTTTAAAGATTCAAGAATTTTTTTCAGTACTAAAAAACTATTGAAAGATTTTGAAAATAATACACAGCATACATTGAAGAGTGTAAAATAATTCTACACTATCAAAGTTATTTTTGTAGACATACTTCATTTTATATAATTTATTAAAATTTTTTTTAACATTTTCCCCACTTATGGCCACATCTATTCCCCAGTTATGGCCACTTCAAAAAATTTGTAAATAAAGTGAAAAAAAGTAAAATAATTTATGAAAAACACATAAAATATAATATTTCCCTTCGAATTGAATTTAATGAAACAATCTTATACAAATTTAGATGTTTTTGGCACTTTTTTTTTCTTTATGTAAAATTATCAATTTAGATAAAACTGAATGATCAACATGTATAAAATTGAATGATTAACATATATGAAATTAGATTTTTTCAAAGACATCAAGAGTGCCAGGAAACATAGTCTGCAAAACACGTCCTTTTTGAATGAGTTGTGGTTCCTGTAATTTTCCGATAACATCCACTATGTTGATTGTTGAAACCTCATTTTCGATATAAATGAAACACGTTTTTTTCCAAATTCACACTTTTTAAACACGTTATCTCAAATTCTTCTGAAGAAAGGACTTTTAAAATTGTTGCAACATAACGATATATAGTAGGCTTCCTTTTTTCATTATTCATGAATTTTACAATGACAAAGTCTCCAAGTTTTAGATTAACTGTTGCAGAAAGTTCCACCAGTTTTCCACTTTCTTTTCCTTTACTGACATCTTTATTAGTCTGTCTTTCCATCCAGTCTTCTGATGATGATGAATTTTCATCAGTAATTTTCTGATTTAATTTTTTACTTAGTTTCATTTGCTGATTCTTAGAGCTTTTTTTCTCGCTCTTTATTCCGTCTTTTTCTTTAGCTTCATGGTACTCAATCCATCTGTTTGATGTAACTACACTTGGAATATGCCTCCTTTTTCTTTTGGAATTTTGGATTTTTGCTTCTGGCCATCGAATGACATTCTTTAATATTGTCTCAGCAGATCGTTTAGGAGTAATACTGTCTATTTTTGATGAACTTGGTGTTTCTGTATTATTACTACTAAATATTGTCTCAACTAATCTTTTAGGAGCAGTAATATCCGTCTTTGATGAGCTTGGTGTTTCTGTGTTATTACCACTAATCACTGTAGATGTATTTTCATTGTGATTTGTTAAACATAGCTGAAGCGAATCATCTAAAGAGTTCATATCAGGTGTTTCTTGTTTTTGATCTACTTGTTCATCATTTACCATCACCACAGTATTTTCTGCATCTTTTGTCACATCCAGTCAAAACTTAAACAGCATATAGGCTTCCGGATTTACCTCCCAATCACAATTTCTTTTTTTCATTTGACAAAACTCACTGCATTTGGCATATCTTCATCTACAGTGTAACAATACTTAAAACAACTTAGATATGTGGTTTTTTTTTTTTTTTACCTATAGCTTCTGTTTAAAACCAAATTTTTTAAACTGATAATTTTTTTTTTTACAAATCTTCTTATTTTATTTATAATGTCTAAAATAAATAAACAATACAATTACTAAATATATTTTTATATATTTACTAAATATCAAGTTTTTTTCAAAGTTTTTATCATACATAATTTAAATATTATATGTCAGTATTGTTCTTACAGTTGTAAATATTGTTCTTCTGAATAGCTACTATTAAATTTTAACCCCAATATTGACTTTTAAATATAATACCATTATAAAAGCATGAATCTACTTGTTACAATAAATAAATCATATAAACAAGTAGTGGCCATAACTGGTATAACATATAACCCAGTTATGGCCACTTCGTGGCCATAACTGGAGAAATTGTTCTGAAATAGACACCAGTTATGAACCAGCCCTGTTTAATTCTAAAATTTAAAATTTTTCATTTATTATAATTGAAAATAGTGAAACAAAATAGTTTTAACTTTCCCATAAATTTGAAAAAACATCCAGATATTGCTAAATTCTGTGGGTTGAAGCTGATACAAATAGATGTTGCTTAAGCAAAATGCTAAGAACTTCTTTTCACACTGCATACCAACACACAAAAAAAATTAAGATGCCTTCTTGTTCTGTGTTATTGCCAGCAATCACAGCCTACTTACAGTGTAATGTTTGTAGCCTGTTGTAACCTACAATTTGATTGGCTAACTTGTGTCAAAGCTTAGAAAAATAATAAAATTTGTGAAAGTGGCCATAACTGGGGAAACTAACCCTATATTTTTCATAAAGGAGAAAAATCGACTCAATTGAATTTTGACAGTAATTTTGACAACAAAAAAAGAACAAGTTTTGCATTACATTTATTTATTTCAACATAAAAAAAAAATTAAAAGGCACACTTTTAATTATTTCATTTTGAATTTTTATAGTCTACTTATAATATTGCACAGTACAGCTAAATCATCCTTTAGTGTGAAGGGGGGAGGGATGTTATTTCCTACAGTCTCTTATAAAAATAAGAAAGTTAACTAGAGATGTAAAATCTTCATTCCATTCCACATAGGCGATTCAGTAAATATTCACCTTAAAAGTGTAAAAATTATCATTAGCAATCATTTGATCATTATATGAACGATGCAAAATATTTTGGGTAGAAATTAAAATTTTATTAAAATCTGATTTTAAAAAATTAAACTTAGAAAGTCATTTAATATGGCATGCAAAATAATAATAATTTGACTCAGTTATTTTTAAAATAAGAAAATCGAGCAAAAAAGAGATGTCTGCTTACATAACAGCATATTGCATCATTCATTTATATGAATATTCATGGTGCTCTTAAGTCTAATCTTTTTTAGAAATACTATATAATATATATTATTTAAATTATTTTTGCAGTCTTATTATGACATAAAAATTAAAGTCCCTTAGTATGACACGCAAAATAATAATAATTTGACTCAGTTTTAAAATAAGAAATTCGCGTAAAATGTCTTCTGCTTACATAACAGGATATTGCATCATTCGTTTATATAAACATTCATGATGTTTTAAAGAATCTAATCTTTGTTTAAAATATATATTATTTAAACCCACAGATACGACAATTTGCATACGTTTGTAACTTTGCAACAACACGCTTGACAGTTATCATAATTACTTTAGTTGAAACCGAAACTAAACATAGCTATTGAATACAATCGTTTTAGATATATTTATACTGATTTGGGATCAGTAAACTTGACATAAAAAAAATTACTTTGCAATACATAAAAGAATCAAAACAACTGTCTTGTCCCTTTAAGATTTTGAGGAGGAAAATTTAAGAGATATGCGAGGCATATTGCATAACTGTTTTGGTGAATAAAATTAAAATATTAGAGAATTACAAATGGAACCCTTTTTGGAATGTTTTAAATAAAACCAGAATTTACCTCATATCACACTTTACGGGATCGCGAACACTGGAATTAGTTTCTAGGGAATCAACTTTTTGAGTTATACCACCTACAGTGAAAAACAATCTAAATTAATAATAATTAATTTTTAAAAACTAAAATATTGAAGCTTAAAGTTGCAATTTTCTTACCTCTCCTTGCATTAGCAATAAGTTTATATTGCCTATTGGAGAGTGTATACATACTTTGCTTATTTTTAACAGCAGAAATCATTTATAATTTTTTTTTCCGCAAACACGATCGACCTTAAAGCACCGTGCAGTTTCTGGTCCTAGTAACCTCGCGCATGTTAAGTTGTATTTAAACTGCTTCAGATCTTTTGCAAATATTCACAAAATAAACAAAGAAAAAAATGAAAAAAGATTAAAAATGTTGACATGTTCTTTTAAAATTTTAAATTTAGATTTCGTATATAAAAGGAATTTTCATTTTGTTCGATATTTTAATTTAAATTGATCTATTTTGTTTTGAGGAACCTGAAATTAGTCGTAGGGGACCGGTGACTTAGAGGTTACATTGATTGTTCACGTTTGTAAATTTGCTCCCAGATGTCTGAGCTACGATCTGTTTTTAATTTTCAAACGCTGCATTTGTTTACTTCCGTTCGACGGCACGTGATGCAGTTTCATTTTCAAATTTCATTTGGGGGATGATCTGAACAGAAAGTTAGATTTACTTCAACTGGATTTGAAGAATCTTTGTGGCTTTGTCGGTTATTTAATTTATCGTAAAAGATGGTCTCGGTTTCTAGTAATAAAAGTTTTAACTCGAAAGTTGTTATGCAAGATGATAGTAGCTATTTAATAACTGATTTTAAGAAACGAAATATGGACGGAATTTGTTTTAAATTTTTGCTGTGGTTATCTTTTATGTTTTTCATAGCTTTTTTAATGTTGTACATTAGACTTAGTTCGATTCAATGCTTTATTGAATCGCCTGATGATGATTTTATTACTTTCTCCCCTATCTGTAGTAATATATCTGATTTAGAAAAGCTCGATTGCTATCCAGATTCTCCTGTTAGTGAAAGTCAGTGTATAAATCGAGGTTGTTGTTACTCAGTACCAAAAACTACCCCTTCAAATTTATCTTTTCCTCCCTTAAATGTTCCATATTGTTATTATCCGAATAATTATAACGGTTATGAAATTAAAGATGTAGTTCAGACCGCTACAAAAATTCAAGCAAAGCTCCGTAGAGTTAGGCCATCAGGATTTCCTAAAGATATAACTAATCTAAATCTTCTTATTTCATTTCTTGATGACTGTATGCTACGAGTTAAAGTAAGCTGTTTTTTATTTTATAATTAAATTATATTCCAGTACTTTCATTTTTATTCTGGTTATGCTTCTCAGTAAAAATTTAGTAGTCTCTAAATATTTAATCTCATTGACTGATTCTAAATCTGATAAATTCTGTTCCAGATTTCGGATGAAGATTTCAATAGGTATGAAGTGCCTATTGAATTACAGTATCAAACTAAAGAACTAACTGATCCATGCTATGTGGTAAACCTAGACTCCAAATCTGGTGTGCTCTCTATTATGCGAAAATCTACTAAATCAGTAATGTAAGTAAAACTGATTTATTCATTAATTAAATAATTTTTTTAGCCAGCAATGTTACAGTATTTATTTAGAAAGAAAGCTTGTCAGAAAGATATTAGCAATTGCACTAATAAAGATAATACTGAAGTGTGATTATAATCAAAAGCCTGAAAATGTAACAACTGGATATACCACATTCACCAGTGCAAAAAATCATTCAAAAGACATTGAACTTCCTTTAAAAAATAATAATAATCTCATCCAGTGTACAAAAGATGCAAATGCTGCCTTGCATTTTGTCCATATTTCTTGAAGTTCGGATGGAGTTTATTTTTTTGCTTCTTCCTAATTGTTGTTAAGCTCTTTGTTACACAAAATGGAAAAGAATTGAAATTTTCTGTCGACCTTTGTCTAGCACAGCTTTCATAATTTTTATTTATTCTAATTTGTGATGTCATTTTTGAGACAGAGATGTAGAATGAATTTAAACATGGGAATGAGGTTCATTGGAAATTCTGAAGTGCTGGAGAAATTTTCATAATATATGGGAGGGGGGGCGGGGGGACATCCACACATATTTCTTCAGCATCTCATTTCTTGGTATATTAAACATCAAAAGTGACTGACAACCTTGACAAAGAAACAGGAAGACTGCCATTTCTTGGTAACTGACTAATGTCACCCATCAATGTAAAGCATGTTTTTTTTTGTATTATTAAATATTTGAATTTTTTGGTACTTATGTATTATCCCGGCAGTGTCCCGGCTTCGCCAAACGATTTTTGCTTCAAATATGCTGGCAAACTGCTGTCAAACGTATTTCTAACCACGAATTATTTCATTTGTCCGGCAATTATCTTGGCGAAAAATTGCTCGTCTTGGCGGACCGCCGGGGTAATATGTAAGTACCAATATTTTTATAGTATAGTAAAAATAGTTTCTTAAACTAGAACAAAAATACAGTACACTTCCTTATGTAGAGAAACAAGCATCGGCTTCTTCCACTGATGTGATGCTTTATAAAAAAAATGATAAAACTGCAGATAAGTAGTTGAACAACCTTGTGTAAAAAGCTTTTGTAATAAATTCATTCATTTATTATCGTGCAGTTCTATATGCATCATTCTCCACTTTAACCAGAATTTTGCTTGACCGGTTCACCCCCAGTCCTATTTTGACTGTTTAAGAGGGAGTCTACTGTATATGCTATGGCATTGGGTGAAATTTTAGACAAAAATTTGCATTTTGGGAAGTATTAGACCCTGAACATTTTCTGCACCCCTGGTTTAAGCATTGGGAGTTAGCACTGTGTATAGTGTAGGTAGATTATCTATGCTCTATTGTATGTGTTTTATTTTATTTTCTAGATTTACTACTGATTTAAACCGTTTGGTATTCTCAGACCAATTCTTACAGCTAACTTCTAACCTTCCATCTGCATATTTTTATGGAATTGGTGAGCACTATGCAAAACTTCTTAGAGATGTCAACTGGACAAGATTTACTTTAATAAATTCAGATTTACCTCCTGTTGTAAGTTCATTAGTAAATGTTTTTTGAATTTGATAAATGATTTATCTAATTCAATATTATTACCATAGTAAATATTTGCAAATACATATTTTTAGAAAGTGATTCTATCAACCTTTCAAGTAAATTAGGCAAGTTAGAGTGTTTGGGCTGATTAATTTTTTACCAACTATTTGAAAATTCTAGAGTTGGGAATCAAACCCAGGACTGCTGCTTAATCTGTGGGTGCTCTACCACTGAGCTACTCTGGGATGATTTCCAGATGAAATTTCTTGGCTTAAAACCATTGTCAATTATCGTCTTCTGCAAACTACATGCTGAGCAGATAAAACAATTAATTTGTGACAACTGCGATATGATGCAGAAATTATGCAAATTGGTAAAAAGTGATTCTATCAAACTTTCAAGTAAATTAGGCAAGGTGGAGTGTTTAGGCTGATTAATGTTTTGGCAACTACGTGTAAAATTCTAGATCTGCGTATCGAACCCAAAACTACTGCTTAACGTGTGGGTGCTCTACCACTGAGCTAATGACTTAGAAAGTGACTTTCTAAAAATATGTATAATATGTATGGAGTTATTAAGTTAAAGTACACACATGGAAATATGTATTTAAGACCGAATCAAGGAACACATTAATGACATTAAATATAATAGACATAGTACTGCCCTATCCTGTTTAGCTTTATAAGAAAATTTGGAAATGGATTTTAATAACGTTGAAAACATAGCCAATTTTACTAATCATAGTTACAGTCTAAAATCCGAAGCAATAATCTTAACACAGAGGGCGTAGTCAGCGACATCACTCATGCACAAATCGACAAAGACTGGAGTGGCCTGCTGCAAAGGAGGAAGTGGTTTTGGCCAGTCCTGAAGATGGCTGTGGGAGAAGCAGCTGAAAGCACTTGGTGTGTTTCACTTTTAACGAATTTTAAGGCTCGTAACGTCTTTTAACTAATGATGTATGGAGTTGTTGTGAGTTAATTGTTTCATCTGTTCAGTCTGTGGTTTGCAGAAGAAGGTGATGAATGCCAATGGTTCTAATGCGATAAATTTCATATGGGAATCGTCTCGGAGTACCTCAGTGGTAGTGCACCCGCACATTAAGTATCAGTCCTGGGTTCAATCCCTAGCTCTGGAATTTTTTGCATAGTTGGTAAAAAATGAATCTGCCTGGACACTCCAACTTGTCTAATTTATTTGCAAATACTTTTTGAATGTTAATCTTACTGTTTATATGAAGCAGGGTTTGAAAAAAACTTTTTTTTTTTTTTAACAACTCAAACCACCTGGGCTCACTATCTAAAACCTGGGGGTTTATTGGGTTTTTGATGAAAAACTGGTTTTTATTCATTTTTTTTTTCAGGAAAATCTTTTAAATCTTGATTTCATTTTAAATGTTCTACCTAAATTGGTGAGTTTTAATTGTAATTACAAGGAAATACTTAAGTCTAATTTAAAAGTCCTGTGATTCATAGCTATTTATACCCATTATTATTGGTTATTGTATATACTAATGGTAAGTAACTACAAATAGGCTTTCAAGTTAATAAAACAACTCTTATACTTAGTTTTTAGGTTTTTACATACATTATTAAATGCATATAACTTGTTAGTACACAACATTTTTGTCTGAAAAATCAAAACCTTAAGCACAATTGCTTGCATTTTATTATGTAAATATTAATAAATATCAGATATTGCTGAATGCAAACATATTTTCTTACTTTAGCACTTTAAACAGAATAGGAACATAGGAAGAATATTATATTAAAGGAAGATATTAATTATTTTTTAAATAGTTTGAAAATGAATTAGTCTTTGCACTAGTTCTCAAAAGTATTTAATTTTAAAGTGTAGTAATGAAATCCTTACACAGTTTAAATTTTTAATTTATATGTACACACAAATGACCTAGATTTTAAAAAAATGCCCTATATATATTTTGTCCTAAATATACATTTAAGAAATATAATCTGAAATGATAATTTTTATAGTTGTAATCATGTTTGGTTCTGTAGTAAAAGTTTACTACAGAAGTGTAGAATAAATTTTTGAACCCACTTTACAAAATAGTGGCTTTTTTTTTTTTTTTTTAAGGGGGCCTGCCTGAAAAAACCCACCCAGGTTTTTTAGGGCTGGGCGCACTTTGACAAACCCTGATTTGAAGTGTATTTGGTTTGTCTTATAGCAATAAACCATCATAATGACTTTGTGTTTAAAGAAAGTTACAGTTAAAAAAATTACTTCAGCTTATAGGTACTTTTTATACTTTAAATGCATCACCTTTATCCAGTTTTTAAACTTTATCTTCATAAAGCAAAAGGATGTGATTTTATTTTTATTTTATTTTATTTTTTTTCAGTAAAAAGTGAATTGTTTCAAGATTTCTGATTTGGTTTTAAAATCAGTTACTGAGAAATTGTGTAGTTTATAGTGTTTGTTTTGTAACATTTTACATTTGCAATACCTACTTTTGTAAAATCTTTTCAATTTTAATGCATATAATTGTATCAGATGAAGAAAGCATAACAGTTGCAAGTAAGAAAACTTTTTCTTTTTTTAAATCACTGTTTGATTGATAGTTTATTCTAAACTTAAAGTAAAAAAAAAAACTGCTGTATCTGAGACAATGACATATTCAGAGGAGAGGGTTATGGCGTTGAACTCTCCTGTCTTTTGAGGATAAGCTTTTTGTTGTTGTTGTTTTTTTGTTTTTTTTTTGTTGTTGTTATTGTTGTCTATTTGGATAAACAAACTGTTAAAAAGAGAGAGAGAGAGAGAACTTCTCCTTTTCTTTGAAGAAATTCTGCATATGCTACTGCTCCAAGTTGTTTGTTTCTGGATATGTTAATAAACTTCAGGCAGTTTGCTGCTGTAAATATGTAATGTTGTATGTACCAGTACTTTAAATAAACGCAAACTAATATTCATAAAAATATTAATAAATAATACTGATATTCCCAACTAAAATTTTTAATTGTTTAATGAGACGTAGAAATTTTATTTATGCACATAGGCAGGGTTAACACTAGGGAAAAAAATTGGGTCAGATTCTCCCCCTTTAGCTTCAAAATTGAGTGGGAATTTTTTTAATCTGTGTGAAAATTTGAGAATTTTGTTTATTTTTAGAAATTTGTTTATTTTTAAAAATGTATTTATTTTCCACAATTTACAAGCAAAATTAATATCATTATAAAAATACAGTTCAACTAAGATTATAAATATCAAAATTAACAATATAATATACTAATGAATTTGAAAACAATACAATTTAATGTTATCTTTTGATTCTTTACCCCATCAAAATCGAACAACTCAGCATGTGGGAAAGCCCCACGAGTGTCATTTTTTTTTTAGGTGGGATTTAGTGTGTACTGCTGGAATCGTGCAATCTCACAGTCTTGTCCGAACCCTGATAGGACTTTTTGAAAAGCTTCAAAAACAAATAAATGATGTGAAAAATAATCAGAATAATAATAATGCTTCTTCACTAACTGCACTATAAACTAATGTTAGCAGTCAACTTATTTATCTCGTGCAACTTTCAGGAAAAACTTCAAAAGCACAAAAATGGACCAAAGTATTACCTGTTTAGTGAAATATTGTAAAATTCTATATTTTTAGTGTCTTTTCCTGGGTGTTTCGTGACTCCTGTAGGTTCATTTTATGTAATAGCTCACAGTACATCTTCTCAAGAGATTTTTCTTTTTTAAATTCGAGCCTCTAATGCAATTGAGTTCTTTAAAAAGCTATTCAAAAGTTGCCTGAGTTCTTAAACACACATTTTTTTTTTTTTTTTTTTTTTTTTACCATTGCCCATATTAGTTTATACCATTTATGAAGTTCATAGCAAGAAAAATACATAGACATCAACCACCTATTTCCTATATCCTACAATTGTGTTAACTAATTTTGACCACTGATAATTTAACACTTTCTTACATCTTTGGAAAGAACCAAGACAGCATATGTTATTATATTTTATTCATTTATAATTAAAGTGTTGTTTTTATCTAGTTTTTAAAAACAGGCAATTACTTATTTATTTATTTATTTGATAAAGCCTAATCATGGTCTTTATGGAAGTCATCCCTTTTATATGTCTCTAGAAAAAGATGGCAAAGCAAATGGTGTGCTCCTTCTGAATAGCAATATAATGGGTAATTCATTTTAAGTTAACTTTATGTTTTCTGTATATGATATATGTCACTTGCTTAATTTATTTATTTATGCATACTCAAGACACTTCAAATTACATTGTAAAATAATAATAATAATAATAAATAATAACAATAATAATAATAATAAAATAATCAATTCATCCCTTTAACACCTAGGTTACGTGAAGCTGTAGCATTACAAATTTTATTTGGCAATTTTTAAAAATGTGCATATCCAAAAAATTCTCTATAATTTAGATTATTAAAGATATTGATATTATAAAAAATGAAGAACTTTTTTTGGTTATCTTAATTGATGAAATGTGGCCAAAAATATTCCATAATTATACCAGTTTGAAGACAGCAATTTAAAAATACATAGAACTTTTACAAGAACAAAAAACATCTTTGTTTGTTTGTTTGTTTTTTGTGAGAAGAATTAGTATTTTATTTATACATGTTTTGTTGCAAATAATGCCCTTATAGCTAATGAAAAATTAAATGCTTATAAATTTTTAAGGGACTTAAGGAATTAGACTTAGATTGTATGCCCCTGCACTTGTGAAATAAATATATCAAAGTATATAAGTAGTTTTTTTTTTTTTTTTTTCTCTTACCATTTATTTTGATATCTCATGTTTTATTAATTATAAATACAAGAATTTTCTCTTAGTTATTCATTAACAATTGGTGATTCTGTACTTCATTTAATAAATTTTGTTTTACAATTGTATTCATCCGATTTAATTTCATTTGATTTAGATGTTATATTGCAACCTCTGCCTGCAGTTACATTTCGTCCCATAGGGGGTATATTTGATTTTTACATTATGTTGGGACCCTCTCCAAAGGATGTCTCAAGACAGTACAGTAATTTAGTGGGTAAACCTTTCATGCCCCCATTTTGGAGTTTGGGATTCCATCTTTGTCGTTTTGGATATAATACGCTGAACAAGACTAGAGAAGTTATGCAGCGCAATGTTGATGCTGCTATACCTCTGGTAAGCAAGCTGTTCGCTGGAATATAATTGCAGTCAAACACCAATATAATGCTATTGTCCACCACTGAAAATTATGGCACTATAACCATTTAGTGTTATATTAAATTTTCTATGCTAATAAAAGCTATAATTAGATAATCTATGCTGCAATTGAGTAATCTGTGTTAATGGATGAAAAGAAATTTTGATGTGATGTAAATTAAATTTGCAACATAGAAATTCCTATGTAAAAGATTTGTTCATAGATGCAGTAGAATAGAGCTATTATGAAATACACTAAATCAGTGTGTTTGATTGTATATATGATTTTTACTATTTTTTGTTATTTTAAGCATCCACATTGTCAAATGTTTCATATTTAAGCAAGTATATATTAGATTAATTCTTCAGTAATTTGAAAAGTTGCTTATGCCTCGAATTGGTAAGGTAAAACAACTCATTTTAGCGTTTTCATGTAATGATAGACACATTAGTTGATTTATAAAATCTACAGCTAGATGATAAAAAACTGAATGTTTTTTACTTTTTAGTTTTTTTTTCCAATTTCTTAGTATAATTTAATGCTTTTTTTTTAGTACATAAAACATAAAAGGTTAACAGTCTTATTTTGTTGCATATTTAATTGGTGTATTAAATTAACAAAAATAAATGTTCTCATAGATTCTAATGCTTCTGTAACTAATTCAAAAAAAAAAAAAAGTTAAATGCAATATTTTATAAATCTCTATCTCTCTCTAATTATCACATACTGGACATAAATAATTATTGCCATTTTTGCCTGTTTTCCAGCTTTTTACTGGCAAATTGTCCAACCCTGGTTTGATGATAACTTAACTTCTTGTAATCAAATGATTTCTATTATCTGTATACTATTTAGATATTTAAAGAACTGCTTTTTTACCTTTGAAAAATATTTTTCATAAATAATAATTTCTTTTGGACGTTTTTGGTAGTATAAGTTGCTTTTTGCATTAACATTTAAAAGTATTATTTGCATATCTTTGCTTTTTTAATTTTCTATTAATATATGTCTTTTGAAGGATGTGCAGTGGAATGACATTGATTATATGGACAACTATAAAGATTTTACTTATGACAAAGTAAAATTTGCTGGATTACCAGAATTTATCGATGATCTTCATACTTCAGGAAGACACTATGTAGTAATGACTGTGAGTATCACAGTTTTTATGATATCAAATTGTAAAATTCATTCAATTGCTAAATTATATTTTGTAAATATGTAAAAATACTAGGGGGAAAAAGATGCTTTCAGTTGATTTATTTATGTATTAAATGATTTAATAGGAGTTTAAGTAAAAACTTTACAAAGTATAATTTAATTGCAAGTTTTTTTTTTCTTTCTTTTGAGGTACTCTTTGTTTTCAATTTATGTTTGTAGAAAGTATTGTATCCTTCATAAAAATTAGGTGAGGTATGTTTCTTTAGTAACATTACTTTTAGATATTTATGCTGTTTTCTGTATATTTGATTTTTTGCATATATTTCTAGTGTAAATAGATAGACGGTTACTATACCCTCCAGTTAGTTAGAATACATAATTTGTGTGAATCAATGTCGAGAAATATAATGCTTTAAATGTGGTACCTAATCTGATTGCATTTTACTTGCAGGATCCTGGATTAAGTAATTCAGAGAAATCTCCATATCCTCCATATGATGAAGGTTTGGATGATGATTTGTTTATTAAAAATGCTAATGGCACCATATTTGTTGGAAAGGTACTCTAAAATTTGATGCCAATTTTTGTAATAAAGAAAACTTTTTGAATGTCAACATTTTTATAAATATATAAAATATAAGGTGCAAATGATTGTATCACTGATTTCTAGTTTTTTTTTTCTTTTTTACAATCTTAAAAAAAGTCACTAAGTTCACTTTTGAATGGTTTAATTTAGAAAAACAATTCCAACCACAGTGGGACATGTCCCCCTTGAGGGGCACCGAGCTTTTGCAGGGGGAAGAGGCACTAGAAAAACAGGCAAAGAAAAAGTGATAATGCATGTTTTAAAAAGTCATCTTGTTTATTCTTATTTTTATTCCAAAACATAAGCCCAGTAGTGTAGCAGTTAGCACATTGCACTGCCATGCCACAGGTCGGGGTATCGAATCCTGGGCTGTGCAAGGTCAACTCAGCCTTTCATCCCTTAAGTGGGTTGATAAAATGAGGACCAAGCTTGCTTGGGAGTTAAACACTGGGGGCTCCGTGTCAGGCTGACCATCTGGCTGAAGCATTTGCTTCCGCACCCCAGAGCCCATAGTCGCAAAGGCGTGGTTGGGCAGTGCAGGCCTTGGCCCCGAAGTGGGCTGTTGCTCCAGTGTTTAACTAAACTCCAAAACATATCTATTTTTGCTTAAAATTTTTGTTCAGTTTTTACGAATCACATTATTCTGCAGAAAAGGCAATGAAATGTGCACTGTTGAAGAATAAAAATCTGTATTTATGCTCAGAAGAATGTGAGGGCTGTAGGGTGCCATCTTAAGTTATCCTTTGTTGGGGGAGCACAATGTTAAGTGGTTGGCAACTGCTGATCTAGAGTACACTATATTTATTCTTGTGATAATAGACTTTTTTATTTTTGATCCCAGCATATCACATCCCTTATTTTCTATCTCTTTAGAATCGAACTTTAAAGTTGTGCTAATTTCTTTAGACTATAAAAGCAATTGACTTAAAATACTTAATATACTTAAGTTGAATAAAAATAGTTTTACATAGAATATTAGTTCTACTTTAGTTACTTTAATAATTAACTTTTTACAGACCAAATTAAGGCATATTTTTAATTAGTTTTTTTGCATATTTTACATTCTAATGCATTAGCTAAAGTCTATTAGTCATTTAAATAGGGGAAAAAATTGTACCCCCAATTCTCACTTTGTTCCCAAAAGGAAACATGGGTCATTTCTGACTATACTTTTAGGGACTATATTTTGACTATGTTTTTATGGGTAGTTTAAATAATAAGTGAAATATTAAGAATAAATGAAATATTTATTTTAAAATTTAAGTAAAGATATGAATTAAGTCTGAAGGGGGAGGGGGTGTATCAAGATAGCCCCATAAAAATTTATGGAAATGGCTATTTTTGATTTTTTATCCAGTTTCCCACTAATGATAGAAATACAAATTCTATTTCAAAAAATCAAGTCATCTTTTAACTATATCTGAAATTTTTTCAAGTTAATGATAAAATTTGATTTTTCAATAATTTTTAATTTGATGTTCCCTTGGAAACATTGGCCTGTAAAAGATTAGCATGTACTCAAATTAATTGTATTATAAGTGCTCTTCCTAATAACTGTCCTTCAGCACACACATTATTTAATACTTGTGTATTTAGAGCTTTATTTTTAATGACTGTCTTAATAGGTTTGGACATCTGGAACAACAGTGTTTCCTGATTTTAATCACCCCAAAGCTGTTTCATTTTGGACGAGGCAGTTCAGAAGATTTTATAATGATGTGAAATTCGACGGAGTTTGGATAGTTAGTATATATATATTTTTTAAATCTTTCATAATGTTCTGTTTTAAACTTGAAAAAAGCTATGTGCTACAAAAACCTTTTTATATATTTTTAATTCGCAGGAAAACTATTTAAATTATTAGTTCTTCATTACTTAATTCATTGGTGCATCTCAGTGATTAGATAAAAACTTTTTCACAAAAATCATATTATTATGTTGAGTTTCACAGCTATCTACCTATTTATATGTTTTTTTACCTTGTTTCCTAATTTTATTTTAAAACTCATTTAATACTTATATGCCACTGTTATTACCTTTTTTTTAATTCAAATAAGCCTATCATGCATTTCATTAACTAGGATATGAATGAGCCTTCCAATTTTTGGAATGGGGGATCTGATGGATGTCCAGATTCAACCTTAGAAGCACCTCAGTATGTGCCAGGTGGTAATCCCTTAAGAACGAAAACAGTCTGCATGTCTGCAAAGCATTATTATTCAACTCATTATAATGAACATAACATTTTTGGCTATAAAGAAGCAGTTGCTACAAATGAGTAAGTCAGTTTTGTTTTAAGAGCTATTAATTTTTTTAAAATTATGTATATTATTCCCATGATAAAAAAGAAATATAGTTGCTGTGACACATTTTGGGCACATCATTTGTCTTTTACAGAAAATCTGAAACTTAGCTGCTGTTTACAAATGTAAATTCTTTCCAAACTCAAAAACATTTGTGAAGTTTATTGGAAAATTAATTTAAATTACAATTACTGAAAAATGTGGTTAAAATGTTAGGAAAATGTCCTATGGTACTGCTGAAAGATTTTGCTTATGGTCACATATTAATGGTGATAAAGAAAGTACATTTTTTTAAACATATTTAAAATTTTGTTTACATATTTTATTAATTGCATTTTTATTTGTTGTATTTAGAGCCCTCAGAAGTGTGAGGAAGAAAAGACCTTTTATTATTTCCAGAGCTACATTTCCTGGTCAGGGTGTTTATAGTGGACACTGGAGTGGTGATGTGTATTCTACTTGGGAAGATATGAGATACACCATTCCATGTACGAATTACAAATCATTGTTCTATGTATAGATTTAATTTTTAATGTTGAGTTATTTAGAATGTATAATCACTAATTTCAAAATTGCAATGGTTTTCATCTATGTTTCTTAACCTGTTTGCCTTTATCCTTGCAAAAAACGTTAGGAGTGAACAAGTTTAAATCACACATTGTAATAAAAGGGGACTCTCCTCCTGCACAACTATAAAAGTAAACCAGTTAATATTGTATTATTGCAGTATATAAATAAAATATTGCTTATTTGTGTGCTGATGCACTTCTTTGGTAAACTAAAATTGTTGTTCTAGGTGTAAATTAAAATTCAGGTATACACATGATCCAGAATTTTATTAGTATTTTGATATTTCATACGTCTCCACAAACATCATTTAAATACATAAATACACTGCTTGTTCTCATACCTTTTTAAATTAACTGTATAAAATGATGAGCTCTCCTTATGATTTGCACATACTGGGACAAAAAGTTGTTCAGGTTTTATGCAAGTTATTATTTTTCATTTCAATATTTAATGTCCTGATAACTATTGTCAGCAATACATAAATACTTGTTTAGAAATAAATAGTAACATTTGAAAAATATTTTATAATAAAACAAGAAACTTGAGTGAAACATAAAGTGAAAATATTCCTTTAATTTTTTTTAATAATTATGAAATATTAATTTTACATTGCATTTATAAATTTTGTTTTACTACTCACATCTCACCTTTATTTCTTCTTTCAAAACTAAATTTTCTTTCTATTAATAGCATGTTTTATTTAATGAAATGTGAAATATATATTGAACATTTTTATATAGCATATTATATTCAGTCAATAAATAATGACAGTATCTTTTTATTTTCTATTAAAGCTTATTTTGTTTATTAATAAATTGTATAAATAATGTGAAAATTAAATTATCCTGGTATTTATGACAAAACAAAATGTTTTACTTTTGATTGATGAATATTTTGCTCTTAATGCTGGGAGGACTTTAATGCTTATTTTACTCTTATACATGTTGTATACAGTTATTTTATTAAAATATGCTTGATATTTTGTTTTTTAAGAAATATTTTTCTTTTCTAAAATTTTAGAATCAATTAAATGAAAAAATTAATGAAACTTAATCAAGTTTATCTTTTTTTTTTTCCTTTTTTTCAGCAATGATAAATTTCAATATTTATGCTATTCCTATGGTTGGATCAGATATTTGTGGTTTCAATGGAAACACCACAGTGGAACTTTGTGCTCGATGGCAGTCACTAGGAGCTTTTTATCCATTTGCCAGAAATCATAATGAACGAGTTACTATTGTAAGTACTAATTTTTTTGTGTGTGTGTGATATTTTGCATAACACGAAAGAATAAGTAAAAATAAAACCATATAATCATATCATTGTAATTTGCAACCATAATGGCTGTGAATTTTATAATAACCAACATCTTATGTCATCTATGTGGTTGCTGTTATGTCTGTTAAATTGATATTTTTAGAATTTTAAGTCCTCAATGTAAATACATTATCATTATATATGTATGTATACACACACATATGTCTAATATATAAAATTCTCCTGTCCCAGTGTTAGTCACCTAACTCCTCCGAAACCACTTGACCAATTTTAATGAAATTTTCTATGTATATTCGTTAGGTCATAGAATAGGTTTTTAACTATGTCTCATACCCCTAAGTCATAAGGGCGGTCCACCCCAAAATGTTTAGCCCCCGAGTGCTATTCATTTCAATCAGGATTTCTGTGTAGACATTAGCGTGTCGAATCACTTTTCAAATGTGTTTGCCAGATAATGTGGAGAGGGGGGGGGGAGAAGTTAATAAAATGTTGAAAGTCGCACAAGGTTTGCAATTTTTGATAATTGATTGCTAAATGTGGTGCCAAAACGCGACAATTTATTATAAATATATTTCGCGTATAGTTAGAAAACGCCTAGCGTATACTGTAAAAGAGTTTTATTAGGCGATTTTAATATAGATTTCTATTCCGAAGAAGTTCTCTGTGGAACAAGAAAGGAAAACACGGTACACTCATGGATTAGGATGCCCATTCCAAACAGCATTTAAAATGTCTTTGCGGTATAGTTGGAATATGCCTACAGGAAGAATATCCCTGGCGAAGATTGTAAAACATTTTCAGTAGGCGATTTTAAGATAGATTTCGATTCCAAAGATGCGTTTTATGGTACAAGAAAGAGTTGATTCCTATTTTAACATGCCCACTCTCGCCAACCTAAAAAATCCCCGTACTTTGGCGAGCTTTGCAGTCATGGGTCTCTGGGAGTTATGCACAAGTTTTAATGGTACTTACTTATTATCCCGGCGGTCCGGCAAGACAAGCAATTTTTCACCAAGATAAATGCCGGGCACAAGAAATTGTGGATGGTTTGGAATACGATTGTACGATACGGTAAGTACCATTTCAACGCTCCCAAAAGAACCAGATGAAAACTAAAGTAAACAAACTAGCGATAAACGCACCAGTTAAGGAATCTGAAGACACTTAATTATTAAAACTACATTATTTGGCAATTCAAAATAAATAAATATGTAACGGCATGCTTTACTTACATGTTGTTCCAAATTGCCATTTTATTTCTAAATTACGATTGCCACATTAATGCAAAAAATCGTCATGGTAACTGCATATGTTTAATGATCGCCACCTTGGCGAGAGTCGAGGCGTTAAAGTAGGAATCAACCCAAGAAAGACAAACCGGTACATTCATGGATTATGATGCACATTCGAAACAATATATAAAACGATGAAGTATATTTGTAATATACTTGGCGAAGATTGTAAAATAGTTTTAGTAGGCGATTTTAAGATAGATTTCGATTCCAAAGATGGGTTTTACGAAACAAGCATGAAAAATACAGCACAGTCATGAATAATGATACACTTTTGAAACTTAATGGAATAAGTAAGAAAAATAGGGACAACGTATAACTAATGATACGATTTTAATATATATATAATATATATAGCACTATAGTGTGTATTTAAAACCTGAAAGTGTTTCAGATTTTCATCCTTTTTTCTTTCCGAACATGTACCCTGTAAGGAAAGTATTGTAATCATGAAAAAATTCGACTTCGAGATTTTGATGTATTAACACGTTTTGAGTTCTTCTGAATTCATTTATGCTATTTTTACGAGATGTATGTTTGTATGTGTGTGTGTGAGTGAACACGATAGCTCCTAAATGGGGCATTCGATTCAGCTCAAATTGGGTATATATGTTATAAACCACCATCGTAAGACCGACATTGATTTTGATGTGTATAGAACTTATAGTTTTTCTACTGGGCTACTACAAAGATTTCTTTTACATTATGGCTTATGGAGGGGAAATTCTTGAAAGTGCTCTAGCGTTTAAACGGTACATTCGATTGAACTCATATTGGGTATATCTAATAAATAAAATTCTCATGTCACAGTGTTAATTACCATACTCCTCCAAAACGGCTCAACCGATTTTAAAGAAATTTTATATGTAAATTCGTTAGGTCTGCGAATATGATTTTGTCTCATACCCCTAAGTCACAAGGGCGGTCCACCTCAAAATTTTTAGCACCAGAGTGCTAATAAGTTCAATCAGGATTTTTGTCTAGGCATTAGCACATCGAGTCCCTTTTCAAATGTGTTTGCCAGATAACGTGGAGAGGGGGGGGGCATTAATAAAATGTTGAAAGTCGCACAAGGATTTGCAATTTTTGATAATGGATCGCTAAATGGGGAGCCAAAACGTGACAATTTATTATAAATATATTTCGAGTATAGTTAGAAAATGCCTGGCGTATATTGTAACACAGTTTTATTAGGCGATTTTAATATTGATTTCTATTCTGAAGAAGTGCTTTGTGGAACAAGAAAGGAAAACACTGTACACTCATGGATTATAATTCCCATTTCATGTCTTTGCGGCATAGTTGGAATATGCCTATAGGAGGAATATGCCTGGCGAAGATTGTAAAACAGTTTCAGTAGACGATTTTAAGGTAGATTTCGATTCCAAAGATGTGTTTTATGGTACAAGTAAGAGTTGATTCCTATTTTCACGCCCCCCACTCTCACCAACCTAAAAAATCCTTGTACTTTGGAGAGCTTTGCAGTCATGGGTCTCTGGGAGTAATGCACAAGTTTCAACGGTACTTAAGTATTATCCCGGCGGTCCTCTAAGACAAGCAATTTTCACCAAGATAAATGCCGACCACATGAAATTGTTGATGGTTTGGAATACAATTGGCAATAGTTTGCCAGCAAATTTGACGAAAAAGTAGTTTGGCGGAAGTGACCGCCGGCATAATACGTACGTACCATTTCAGCGCTCCCAAAAGAACTAGATGAAAACTAAAGTAAACAAATTAGCAATAAACGCACCAGTTAAGGAATTTGAAGACACTTTATAATTACAACTACATTAATTGGCAATCCAAAATAAATAAAAATGTAACGGCATGCTGTGCTTACATGTTGTTCCAAATCGCCATTTTAATTCTAAATTATGATTGCCACATAAATGCAAAAAATTGTCATTGTAACTGCATATGTTTAATAATAATCACCACCTTGGCGAGAGTCGAGGCGTTAATGTAGGAATCAACCCAAGAAAGACATACATGGTATATGCATGTATTATGATGCGCATTCAAAACAATATATAGAACGATGAAGTGTAGTTGTAATATACTTGGCGAATATTGTAAAATAGGTTTAGTAGACGATTTTAAGATAGATTTCGATTCCAAAGATGGGTTTTACGAAACAAGAAAAAAAAATACAGCACAGTCATGAATAATATACACTTTCCAACTTAATGGAATATGAGAGAAAAATAGGGACGATGCATAAATTATGATACGATTTTAATATATAGCGCTATAGCGCATATTTAAAATCTGAAAATGTTTCAGATTTTCATCCTTTTATTATTTTTTTTTTTGGACAAAATTTTTTATGGAATGACTATGAATAAGTCTCAAGGCCAAACTATGTTTGTTTGTGGCTTAGATTTGAGCACGCCATGCTTTTCACACGGACAATTATACGTGGCATGATCTCGAGTGGGCAAACCATGCAGTTTGTTTGTGTTAGCTAAAAATATTGTTCACTCTATTCCGTTAAGGGATTGATATTATTTTTTAGTAAAATTATTGTAATTAGCAATATATATAAATGTAAAGAATAAATTACAATGAATTAAAAATATAAATGTTTGGTATTGTGTTATTTTTATATTCCAGCATTGTTCACAGCACTCCATGCCTCTTCCACTCATATACCACATCCTCACACACTTACAATAAGTTAGTCATTTCTTTCTACTAAAATAATCCTAGGAATAATTTATATGGCAAAACAACGTTTGCCGGGTCAGCTAGTCTCTATATATAAAGGAAAATGTCCTGACTGACTGACGATCATCACCCAGCCAAATCTACCGGATGTACAGACATGAATTTTTAGGAGTTTATAGCTTTTGCACTCAAGGCATCATTTAAGAGGTGGTTTTTAAAAATCCGTATCCGGGGTATTCGTCCCAAAACGTTCTTTCACGTTTCCCTTTATATCTCAGGGGGAAAAGAGATAGCTGTAAAATTTTTGATTTAAAATGTAACTAATATAAATACCTAAATGTCATTTTCAGGATTTTTTAGAATTCGCTCCAAAATGGACACAAGGGGCCAAAACGTTTTTTTTTCCCATTTCCTTTCATATCTTGGGGGAAAAAGAGGCAGCCTTAAATTCTTGCTTTAAAATGTAGCTAACAGAAATACCAAAAAATCATTTTCAGGGTTTTTTAAAATTCGCACCTAAACGGGGGTAAGGGGCCCAAAATGTTCTTTTCACTTTCTCGTCATATTTCAGGGGGAAAAAAGAAGTAGCCATATAGTTCTTGTTTTAAAATATATCTAACACATATACCTAAAAATCTATTTCATGGATTTTTAGAATTCGCACCCAAATGGGCACAAGGGGCCATAACTATCTTTTCGCATTTCTCTTCATATCTCATAGGAAAAAAGAAACAGCCATAAAATTCTTGCTTTAAAATGCAACTAACAGCAATACCTGAAAATCATTTTCATGGTTTTTTAAAATTCATACCCAAACGGGGGTAAAGGTCCAAAACATTCTTTTCACATTTCCCATCATATATCAGAGGGAAAAAGGGATAGTCCTACAATTCTTGCTTAAAAGTATTGTGAACACAAATGCTCAAAATTCATTTTCAGGATTCTTTAGAATGCACATCAAAATGGGGATAAGGGGCCAAAACATTATTCTCAAATTTGCCTCAAAGGGAAATAGAGTTCTTGCTTTAGAATGTAGCAAACACAAATGTCTAAGAATCATTTTCAGGGTGTTTTAGAATTCACACCCAAACAGGTGTAAGGGCCAAAACCAAAAGATTCTTTGATGCTCTTTTCGCATTTCCCTTCATGTAGTAGAGGAAGAAGAGATAGCCTAAAATTCTTCCTTAAAAATATAGGAACACAAATGCCTTAAAATCATTTTCAGGATTTTTTAGGATCAAAACAGGGATAAGGGGGTCAAAACGTTGTTTCCAAATTTGTCATCATATCTCAAAAGAACGGAAAATAGACATAGCCATAAAATTATTGCTTTAAAATGTAGCAAACATGAATGTCTAGCAGTCATTTTCAGGGTTTTTTAGAATTTTTTTCGAAACTGTTGTGAGGGTCCAAAATGTTATTTTCATATTTGTCTTCATATATCGCAGGAAAAAGAAGATAGCCATAAAAATCTTGCACTAAAATGTAACAAACACAAATTCATAAAAATCTTTTCAGTGTTATTTAAAAATCAATCTTAATAAAGGGTAGTTGAAAAAAAAGGTGTGTTTCATGTATTTTTTAGCTCTTGAGTGCTGTTAATTTCAAGCGAAGATTTTTGTCTACCTGGTGAAAAGGCAAATCATGTTTCAATTGTTGCCAGATTAAATGTGAAAAGTCACCAAGGTTTGTCATTTTCCATGATTTATCTCAGAGTTTGGCATAAAAGAAATAAGTCCCCAAAGCAATATCTTCCATCTTTGTCGAGTGCCCTACCAGTAGCTGAGCGCATAGCCTGCTGAACTGGGAGACGAAAGGTGCCTGGTTCAAATCCAGGTTGCATCTGCCGACCTAACCGTTCGGAGTTTTTCCTGGTTTCCTTCGAAACTTAGCATAAATACAGGTTAGGATACCTTAGAAAGACCCCCATGGAGGGCACCCCACACCTTGTCTTACATGTTCCCATACTTAATAACATTCCTGTTTATGTTTAATTCTCAGTCATACTTGCTTGTTGAAGGTATAATTTAGCGCACAAGCATGAAGTTCATTGCTGCGCTACTACTGAAAATGAAATATTTATGGCTTTCAATAGCAAAGGATGTAAAGTAATTGATAGAGATATTTTTAAACTTCTTTTAATGAATTTTATCAAATGAAAATAAAAGCTCTTTTTATGACTTACACTTAGATTCTTTTTTTTTTTTCCAAAATTTAAACGTAGTTGAAATTTTTATTTATGTCGATCTTATATATGTTGTAATCTTTAACATATAGGAACAAGATCCTGTTGCTTTAGGGCCTGTTGTTGTACAAGCTGCTAGAAATTCCCTGAACAAAAGATACACATTATTACCATATTTGTACACTTTATTTTATAGAAGTCATGCATTTGGAGAAACTGTTGTGAGACCTCTGTTTTTTGAGTGAGTGTAGATATTTTGTTTGTACTAGTTTCAAATAATGTAGCTATAATAATGTTTTATAATCATTAAAAAAAATAGTGTTTTAACATAGGATTATGTTCTGCCATGATGGTTCTGTGTAAAAAAAAAAAAAAAAAAAAAAAAAAAAAAACTTCATCACAGCTTTCAATATTACTCCATTTGAAAACTGTGTGAAGTAATCAGATGTAATGACTCAACCACCCGTGATTTCTTTTGCAGTCATCAAAAGCTGTGTTAGATTCATAAACTCTGTTCCATATTTGTATTTTGTACCATAGCTAAATAGCTTCTCTGGATCATATTTTCTACCATAGCGAAATGAAATATTTCATGATACCAAATATAAAAATCTGTCAAGGATTATGTATATGGAGAACTGTTTTAATGTCAACCATTATAGGAAAAGATTATCAACTATGCCTGTGCTTAGATCAACAAAGAATCACCAGAAAATGAAAATTTGCGATTGTGTCTAATATCCAAATTGTTCCTATAAATTGAGCATTTAAGGGGGAGAACCAGGGATAGGTAGTATTAGTAGATTTGTCATAGTTATTAGATTAAACAGGGTTCATACACCTCCTGGAAATCCTTAAAAACTCCTGGATTTCGATTTAAAACATTAAGGGCCCTGGAAAACTCCTGGATTTTACTAATTTTTCTGTAGACTCCTGAATTTTAGTATTGACTCCTGGAAATATTGTTTATTTTAGTTTTCTTTCTAGAATATAAAGTGCAAAAAAAAAAATTCGTAAGTGCGATCTGCCGAAATTTTTTTTTCGACATGTGTTTCAAGTGTAATAAATAATCCACCACCACGTTTATTGACGTTCCTGCCACGGACTGAGACAAGGATTGTAATCACTTCAGTGGGCTGAAAGCTTACTGCAAAAAGTTCCAATGATGGTGCGATTCGCTATAGACATTCGCTCCTGACATTTAGTTCCTGAACTAAGCCCGTTGGCGTTCTCAAACTCTTTTATCACTAACTGCTAGCTCTTACGTCACTGCGAAAGTATCTCGTGATTAGTGTATGAGCTGTATGCTCTTATCTCTTATTTGGTACATGCGGTACATGTTTACAAAGCTCGCCGTTTGCGGCGGTGTGTTGGAAATAATCTGTATGCGTGTGACAGTAGTAAAATTTTAAACCATCCTGAGATTTTCATCCTTTTCAATTTGCCTAAAGATGCTGGGTGGAAAATGAGTTTTCAATGATGTTTTGCTAGAAAAGGTATTTATGTTTACTCCTGGAAAACTCTTTAAAAACTCCTGGAATTCATACTGCGAAAAAGCATGGGAACCCTTGAAGCACAGTATACCATGTTAATAAAAATTTTGTGAAATTGAAAGAATTTGTCATATTCACTAGTTTTTTAATAGGCACCTTAAAACTAACTAAACAAAAAGTAATTATATATTATGTTTATATATCCCGCATTAGTTTCAACAGAAAAGACTACCTGATTGTTGTTTTTTTTTCTTTCATGAAGAAAGAGTGTTGACAGGTTAAATATGGTGTTATATTTATTTTTAGACTTGGACAGAGTTTGGGTATAGACAACTGCTGAAAAAGGACGAAACTTTTTTCATCCAAAGCACATGTCAAGTGTCATAATAAGTGTTTACTTTTTTTTTAAAACAAAGTTTTAATTATTGTATTTACCTGCATATACGTCGACCTCCCAATTTCCCGTTCAAAAAATTAAACTTTTTTTTAAAATACATTTATTCAAAATCCTCTCGAAAAAAAGAAAAAACTAAATATACAACAGTAAAGATAATAATATACAAAAGTAGTATACAAAATTAAACGGATAATCAATAATAATAATATGACACAACTAATAGAGTAAAGTAGTAATATACATTGTTAAACTGATTCAAGTTCCAATTAAGTATTGGACTCGCCAAACAATTCACAAAATTCCTTCGTCGTGTTTGGCTCATCATGATACACGTTTTCAATCTTTGTTATGCTACATTCTTCCTGGTATGGAAATCAACATCATTGTGTTATCGAATGCGGGAACAGAACAATTGTCTTTCAAAGGGGAATTTTTAACTTCTGATTAAAAAAAAATTAAGGACCCTCGTTTAAGTCGACACCCCCCCCCCACTTTTAAGCCTTTATTTTGTCCAAAATTTCTCGGCATATACGCAGGTAAATACGGTACATATTGTTTTAAATACCAGTTTCTTTTGGGTGTTTTTGTCATGAAAAAAAATGTCATGACATCACTTTATCAGGAATAGATGCAGTGCAGGGAACAAATTATTTAGAATTTTGAATCCTTGTTTTAATTTCCAAATCCCGTTGTTACATACATCCAGTGGAAACCAAGATGGCCACAAAAGTGGCCATCTTGGTAAAGAGACCATCTGTCTTTAGTGACCACTTTACAGCCACCACACTTTGCTACTTTTGTAAAATGACCGCCTTTATAAGGTGACCAGTTTTGTTCTTCCTGAGGGTGGTTACATTAGACAGGTTCCACTATATATAAATATTTAAATAAATTGCCTGATTTACATCATCATTGCTGTACTAAATATTTAAAACTTTTTTTTTTTTTTGTTTCTAAGGTTTCCTGAAGATGTGAATACTTACTCTATTGATGAACAATTTTTATGGGGATCAGCTGTAATGATTGTACCTTGCCTTTACCCGGTAATATTTTTTAAATCTTTCACTATTTACTAATTAATAATAAAATATTAAATTATGTATTTCTAAGATATGCTTATAAAATGCATTGTGTTTTCATTTAAATTTAAAATTTTTGCAGAAAATACTGAATTTGTACTGAGACATTTTGCATGCTTGAAATATTACTGGAAAGATTTTTTAGTTGTCATTAAAAATGATTTACTATACGAGTTCTTGTATCAAATTTTTAATTCCTTTCTTTGACAAGTCTAAAATTTTAAGGAATCCTTTAAAATCAAATTCCCATCTTGATTTAATGTTACTTTGTCAGAAAGTATATGATACAGTAGAAGATCGGTATATCGCAATTTTATAAACCACAATTCTCCATAAACCACACTATCACTGCAGAAATTTTTATGCGAAATCCTGTTAACTTAATCAGTCTCTTATGTATTTTTAAAGTTGTCAATCTTACTTAAATTATTAAAGGCAAAAAATATTTATCTCACATTTTTCACTAACCTACTTGAATCTGATATCAAGAATGTTTATTATTTCACCCATGATAGATGGGTGATATGCATAGGAATGAGTTGTATTTACAAAACTACAAAAGATGTATGCCTTATGAGAAAAACAAATAAAAAAATAAAGTTATAAATGTTTAATGTGACCATCACCAGAAACATGAACACTATCCATTTTGTAACAGAATTCATCCTACACATTTTTCGGCATGTCTTGTGTTACAGTTTTTATGGCTGCATCTTTCCTCATTTTCAGTTCCATATTGACATTTGGTAAAGGCATAAAGAAACACTTTCATGGTGAAAAACACATCTTTTGAATAGCCACAAAGAAAATAATTACAAGGAGTTAAGTTGAGGCAAGGTGTCCACGAATGACAAAAAAGAAGACTTGCCACTAAATTTAGGACTAGGCAACTTGAGATTTTTTTTTTTTTTTTGGAAGGGAGGGGGTTAGAAATGCCATTTGCATACTAATTTCAAATATTTGTCGACTTTCCTTTGTTTCAGGCAAATAACTTTTTAATTCAAAAGCGCATAATTTGTTTTTGTTATTTCTCTTTCTTTTCCATCTCTATCTGCTACTCTGCTACCTGAGTGACTCCTAGAAACCTTTCTAGGAATGTCTGCCTGCATGCCATTCATTTTAGGGGATCAAATAGTGATTTGGTCATCTTGATTTTTTTTTTTTTTTTTTTTTTGGTATTCATTTAAAAGTATTATAGACTAGAAAATATAAAAGAGGATTTTTTTTTAAACTTTTACATCACTAGAAATTACTAGTAATTAATGTTACCTGTATTCAGTCATTGTACAATCTATGAGAAGTGTGATTGTATATGTGAAAGAAAAATTAGATTATTTAATCTTGTGTTTATTTCTTTAATGTTTTAATGTCAATAATATATTTTTGAAGTAACTTTTCCAGAAAGTGCTACTATTTTGGCTACTAAAATAGGAAAAAGCATGCTATCTTTGCAACTTTTTTACATTTGTGAGGCTACTAATACTACAACTTTTTGTCTCCTGACAATGGTGGATACCCTGTTGGGGTTTCTTGCGGGCCCCAAATGAAGATCATTGTCAAAATTTGTTGTGTTTAAAAAAAAAAAATGTTATTGTTATTTCATAACTTATTATTCAAAACAATGTGTGAATTAGAATGCTATCTTGTATTGTTTTCAAGATATAACCTTTCAAATTTGGGATATTCATTCCCTGTATTTATATTTTCTTTTTTACTTTCCCTCCACAGAACACTACTTCAGTGACAGCATATTTCCCTGAAGGACTATGGTATGATGAGGTTGGAAAACAGAACAAAAGTTCTGGTGGAAAAGTTAACTTGAATATACCTCTCACAGATATACAGTTGTATTTTAGATCAGGATTTATTTTGCTTGCAAAAGCACCTACATTGACTACCACTAAAATGTAAGTAAAATATTCTGTTAGTGTATATGTAGAGTTGATTTTAAAAAATTTCCATCTCAAATTAATGTGTATTTTGCCAAGGAAACCATTTGGGTTAGGGTTCATACGCTTACCGTTTTGAATAAGGAAATTGCACCAGCTGTAAACTGATATAAATGACTTGAATAATACTTCAGTTATATTGTTTTTTTGATAATAATTTCTTTGAAAATTATTTTTAAAATAAATTTTATGTCTAACCTAAAACGTTAGTTTTTATAAAACCCACTTTTTTTTCCTTTTTCTGGTAAAATGTGTGTTAACATGCTATTCATATTAGCAAGTTTGTTTTTTTTAACCTTCTTATCATTTAAATTATCTTTTTCCAGGAGGGATACTCCTTATATTCTGGGTATTCTTTTAGACAATAAGCAAAGGGCTTCTGGAGAACTGTATTGGGATGATGGGGATTCATTAGGTAATTATATTGTTATCTATCCCAACATTTCTATTTTAAGTCACAGAAAATATATTTAAGTTATTATTCTTTTTTACTGATGATTCATAGAGTGTAGAAAATTTTGGATTTTAATATTTGTCTTCAGCAAAAATTCATTTGTCCAAAATTATGTCCATGAACTAGATTTTCATATAACTCTTGAAATATCAAAACTATTGATTTTGAAATGTTTTGATTTTTTTTAAATTTATTTTTAGCTTATAGTTTCGGCCAGCAGAAAGTTTAAGTTAGTTTTTATGAAAGAAATGCTAAACACATTACTTTTTTCTAATTTTAAATCAAACCATCGGATAAAAAAAATCAGTCTCTTTAATGATAAATTATGCAATTATTAATTACATTGATAATTAAAGCTTATTGTTTAAAAATATAAGAAACTAAAACAATTATTCAACTATTTGAATTGTTGTTATTCTTTCTCTTTGGCTAAGTCTAATTATCCTGATAATGTTCTGGAACTAGATAGATCTGTTAAACTAAACACAGTCAGCCTATCACATATCTAGTTCTGTATCCGTGGCTATTGAGGCTTTTTTGATTGTTGATGCAGGGTTCACTTCAAAATATCACTACTGAAATGCTATATTTCTAAATAACCAGTAAAAATTATTTACTTCAGAAATGGCTAGTTATATCTTGTAGTATTTATACATTCGTGATTTCCTCTAAATTTTACTAAATTTTGGATATTTGAGTATATAGAATAAAATCAAGGTATACAATGTATGTAGGATTTATTACATAATGTATATATTGTTTCTTATTTATGATTTTTAATCTCTTTTTCTTCCCCTTAGAAACATATGAAAATGGCTTTTATAATCTCATAAAATTTGAATCAAGTTCCGTAAGTAAATTTAATTTATATATATACATATAGATAGATAGATAGATAGATAGATAGATAGATATACATTACATATATATATATACCGTATTTACCCACATAGAATAGTCGCACCCTCATTTTGAAGCAGAAAAAATCTGATGTGTCCAACACATGACTTCCTTGCACGTCTATTAGATCAAAAATATTTTCAACGCACTTCCTCTAAACTTATTTGTTTGAAAGAGATAAAATATCAATAATAGTAAGGTTTAGCAATTTCTAGCCAAATATTTCGATATCGCCAAGCTGAGTTCAATTTGAAAGATTTCCTTCTGACACTTTATTTGGCGATATTTCACCAAATGCCGACAAACTTGAGATAGTCTGCAAGATTTTGGGGATAGCCAAAGTAGTCATTGACCACAGACTTTCAATGAATTGAATCCATCCATACATGTCCAAGTCATTTGGCTCACCCTGTAAATAAATTCTCAGTCGATTGCTGTCAAAAAAGATATTGAAAACAGTTAGATATTACAATAGCACTAAATACAAAAGTTCAAAATTCTACGGGTTAAAGTTTTAGAGTTATACAAATTACGAAATAATGTTTGGCGCCAAATTTGGCGATATTTCGCCAAAACTCACCATGAGCGATGACAAATAGCAATACTTTGGGCATGGACCAAATGACTGACTATCGCCAAATTTGGCTATATTTCGCCAAAACTCGCCAAGGTCGAGGACAGACGGCGAGATTTTGGGCATGTACCAAACAATGACTGTCTACAGTTGTATTATATTGAAGATGTCCATAGACATTAAAGTACTGAAATTCTTTTCGGTGGTCCTGTAAATAATTTCTCCAGTAGATTGGAACCAAAAATCGAGATGCACAACTAGATGTTACAATAATCTTATATATGAAATTTCATAATAGTTTTTGAGATTTGAGAGTTAAATATGCACACACGTACACAAAAAGTTGCCAAGCTTGGCGACTTTTGGCATAGTTCTTGAGGGAGGCACGTGACCGTGGTCGGACCATTACCTATCTTATGTGGTAGGACGGTGTTGTGCTTGAAATGGATGAATGCCCCTAAAATTGCCATTGACCGTAATGTATTGGAAATCTTTTGAGTGTTCCTGTAGCAGAACTGTAAATGATAAAGACACTTTTTTTAATGAAGAAATTCATTTTCTAACTCTTTACAGCATATATCACTTCTGAGTCGTTTGAAGTAGCCCAATACCTCTAAAAAACACTTTGATGAATTTCGGCCCATACAGTGTAATGTATTTCGAATCTTTTGGGCGGTTCTTTAGGTAAACTATCCAGTTGAATGGAACCGAAAGGAGAGGTGCACAACTACATGGTACAACATTCCTAACTATAAAGTTTCAACATTCTACGCCTAATAATTTTTGAGATATGCGAGTTTAATGAATTTCGGCCCATTGAGCGTAGTGTATTTCGAATGTTTTGGGCAGTCCTGCAGATAAACTATCCAGTCGAATGGAACCAAAAGGGGAGGTGCACAACTAGATGTTACAACTATCCAAAATATGAAGTATCGACATTCTACGCCTAATAGCTTTTGAGTTAGGCGAGTTTAATGAATTTCGGCCCATAGAGCATAATGTATTCCGAATCTTTTGGGCGGTCCTGTACATAAACTATCCATTCAATTGCCACCAAAAGGGGAGGTGCACAACTAGATCATAGAACAATCCTAAATATCAAATTTCAACATTCTACGACCAATAGTTTTTGAGATATGCGAGTTATATACATACGTATGTACGTACAGACAGCATGGAAAAACTGGCCACAATAGACTCGCCGCTGGTCAAAATAAGTTGCAGACGCATTAATATGATCGTGCATGCTAGCCTACGATGAGATGCATCGAAAAAAAAATTTTAATTAAATTTAGAGGTAGTCAAAATCAGTTTTTTTGTCGAAATTTGGTCCCCAAAATTTTTCGGGATCACATTACTTCCTTATAGTACGTTCAAGGAAGTAAAAATAGCTTTAGAGTTAGAATATTATGTAGTAAATTTTTTCCGCATAATAGTAGCCCCTAGACTTTCATCATGACAATTGACAAAAAAGTGTAACTATTACACGAGTAAACACAGTATATTGCTTTGTGTGTGTGTATGTGTTTGTTTTAAAAATTATACTTTTTTTTCCAGAATATATTAAGGAACTTTAGTGTCTACTTATTTTGAATACATTAACTACTTTTGTTTTGAAATATATATTTTTCTAGACATTTTGGAAAAATAAGAATTACGTTTAGTACAAAGTGATTTACAAACATTGGCAAATAATGATAAATACTTAGATTTTTGTAAAACGGGATGACTTTGCTAGTGATTGCAGTTTAAATAATGTGTGCAGTTAATATTTATTAAATTTTTAAAATGTATATTATATTACTTTATTTTGTATTTTAAAATTAATTTGCCATTTAAGATCATATAAAATACAACTTTATTTTGCCATCATATTAAAGCTGTAAAACGCAATTTGGTATATTGTTATAATCAGGCCTGTAACCTGGCAGATTGCCTTCCCCTTCCCACCGAATTTTTTTTTTTTTTTTTTTCCTTCCCCTAAACTCCCAGAAGAGATAGAATATCGATTCAAAAAAATTAAGTTGAATTTTATAGATTTTTAAAAAATGTAAATATTTTAAAGTTCTTAAATCCTCCTTTACAACCACTTAAGTATACAGTGGCATTTTATATAAGTACCACCATTTATTGCTCATTGTTCTTCTACATAAAAATAAATCAGCATAACTAAAAGATAATTATATTTTGTTAGCTAAATTAAATGGTCATAAAATGATAATAAATGAAATTGAAAACAAAGTTCAGTTTAAACATAATTAAATTAAAACAATTAAAATGGCCTAAAATATGCTTCCATAATAATTAAAGGACCTCTGGGGGGAGGGGCATTAAGAAACAATTTAAAATGTATAGCCCTCAATCTGAATCACCTAGTTATGGGCTTGGTTAATAGTTTTAAAAAGATAGTTTATATCTACATAGTCATCATTTTGCCATATCTTCTCTTTAATGTGTGTATTACATGTATATACAGTCATTTCTGATTAATTGAACCCCATACCCTTTGGCTATGGCCTTGTATCCTATCTTGTAATCTTGGTGCATATTTGTGTAATCGGAACTAGCAATTTTTAAGGTAAAACGATTGTGTCACGGTGTGGTCCTTTTAACCAGAATCGATTGTTATAAAAAAAAGAGTTTTCTTAAAGAAATTAATAGCACATAGAACAGTAATAATAACTGTACATACATTTCAAGAGGTATAAAATTATTTTCATCATGATCATGTCATCCTTAATCCATATGAAAATTATATTTTGTACTTCTTGAAATATATGTACTGTTTTCATTTTTTTTTCTTTATAATGTACACAGAGTTATAAATTTTAATTTAGATTTTAAAAGTGTGTAAAATGAATAAAAGCTACAATTTTTTTTTTTTAATCACCTGGTATCACACAATTTCTCTTAAATTAAGATTGCAAGCTTGAGTAGTGAATATTTATTTCACTGTGTCTTCTATTTATGTTTTAAAAATTTATCTGCAACTTTTTATTCTAAGCCTCATCATTTTATATGCATTATAGGGCAAGCTGAATAGCACTATTGTTAATAAGGGATATCATACTGAGATGAATGTGGAGTTAATCCAGATATGTGGATTGAAGGCAGTGCCTAAGGAAGTGAATTTAAATGGCGTTAAATGTGTGCCACGTTCTGTCAGTGTAAGTTATTTTATAATAATTTTTATCTATTTTGTTTTGGTATGGTTTGAATGTGTAAATGTTTTATAGACAGTATATTTATTTTAATATTCCTTTCCTACATACTTATAAGATTCTCCTTACCTCACAAACCCATAGGCCTTAAAAATGCTGGAATTTGACAAACAACAACAAAAAAAAAAAAAAGAAGAAGAAGATAAGGATGAAATTTTTGACAGTTTTAGCATTTGAGACACTGAATTAAATTAAACAAATTCAGTGGCCTAGCACTGAACAAAAGTGTGATAGCTCAATGATACAACCACTGTGCCAAGAAGGCGATTAATTAATAAGGGGCGTTTCATTAATTGCTTGAGGATGATTTTGGTCATTTTTGATCCCCCTTACCCCTATGTAAGAGCACATAAAATTTCTAACACTCACATAAGATTTTATCAGGTTTTAGAAAAGGATTAACTGCACTAAAACTTATAATTTAACATAAATTGAAGATTTTTAATTTTTAAAAGATAATTTAGGTTATACTATTATGTTATTATTATTGGATAATGATTATATTATCAGATAATTATCTAGTCTTTGGAAAATCTGTATTATAATTAAAAGTAATGCACAAAATTTTCAAAATAAAAATATTTATAAAGAAAATTGTACATTAAAAAAGGAAAAAAATATCTCCCTAATTTGTTGTTGTACCCCCCACCCCCCATTTGTTTTCCCCATGTTAGAAATCACATATTTTGACCAATAAAATATTGTGTAAGAATGGCTTTAACCCTCCCGTTGGGACCCTTGCTTAGTTAATGAATGGCCCCTAACATTTTTTTAATTTAAAGTGATTTAGATTTTAGATTGTAATTGCTAAAACAAATGATTGAAGTAAGTGAGTAATCTGAGATGAATGAATCTCTTGAATGATCTGTCTGTGGTTGTTCATAGCATGATATTACATAGCCTATAACCTTTCTCAATAAACAGGCTATCTAATGTCAAAATAAATAAATAAAGTTGAATTCGTAGTTTCTAAGATTAGTGCATTCAAAAGTATTTAAACATATGAACAAACTCTTTGGTTTAATATATTAGTATAGATTAGTAAATCTCTTTATAGAGGAGCAACCGAAATCTTTCTTCATAATCAAAACTAGATGATTTTTCTGTATACCTTAGTACACTAGTTTGAATGTCAAATAACTTTGTCATTTTAACACTTTAGATTTATTGGTTTATTTCCTCGCTTGTTTAAAAATTTAAATGAAATCCATTGTATTTTTTCTTGCTTTACTATGTTTTACTGTAATATTTTACTTTAAAAATCTTGCATTAAAAAAATGTCATTTTGCTGATTTATTTTTAATTTAGCCTCAGTAAATTGATTTATCTCAATATATATTTCTTAATCTATATAGTTTATGTTGAAAAATAATTTGAGTACTTTTTATTATTTTAGAACTCTTCGTATTCTGTACAAGATAGCTTCAGTATTAAACCTAGATTCCTGAGCAAGAATTCTGAATACAAAATGCAATTGCCAAAGCATGTTCAGTGCACATTTTATGAATCTGGGGTAAATATTGTTTAATTCCTTGCTTCATTTACTCATCTTAACAAACTCTTCATTACATCTTTATGTTATACTATTTAGCTATTATATTCAGTATTTAAATTAAAAAGCTAATTTAAATTTTTAATTGAAGTGTTTAGAATTTCACTGGTGTTCATTTTTTATGGATTAATGTAGAATTTTACATAAGTTTCATAATCAAGAAAGTATACTATGGTTTATATCAGTAAAAATATTTAACTTTTAAAAAATCAAAATAGGTATTGATGTCTTTTTTCACCCCCATCAATTTTGAAAATACTGACAGGTACCAGTAAATCACTTAAACCAGCATTTCTCAACCTGTGGGGCACAGAGCATTTTCATGGGGGGCACGAGAAAAACCAAAGAGCAAGTAGTGATGCATGTTTTTAAAAAAATCATTTTATTTATTCTCCTTTTTACTCAAAAATATATCCATTTTTGCTTAAAATGTTCATTCGAACTTTACTGATAACATTATTTTGTAGAAAATTCGTAAATGTTCATTGTTAAAGATTAAAAAACTGAATGTATGCTGAAAAATGTGAGGGGGGGGGGAGCGCCACCATAAGTTAGCCTTTATTGGGGGGGCTACGTTAAAAGGTTGAGAACTGCTGACTTAAACTGTTGTTGGCTAAGCACCTCTTAAAATGCAGATATCTTTTAGGAATGAAATAATGCAAAAAAATCATTTAAAATAATCCCTCAAATTAATTTATGCCAACTATATTTCATTTACAAATTATGAAAAATGTAAATGTAATATTAACTATTGCAGTTTATTTTATTTTAGTTTAGTTTATTACTGTTCATCCTCACACACTCACACATAAAAATACCTATTTGGTGTCATTTCTTGATTGCTTGTTATTAAAACATTAGGTATCAGAAAAATGTTCTATTTCATGATTCCTGGCTGTATCATGACTCAAATTTAAAATTGTGCAATTATAGTGTTTAGTATCACGCTTGTGAAAAGTGATGAGAATTGTTAGAAAAATAAGTAGTTTTACAAATAATAAAAATAAATGTATGTCTAAAAAGTGAAAATTTCCAATTCTGTTTTCTACATTTCTGATTACTTTCTATTAAAAGTTTAGCACTACAAAGGAATAGAGAAAGAAAGAAAGAGTGATAATTTCATATTTGACATTTTAAAATTTAGTGGCTTTGTGTACCTTCCCCTTTTGAAAAATGTAACGAATTCTGAAATTTTTCAATTTATACTTTTATGGGAAATGAGACTCCTAAAAAGTAGAGGCCCTCGGGATGTGCTCCCTGTACATGTATGATTATTAAAGACTGTTTGGTAACATACTTGTGATAATTTTTAGAAACACTGTATATGGAGGCTCTCTCTCTTAGAGATGGGGAAAAGCGTTATTTTCAAAGAACAGTTGTTCACTGTTCCCGTTCTTTTTTAAAGAACAGTTCTTTTTCATGTTCTTTTGAGAACAGGTTCTTTAATTTATCGTAGCTTTATTATGACTATTTTATTCAATTTAAAAATGAAAATATACGTCCTTTTTAACATGTATTATGTTTTAATACAATTGCAAAATGTTTAAAAAAACTTTGCAACCAACATACTGGCTTTCTTTAATCAAGTATATTAACAGTAATTTTTGGTAAAAATATTTTAATTATATTAACATTCTATAATATGGTGTTAAATATGCACATATTTCTAAAATCAAAATTTTTTCCTATTAACTTTTGTTATCCTTACTCATAGCATGAATGTAAAAAGAAATGGAAAAGCTTCAATTCTAGAGAGAATTATTTAGGCCAGGCCTAATTTTCGATTACTTATCTGAGTGATAAAATATTATTTACATGAATAAACAATATTTGAGTCTCACAGCTCCTAAAATGACATAATATTCATAACTGTTTATTTTGATTAGACTATATTGCACAAAGCTTTGGAAGCAGCGGAATCAATAACTTTAAAATCCGTCCAAACAAAAGATTTTTTTTCTATCCATGAGGAAAAACTATCCAAACATAAGCATAACTAAGAGTTGTACCAGTAACAGCACAAAAGAATGATCTGTTTCAACTAATCCTTGAATGGTTTGATACAATACGTGACTGCATACCCTTTTGTTTTAGTTTTTTCTTCTTCAGCACTACTGCAGTAAAAGAGCCGATGCACAAGAGGAGCGACCGTTGAAGCTGAAAATCTGCAATGAAATCCCCCACCTCCTCCTTTCCCAGTCCACACCATAAATTTCATAATAAAGCGAAAGTAACGCAAGACTTTGACCCTGGATAATGTGTCAGGGGGTCGTCGGGGAGTACGTTACCTCGGGCACATAATATCCACGTTATCACAATGCACCTAAGTAACGCAAGCTTTGACCCTATAGTCGTAACTCTTGGAGGAATGGGAAGGGGGGGGAGTTGTAGAAGTTTTTTTTTGGACTTTCAAACATTTTAATACAAAAATAATAATGATAATAAAAACTCAAAATACTATAAGAGTGTTCACTATAACGAAAGCTGGAGAGAGAGCACCCCCTTCAAGGCCGTACCCATGGGGTCTGGTCCCCCCTCCCCCGAAATTTAAAATTTTGTTAACAAAATAATAAAGTTGAAGCCTTTTTCTTTCGTTTGGTCCCCCTCCGAAATTTTTGTCTGGATAAATTTTTTTCTGGATACGGCCCTGACCCCTTGTCCCCTATCTTAAGCACTCATGCAAGACCGTGCCCAAGGGGGTGAATCAGAAAGTCTGCCCCCCAATTTGAAATGTTGTTAACAAAATAATAATGATGAAGTCATCTGCTGAAAAATTCAGCCTTTTTCACCGTTCGCTCTGCCTCTTAAAAATATATATTGTTCCAGGTCTAGCTCCAAGAGGTTATGGATCTGGCTCGAGTTTAAAAAAAAAAAAAAAAAAATGCTTCTTTGGCTACAACTACAAATAAAAATATATGTATCGGGCTCCAGCTTAAAAGATATGGCTTTTGTACCAACGACAAACATTTTTAGCTCTAATTCAAAATATTAAATAAGTCCATCACAAGTTTTAAAAAAATAAAAATCCTTGTGTTGCCTTCAGGTTAAAAATACACGGCGTGGACCTGCTCATTTTCAATGGGGGAGCGCACAAAATAGTCGATACGCTCTTAGAGCTTAAAAAAGAAAAAAAAATGTACAGTTGCAGCTTTAAAAGTACATGCTCCAGCTTAAAAATTAAAGACATTCCGTTTAAAAAGCTGTAAGTATCAGGCTCAGTATTGCTCCGACTCCGATTTAAGAAAATGAATACGACTTTGGCATATAAAATTACATGGCTCCAAAAATCCAGCTTAAATGGCTTCAGACCTGGGCCATACCCAGACAAAAATTTCAGGATATATCCCCCACACCCAATTTTCAACTTATGTAGCAAGATTTTTAATTTTTTTTAACTATTGCAAAAACATTTCGTTCATTTATACATCACTGCAATTAATAACCCTCACCATCCCCACCACCCCCCCCCCAAAAAAAAAAAAATTCTGGCTACGTCCCTGTATAAATACACCATATACATATAATATAATAACGTCGAGGGAGAGACGTCCAAACCCCTAGGACCCCCCCCCCTTTCTAAGTACGGCCTTACTGCTGACTCCAAGTCTACAACTTAGACCCTGTATTTAGCTCAGAACGGAATTAAAGCAAAAGAACACCTTTCACCCCGTTCACCAGAGAACACTTCATTTACTCCGTTCCAAAAAGAACACCAGCTTTCTCCGTTCCTTGAAAAAACACCTAGCACTGTGTTCTTTCTCTGTTCCGCGAAAGAACGCTGAACTAGGTGTTCCAGCTCCCAGCCGTGATCAAAGAACTGGTTCTTTTTCAGCCAATAGGAGAGGTCTCCTCGGAACAGGTTTTTTTTCATACAAAAGGAGATGGCTGAGAGCGTATGAAGGGAAGGTGCGTTTTATATGGAGATAGTGTAGTGCTTATATTATTGTTTGACGTTGATAAAATATTTTTTTTTTCGATTTATTTGTGTTTCAGACTATCATTTTCTTTATTATTAAATTTTTTACTTTGATTGAAATTGAGTAGTTTGGCTGGAATAATAAACATTGACGAATTGTTTTCCTGTGAGTGCATTTCGTATTGAACATATAAGAAAGTTTCTTATTCTTAGCCCTGGTCCACTCTAAAATTATGGTAGGTTGGGCTAAAAGTTCTATCCCCCCCCCCCAAGATAATCATCATCGTTATCATTTTTTCTCAAAATAGCTAAGATTCTGCAATTTGATAAAGCTAAAATTGTGAACTTCTGTCCCCACCATCAGATACATAGTCAAGGTGTGAACAGCAGAGGGTCTGGTCCCCCAGAATTTAAATTTTTCTTGGCAAAAAAATATTAATCACGCCTTTTAATGAGAAATTTCACCTTTAAGGCATTTTTCAAAATTTATTTTTACAACAATCTTGCCTGCCATAAAATTTTGAAGTGTCGGACCTTATTGAACTGAGAACATATTTTTGCTGTGATCACTGAACAGGGTGTTCCCGTTCTTTCTTGAGAACAGGTTCAAAAGAACAGGATGTTAATTCTTTCCCCATCTCTACTCTCTCTCTCTCTCTCTCTCTCTCTCTCTCTCTCTCTCTCTCCATTGATGAAAGCATTTTGCATTTCATGCAAGACAATTTATTTCTTACTTAGTAAATAAATGATATTGTGTATTATCTTTGGAATTTTCATTTTGTGTTTTTAATAACTAAAATAACATCCTTTCTCTTTTATTTCAGTATTTTTTTACTATACAGATGAATCCAATGTCATTGTTATCGCCTTTAGCTGTCACTTGGAATTAAAATTTTAGTTTGCATTGTGTAAATGAAGTATGTATGATGAAATTGCTTAATTGTGAATCTCTGTTGATTGTGATAGTTGTATCAAAGTAAATCAAATTGACTATGTAGGTAATTTTTTAGTTTGCCGCTTTAATGTGTTTTGTTGTTGGTTTGAGATTTATAAGCAGTTTGGTGAGTGATATTTGACATGTTTTAATTATAAATAATAATTTAAAAAAAAGTGTTTTAATGATTCGTTTAGTTGTCAAACAGTTTGTTTTGTTCAACAATACTAGTACCGGACAATTTGTTCTATTTTAAATTTAAGAACAATATTATATTGCAATTATTTTTTAAATTAACTATGTAAAAATAGTCATAAAAATGAATATCTACTTAATGAATAATTAACCCCAAATTAACAAAATACTTCAATAAGAAAAAAATATTGTTGTCATTTTTGGTTAGAAATAACAATAGATTACTTTTCAAATGACATGTCCATCTTGTCCAGAACAAAAAAAAAAAAAAAAAAAGACTTGTAACCAGTACTTTTTCACAGGGGAGAATGCTTTCTGAAAGCAAGACTTCCTGGCACTCATATGGAAGTGATAAAAATGATGATATCACTTTTAAATTGTTTTTAAAAAGAAGAAAAAAGAGCTTTTAAATCTTCTAAATGATTAGTTTAAGAATAAAACAAATCTTGTTCAGTTGATGTATGTTCTTTAACCCCTCTCTTACTTTTAAGGGAAAGAGAGGCAGAATAAGAAGCAAAAGCTTTTTTTTTTTTCTTTAAAAAGAAATGTATGTGCATTATACCCACTTCCTTAAAAAATAATGAAGGTGCTAATAGTGTGTGATAACTATATTTTGATATGTATAATTCTTACGTTCCTTTGACTGGTCTTTTGTAGACTTTTAAATTTATCGTTTTTAAGATCAACTACTTATCTACACACAATTTTATGTATATTTTTGTTTTCTCTGTCATATGTGATAACTTTATATATACATATACATATATACATACATATTGAATTTGGGGGGGGGGGGGTGTTGATTATTATTTTAAAATACAGTTGGACCCCAATTTAAAGAACTCCTGTTTGCCAAATCTTGCTGTTTAGCAAATTTTTCTTTTTCTCCAATAAAAATGAAGGCAAAAATATCTACTTAATGAATAATTAACCCCAAATTAACAAAATATTTCAATAAGGAAAAAATATTGTCATTTTTGGCTAGAAAAAAACAATATATTACTTTTCAAATGACATGTCCATCTTGTCCAGAACAGAAAAAAAAGACTTTTCTTGTAACCAGTACTTTTTCATAGGGGCGAATGCTTTCTGAAAGCAAGACTTCCTGGCACTCATATAGAAGTGATAAAAATGATGATATCACTTTTTCAGAAATCATACGAAAGTCACTTCTGGGATAGACTTTTATAGTTATGCTACATGTGATAATAGACTGCCTATCTGTGCACTAAAGTTAACAAAGTTTTTGATTTGTCAGAACAAATAAACAGCTTTTCTGATGCAGAAATGGATATGAAACACCCATTAAAACTGTTACTTTTTCTCTTGCTTTACATGGTTTTGAAACTTTGGAAACTTACCTCATACAGTGGGATGTAAAATTTGCTGAGTTTACGTCTCCACATAATAAAGTCAAAAAATAACTTTTGTGTTAAAAATTAAGGAAATTGTCAAACATTTATTACTCTGTACTTAAAAATTTCAAATTAACTAGGGCCTAATTATTGCTGTATTTTTAGTTGCTGAATTAAATGTTTACAATTTCTAATTATGGATATTTTCATTTGTTGCTTTTAAAGGATTTTCCATCAAGCAAGTGTAGAATATTTTTACTTTCAATTTGGGTCCTAATATTACAAATAACCCATGATTTAATGAATGAAACTCCCAATAAATTCATTAAATCAGGGTCCAGCTGTATATTTTTTTATGTTGCCTACATGCTTTTCTTGTTATACATTTTCCCAGAATTAAATTTCTAAAAATTTTAATAAGCCGTATCTTGTTAAAAAATTGATAATATTTTTTTTTTCCCTTCTTAAAAGTGTTGAATGAAAACCTCTCCTTAATGTAAAAGAAGTCTGATATTAGTTGTATAAAAGGCATGAGTTGCTTAAATAAATTGTAAAAAGAACTTGTTTTTATTAATTTTATAATTTTGTTTTCAAGAAATAAAATTAAAAAACTATATTTTGGTGTGTAATTTGTATTTTTTCTTTTGAAACACTAATTTGGAGTGTCCTTTTAAAATAATTTTTATGAAAAGTTTTTTGTAATGGAATTGTAAATAAATTGTAATGCTAATTTAATGGATTTTATTTGTACCATGCAAATACATTTTCTGTCAAGTCGTTATTTATGTTACAAATATCAAACACCTTGACAAAATTATGATTTTATATTCATAAATTATTTTCATGATCTTTTACCATAATTACTATGTAATAGGCACATAGTCAGAAAAAATTTGGGGGAGGGCTTAAAGGGGATTAAAGAAATTCTTATGAAAAGTGATTACTGCCCTTAGGCTTGATTAAATAGCAGCTAACAAAAATCTAAATTTTAGGTGGGTCCCGGGCCCCTACAGTCCACTCCGTTGCTGCATCCCTGCATTATACAGCTCAAAATTTTTTTCAAAATAGTTTTGTGTCCGTTGCTGTTTTATTTTCTTCATTCAATTTTTTTTTTAAAAACAGTGTGGTAGAAATTTCAAATTAAGATGACAAGAGCTTCATGAAATACCCTTGTTGCTTTTATGAGTTATTTCTTATCAATGACTTGTTTATGTCTTTAACTTGTTTGACACCTGAAAATAGAAAAATAGGTATGTAAAAAAAGAAAAGGCTTTTGTATATATTGAAATACTGCAACATAAAAATGTATTTTTTATTAATTCTAATTTTTTTAGAAGCAAATTAAAAATCCTCACTTATTGTTAACTGCTTACTTTTGAACTTTATAGCGTGCATAAAACTACACCAATATGATGGGCTTAGTCTGGCCATGAGTCAGCCAAATAAAATAAGCCACAATAGCAACAACACCTATAAATTTAATATTGCATATCAATATAGCTAATTGTACTGAACCAGTTTCCAGAAAGTAATTTGATTATTAGTCTATGAATCTGAGAGTATTGACTATTATTTTGATTATGTAATAATATTATATTCCCATGTTACATCATGGCAAAGTATGTCACTTATTCAGGTTTCTAGTTGTATTTTCAGTGCTCCCTGTAAAGCTTAACCAACTTTCACTCACTTCAAAAAGGCCTGAAGAATAATTGAATATTAGTATTCATTTTTAAAGGCTTCAAAAGTTTTTAATTTTACATTTTATAAAGGCTTGGCTGTACTTCTTTGAAGAGTGATAAAGTGTTTATTATTCACTAACAAGAAAACAAAAATACCAAAAGCACATTTTTCTACAAAGAAATTTACTATACAAGGTGGCCTCAAAAAGTTTGCTGAATGGTCAGATAGTTAAACAACTGCTCAGGTTATGCTATTATGTTCACACAGACTTAGGGAAATAACACTTTTGAGCTTTATAATGATTCATCGGAGGGGGGGGCATTTCTCTTCTAGATAAGTTCAGACTATGAAAAATTTACCGAATTCTATAAATTCAGTGTTTATAAGAAAAAGAAGACAAAAAATTGTAACCTCAGATTTTTTTTTTTTCATGAATCCACTTCTGTTACAAACCGATATTTCTTTGAAATAAAAATGAATACATCAGAACCAAGATGTTAAAAATAAATTTATACTTCAAGATTTATCAATTTATAGTCGAGATTTACTAACCAGCTAGTTTCATTGTAGAAAGCAACTCTTCTTTTAATATGTTCAAAACTCTTCTCACACCTTCTTCACCCTATAAATAGAGTATTCTGTGTGAAAGAATAAAAATATTGTATAGTGTCTTAAAAGTTATACTATTTTAAGCTTGTTATTAGATCATAGCACTGTATCAGGGAACAACTTGCAGTGGTAATTATTTATGTGATTAACATTATAGTACTATACTTCCTTTTGCTGCATTTTACTGAAAAAGGGTATTCTGCATAGCTTCAGAAAATTTCATGTGCACTTCATAAAATTTCACTAGAGTCCATTATCACACCTGCATTATTACCGGACCATCTGCAAATCATAAAACATCAAGAAACATTTTGCCCCTCCCCACACCTAGAAACTACCTGAAGCCCTCTCCATAAAGCATATCTTGTGTACACTTGTATATTTCATTTCATTCATTTATTATCTAAAAATGTTTATAATTCAAAGAAATGATTTACTTTTAATTGCTTTGATGTAAACATTCAGGATCAGTATGGAACCAGCACACATTCCAGTGCTTTTAGTTTTATTTATTTATTTATTTATTTTGCTCAACTTGTCTTAAATATCTTCTACTTGAATTGGCCTCTTATTTTTGAAAAGAAAGAAGTGTGGTTTGTGTGTGGTGGGAAAGGGTTGAAAAAAAAATAAAGAAAGAAAAGATATTTGAAAAAATACATTGTTAGACAATGAGACTTCCATCTTTTGTACCTAATGTATTCATTTTCTTTTTAAAAAATATCTGTAAAACTTCTTTATTTCATTAAGATAAACTACATACTCCAACAGTCAAACCCCAAATAGCTGGTCTTCCAACAAAAACAGCTTTTGCTCCTAAAGCTAAGGCCACAAAGATATCACTTCCATGTCGTATCCCTCCATCAAAATACACATCTGTATTCCATGGTTTCACATATTCAACCACCTCTTCTAATACATCAATCTAAAATAAAACAAGACACTAGCTGAAAGAATTGAATTTATAACTTTGTAATATGGAAAACTGTTAATTATTTTGTGCTTGGAAAAAATTGTGAACCATAACGAAAATCTGGTTTTTAAATAGTGTGCTAAATGGTTACTTTTATATATATATCTAATTTGGTCCAAGCTTTTATTGTACTCATAGATACCGTATAATACAGTATACGGTATTTCCCAGATGACTTTGTTCCACTGACTTTCCCAGATGACTTTGTTGATTTAAAAATATTCATTTAAAGAATCGTAAAATAACAATTTTGCATATCTTTTTAATTTTAGAGGGAAGAAGTTTTTCCCCCCTCTCTACATCTTATCTATTTCCTGCTTCTTTTGTAAAATGGTTGAAAATTTATTTATTAGATAATAAAAAAGAATGTTAAATTATTTTAAGATAATCTTTGAGTAATATTCATATCACTAAAAGTGTAATTTTAAATAAAGTCATTCTTGAATTAAGGAAGAGTTAAATAACTCATGCTCTACTTGATGCTTTATCTGCAGATTTTCTTTACAAATTTCCATATCGTTATTTTTAATTATCACCCTAAAAATGTGTTTTTAAGTTCATTTTAATGTATTTTCCCTGAATAGTTTTTCATCTAAATAAAATGCAAAATATAGTAAAATCTAAGTATTGTTTTGGGAGGGTACAGTATTGGATTTTTGTTTGAGACATTATGAAAGAGCAGTAATGTAAAAGATGCAGTTGATTCTGTTATGTTTTTTCTAATAGATTGCAAATAAGATAAAATTTTAGGTAAAGTAATAATAGTTATAGTTATAACCAAACTTTGGAGTTGTACAAATTTTGAAAACTTTATTTTAAAACACTCTTTAAATGTATACGGTGAAGAAAATTAAAATGTACTAATTGGCACAGCAAGTACTTCATAATGTTAGGGCTGATGTGCTTGAATAAATATACATGCAAGCATTTGTTTAAAAGAATTTTTATCAGAAAGTTACGCTTTCCAACATAACGTGATTATTTCATGGAGATGAATTTGAAAATATCACGAAATATCTCTTATTGGATTATGCTCCTAGCTCAATATTTTAAAACATTATTCTAATGTATTATTTCTTTACGCCTGTTCACTTCCACTCTTGCAAAGATTACCCCAATGTGGCTTTCTGACACACTGAAAACATAAATACGCTTGAAGGGCCTCCCTGTTACAAAGATGACTTGGTATTATGAGAAGCAGGTTAAATAACACAAATATGTTGAAAAGCATTTTAACTCTATGCATTTGCTCTGATTTATTTTTCCTAATTAAAAATTTTGTTATAATACTTATTTGTAAAACTCACCGTAGGCACAACATTATGAATTTGTCTTCCTCCATGATTTGATACATAAATAGCATCTGCGCCACACTTTATTGCTGCTTTAGCATCTTCAGCTGTAACAACATTTGCAGTGTACAGGATTATTTAAAAAAAAAAAAAAAAACATTTTTTTTCAAGTTCTTTAATTATGTACTAATACGATCATAAAGCAACCACGGCTTCATAAAACAAAAAATATCAATTTATAGGTCAAAAATTATTACTTCTACTTCAAAGTAGTCTTTTTCGACTGCTGCAAGCTTCTGCTAACGTTTTTACCAATCACCAAAATATGCCTCAGTCATTTTTCTGAAACTCCTCCAGAGTTCGTACTATATTTTCTTTTATCAAATTAATGAACTCAAAACGATGACCACAAAGAAGCAATTTCAACTGTGGAAATAAAATTTTAAAAAAGAATGCTCATAGTACCCTATCAATATCGGAAAGTATCGGAACTTGTATGCACGTATTTGTTAAGTGTTTGCTTAAAGACATGAATTATAATTGCACTGTGAGAAGGTGCATTATTGTATTGCAAAACCAATGAGTGTCCTCGTCACATTTCGGGGGTTATAGTGGTCATTTTGCGTGTGATGGTGGTAGCATTTTGGCGAATTATTGATTCACCAAAATGCCAATCTTTCCTGCAACACACCGACATGGTTTACTGAAAATGGCACAAAACATTCAAATAATTATCTTTATTTACTTAGAATAAATCACTAATTTCATAAAATAACACATACAACTGAAAAGTACCACAGTACGATCGTTTTGGGTAGTACAAAAGGTTTGTCCTTCCTAAGTTGCATAAACCTCACTATATTTACTCAGGAAGGTTTGAACTAACAGATCAGTTCTAACATTCCTGCATGTACGGAATTCTGTGCAGGTGCTCACTGAAACTTATCTAACACCACTGAAACTTTTCTGGATAACCCAATCGAAATAAAATTATTTAAGAGAATTATGTGCAATGGACCTTAACAAATTTAAGTTTTCAGGACTTCAAAAGTGCAAATCAGTCGCTTCCGAAACTCCCTGGTTACCAGTATTTTTAGTCCAACTAATGCAATCAACCCTTACGAAATAAATTAGCAAATTAAAAAAATTAATTAATAAAGTTGTATACTGACCACATAATATTCCTTTGACTATAATAGGAATTTTTGTTTGCTGCTTCAACCATTTCAAGTCTTCGAAGGTCACAGAATCATTTTGAAGGGAGTAAAAAGGACCAGGCAAATTTAAATACCTGCCAAATGCAAAAGAGAAAAAAATCAAGAGTTTCTAATGAAGAATTTATTGCATTTCAATTGGAAAATATTAAAACTCTCTGAGCAGCTGAAATGTAAAGTTCTGCTCACTGAAATCCAATCTTTCCTGCAACACACCCACATGTTTTGCTTAAATACGCTTAGAATAACCTAGCTTTGTTGCCCAGGGGAAGAAAAAAAAACAGGTAGTTTTTTCTGTTGAAACTACAGCGGGATATACATTAACGTAGGATACTTATTGTTTAGTAGGTTCTAAGGCGCCTGTTCAAAAATTTTAAATACAACAAACATTTTTAATTTAATATACACAAAATACTATACGGTATATTGTGTTTTATTATCCAAACTATTGTAGCAAATTTCCTACTTTTAAAATTCGTCATTCGATTTCAAATCTTGACAATTATTTGACGCCATCAAAATGTACAGCATTTTTGCACATCTATTCAAAATTTTATAAATTTTCAACGTTTATTGTTTGAGTTACAGAACACCACAGTACCAAATTTAATTTGCTTTCATCAGAATGCCAAATTTCATTTGCAAGCAAAGGCTTCAATTGTTACCTAACTAAAACAATTAAAAGATTGAAAATCTCAATTATTCAATCATTGGGGGCTATTCCCTGCATATAAGAAATCTCCCGATGGGAAAAAATCGCATAAACGCACTCATAAACAAATTCCACCCATTTCCAAAAAGCTTATTCACGACATCGCAACTGAATGCTTTTCTCTGGGAATGTGTTTCAAGAAGCTTTTCGCATTGAAAAGAATTCGCTTTACTGGGAACATTCCCCCTTATATCAATACTTTATGCAGAGAAAATCATTTTATGAGTAAAAAAAAAAAGTTCAGGTGGGTGACCTCCAGAAGCTATTTGAAACGAACTGGAATCACAATATTCCCTTCAAACTATAACGTGAAATCATAATGACGTTATATTACTTACAGTACAAAAGTTTGTATGGTTCAAATTATTTACATTTTTTACTCTCGATATTCAAAGGAGCTGAAAATCACTAAAAATTAGGGAACGTATAGATTTTTAGATTTTTAAAGTAGGCCCCAATTTCCCCTGTTTCTTTTTACATACTTGCACAAAACTTCGAGCGGATTGGTCAAAGAGCGCCGTTGGCTTGTGTAACACAGAAATAGTCTAGCTTTCTATCGGTGTGATTAAATCTTTAGAATCGGCTCGGTGAGATACATAGATGCCGGTAGAGCATAAGAAGTGACCCTTTAAAAGAACTATTTATGGTGTATGCATAAAAAGTAGCCTATAATACTCGGGAATTGTGTAGCTTTCTATTAGTGAAAATAGTTTAAGAATCCGTTTAGTAGTTACAGAGATGCCCATAGAGTGTAAGGTGTAAGAATTATTTTAAGTGTCTCTGTAAAAGGACTATTTATGCTATATGGATGAAAGGTAGCTTATAATACTCAGGAATAGTGCAGGTTTCTATCTAAGGAACTGTTAGAATCGGTTCAGTAGTTACAGAGATAACCATGGAGCATAATGTAATTCTTATGAGTGTTCCTGTAAAAGAACTATTCATGGTGTGTGCATAAAAGGTAGCCTATAATACTCAGAAATAGTGTAGTTTTCTATTAGTGAAAAAAGTTTAAGAATCTGTTAAGTAGTTACTTAGATAGCCATGGAGCATAATGTATTAGAATTATTTATGTGTCTCTGTAAAAGAAATGTTTATGTTATATGGATGAAAATTAGCCTTTAATACTCATGAATAGTGTAGCTTTATATCAGTGAAAATTTTTTTAATCGATACAGTGGTTGCAGAGATGTCCATAGAGCGTAATGTAATTCTTATGAGTGACTCTGTAAAAATTGTGATATATGTATGAAAGGTAGCCTATATTACTCAAAAAGAATGTAGTTTTCTATCAGTAAAAATTTTTAGAATCGATTTAGTAGTTACTGAGATCAGGCGCATAGCCAGGAAAATTTTTCGGGTGGGGGGGGGGGGGATATGAACTTATATGTGTATAAATAGACGGAATTTCATCACTAATCCAAAAATTTCGGGGGGAGATATATCCCGATATACCCCCCCCCCTGGCTACGCCCCTGACTGAGATGCTCGTTGAGCTTAATCTATTAGAATTATTTTGAGTGTTCCTGTAAAAGAATTATTTGTGCTATATGCATAAAAGGTAGCCTATAATACTAAGGAATAGAGCAGCTTTCTATCAGGTATAGTGTAGTGTGAAAAATTTTTTAGAATCGATTCAGTACTTACAGGCATACAAATAGATCGTAATGTAAATAGTATCCCTGTAGAAAAATTATTTGTGATATATGCATGAATTTTAGCTTATGAGTTCTCTATCATTGAAAAAAATTTCAGAATCTATTCAGTGGTTACATAGATGCCCTTAAAGCAGAATTTAATTCTTATGAGTATCCCTGTAAATTTGTGATCTATGCATGAAAGGTAGCCCATAATACCGGTTTTCCATCAGTAATAAAAGTTTTAGAATCGATTCATTAGTTTCAAAGATCATAATGTAAATCGTATGAGTATCCCTATAAAACAGCATTGTTATACTGAATATTTTTTCATTGATTCTAACAATTACGCCCCTTTGTTGAAAGGCGTTTTAGAAAACTTTTAGTTCACTTCCAAAGTACATTATTAACACATATTCTAACAGGGCATTGTTATACCGTATATTTTTGTATTATTTCTAACAATTACGTCCCTTTGTTGAAAGGCATTTTTAATATAGTTTTAGTTCTCTGTGTTAAAGTACATTATTGACAAATATCCTTAAAGAGCATTGTTATACCTTATATTTTTTCATTCTTTCTAAAAATTACGTCCCTTTGTTGAAAGTCGTTTTTAATAAAGGCTTAGTTCACTGTTTCAATGCATATTATTGACACATATTGTAAAAGAGCATTGTTATGCCGTCTATTTTTTCATTGATTCTTACAATAACGTCCCTTTGTTAAAAGGCGTTTGTAATAAAGGTTTATTACATTGTTTCCAAGTAGATTATTGACACATTTTCTTAAAAACCATTGTTATACCATGTATTTTTGCATTGTTTCTAACAGTTACGTCCCTTTGTTGAAAATCATTTTTATCAAAGATTTAGTTCACTGTTTTAAAGTATATACGTAATCGACACATATCCTTAAGAACATTATTATATTGTATATTTTTCATTGATTCTAAAAATTACGTCCCTACAGGGACCGATCTACACACTTGGGGGCCCAGGGCACAGATACTTTTGGGGGCCTCTGCACAAAAATTTTCCGCTAAATATTACTGATTTAAATTAAGTTAAAACCAATTATTATTCCTAAGTTAATCATACGTAAGCATTTACAAATCAGTAAAATTTCACGACAGATACCACTTATATGAATATTTCGATTTTGAAATGTTTTTATGGGTATTTACAGCCGTTACACACCTTTTTAAAAGATAAAAGGAGGAGCATGCTGAGGTATCCGAACGAATTTGCGAATATCGAATTTATCGAATGCATAATTTTTAGCGTTACAAGTTACATTAAATTAAAAATTTTGAATATTTGAGATGAAATGAAGTAATCAGAAATTTTTCTCTTGAGAAATAATTTTAGTAGCTATTATGATTACATAAAAGGAAGTTTGGGGGACCCTTAAAAAGCGGGGGCCCAGGGCACGTGCCCCAAATGCCCCGCCGTAAATCAGTCCCTGCGTCCCTATGTTGAAAGCCATTTTTGAAAACGGTTTAGTTCACTCTTTCAAAGTATATTATTGACACACATTCTTAAAGAGCATTGTTATACTGAATATCTTTTCATTGATTCTAACAATTACGTTATTTTGTTGAAAGGCATTTTTAAAAATATTTAGCTCATTGTTCCAAAGTATATTATTGACACATATTCTAACAGTGCATTGTTATACCGTATATTTTTGTATTGTTTCTAACAATTACGTCCCTTTGTTAATAGGCATTTTAGACCTAGTTTTAGTTCTCTCTTTAAAAGTACATAATTGACATATATCCTTAAAGAGCATTGTTATACCTTATATTTTTTCATTGTTTCTAAAAATTACATCCCTTTGTTGAAAGTCGTTTTTAATAAAGGTTTAGTTCACTGTTTCCATGTTGACAGATACTCTAAAAGAGCATTGTTATACCGTCTGCTTTTTCATTGATTCTTACAGTAACGTCCCTTTGTTGAAAGGCATTTGTAATAAAGGTTTATTACATTGTTTCCGAGTAGATTATTGATATATTTTCTTAAAGATCATTGTTATACCGTGTATTGTTCCATCGTTTCTAACAGTGACATCCCTTTGTTGAAAATCATTTTTAAAATAGTTTCAGTTCTCTATTTCAAAGTACATTATTGACACATATCCTGAAAGAGCACTGTTATACCTTATATTTTTTTCATTGATTATAACAAGGACTTCCCTTTGTTGAAAGTCGTTTATTTATAAAGATTTTCTTCACTGTTCCAAAGTATATTACTGACACATATTCTAACAGGGCATTGTTATACCTTATATTTTTAAATTTTTCTAACAATTACGTCTCTTTATTGAAAAGCATTTTTAATATAGTTTTAGTTCTCTGGATTAAAGTACACTATTGACACATATCCTTAAAGAGCATTGTTATACCTTATATTTTTTCATTGATTCTAAAAATTACGTTCATTTGTTGAAATTCGTTTTTAATAAAGCTTAAGTTCACTGTTTCACTGTATATTATTGACACATATTGTAAAAGAGCATTGTTATACCGTCTATTTTTTCATTGATTCTTACAATAACATTCCTTTGTTGAAAAGCATTTGTAATAAAGGTTATTACATTGTTTCAAAGTAGATTATTGACACATTTTCTTAAAGAGCAGTATTATACCTTATATTTTTCATTGATTCTAACAATTACGTTCCTTTGTTGAAAGCCATTTTTAATAAAGGCTTAGTCCACTGTTTCAAAGTATATAATTGACACACATTCTAAAGAACATTGTTATACCGCGTATTTCTGTATTATTTCCCACGATTACGACCCTTTGTTGAAAGTTACTTTAAATAAAGGTTTAGTCCACTGTTTTAAAGTATATTATTGACACATATTTAAAGATCATTGTTATATTGTGGGGTTTTTTTTATCATTATTTCCAGCAATTACTTTCGTTTGTTGAAAGTCATTTTGAATAAGATTTATTCCACTGGTCCAAAGTATATTATTGACACACTTTCTTAAAAAGCATTGTTATACCGTGATTTTTGCATTATTTCTAACAATTACCTCCCTTTGTTGATAGTCATTTTTAATAAAGGTTTAGTTGGCTGCTTGTAAGTATATTGACACACATTCTCAAAGAACATTGTTATATCGTGTATTTCTGTATTATTTCCAACAATTGCGTCCCTTTGTTGAAAGTCATTTTAATAAAATTTTAGTCAATGGTTTCAAAGTTTATAATTGACACACATTCTTAAAGAGCATGGTTATACCGTGTATTTCTGCATTATTTCCAACACGTCCCTTTTTTTAGTCATTTTAATAAATGTTTTGCCAATGGTTTCAAAGTTTATTATTGAGATACATTTTTAAAGGGCATTGCTATACCATGTTTTTCTGTGTTATTCCCAACAATTACGATCATTTGTTGAAAGTTACTTTAAATAAAGGTTTAGTCCACTATTTCAAAGTATATTATTTACACATATTTTTAAAGATCATTGTTTTATTGTGTTTTTTTTTTTCATTATTTCCAATACTTACGTTCCTTTGTTAAAAATCTTTTTCAAAAAAGAATTATTCCTCTGTTTCAAAGTATATTATTGACATGCGTTCTTCAAGAGCATTGCTATACCGTGTTTTTCTGCAATATTTCCAACAATTACGTCCCTCTGTTGAAAGTCATTTTAAATAATTTTGTTCACTTTTTCAAAGTATATTATTGACGCACATTCTTAAAGAGCATTGTTATACAGTGTATTTCTGCATTATTTCCAACAAGCACGTCCCTTTGTTGAAAGTCATTTTAATAAAGATTTAATCAATGGTTTCAAAGTTTATTATTGACACACATTCTTATAGAACATTGCTATACCGTGTATTTCTGTGTTATTTCCAACAATTACGACGCTTTGTTAAAAGTTACTTTAAATAAAGGTTAGTCCACTGTTCCAAAGTATACTATTGATAGATATTGTAAAAGAGAGTTATTATACCGTCTATTTTTTCATTGATCTCGCTGGGAAAAAACTGCCCAGCCAGCGAACATCTCTCTCTGGGTATCCCAGACACAGAGAAGTATCTCAATAAAGGAACTGGTGCTATTGTTTTAAGGTCATTAGTTGTCTCGTTCGTCCTAGTCGCGCTAGTGTTTATACCATACCAAAACATGACACAATGACAGTCAAAGTTCTGAGAGAGGAAAAGGCTAAGATGGAGAGTGGGTGCCAAAGAGATAATTCTCACAAAGGCACGTCTAAAAGAGGGCCTGCTAACAGAATTTGTGTCCTTTGAGAAGACCAAAAATTTTCTCACTTCCTCTTTTGCTGATTGCAGTTTTCGGGATTGCGGTGAAGCGGTGATCGCTAATTGCAGGGATATATTGACTAGATACCTCACAATTTCAGATTTATGTTTGTTTGTGTGATTTTAGCAACGTTATGCTAGGGCCATCTGGCAAGTATGGGAGGGGGGGGGGTGTCTTGGTAGGAGGACTTCATAATTTAAGGGATTCTAACGCGTATTCACGTTACAACTGGGGAAAACCTACCAGAACTCCAGACCTTATGAAGGTCCCAAACCCGGAACCTTCATACTTCAGCAGTCTATCATTTTCAGTGACATAACCACTGTGCCATGGTGAGGCGATTCAGATTTGATTTCAGCTGTCAGATTTGTGAGGAAATTAATTGGCAAGAAGTTCACAGACGCATTAAAACTGGACACTACATAACCCACTCACACTCTTTGTAAGAAGTTGTTTTTACTGTGTTTATGGAAGCAGTTAAAAAAAAAAAAGGCAAAAATTGACAAACATTGCAAACTCTTGAAATTTACGATCTTTCAAGAGTTTGCAATGTGCAGACTAGTAAAACTCCAATTTTGACAGCAGAAAATGTTCCTTTTTATATATAGGGATAGATACTATAAAAACTTAATTGTTTTAAAGAGTATTTCTAGTGCCTGTTAATTGCTCTGTGGGGGATTAGGATTTTCCAGGGGGGGGCTGAGCCCCCCCAGCGCGCAAGAGCGGGGCCTCTTCTCTATCATGTCTTAAGGCCGGCACTCATTCAGCGTGCGTTTCAGTATGCTATAATGGTAAGTCTATGTATTTTTCCGTATCTTCAAGACGGATTGCGGAGAAAAGTTGCCCCATTATGTGATTGGGGTGGTTTTGTGGTTTCACGCGTTATCCTTTGGCGGCGAATCCCGACGGGCCATTAAAAGTCAATAAATTCTTCGCCCCTGCACTGTATCCCCCCTTGTACAATGCCTTGACCATTAAAAAAAAAACCCGCTGCGTCCGGAAAAACGCTGCAAGTGTGCCGGCCTTTATGAGATAGCAATAAAATAGCCTTGGAGCGGGGCCTCTATAAGCGCGGGGCCTTAGGCGATCGCCTACATTCGCACCCCCCTAGGGCCGGCCCTGCCCCAGCGCTACGGCCCTGGTCACGAACACCAACGACGATAAAAGTCGAGGCAGTAAGAGGACTGCCGATTTGCAACCACGTTGCGTTTCGAATGATATTAGCGAAGGATTACTTGTTTTGTGTCCTGCCTGGAAAACCCTTGGGAAGATTCCTTTTCCACTGGCCACTGACTGGTCCGTCGCCAGTCACAACAATAGCTGAGAATCCACATGCTTCGACCCGTTTTATGAAGTCCACAGTTAGAGATCTGTCCTTAAATATGTACATCTGCATCCATATCGTTGCATTAGGTGACTCTGTTTTCAAGCGGTTTGTCAAGTCTTCCATTTTCGTAGACGAAACACTGCTCATGATGTAGATGCACCCCTCCTTGGCACCTCCTGATAGAATTGCAGGGAGAATAAAAAACATGAATAATAATTATCCAAAAGCATGGATTGTAAAACATTTTCCAATACTATCTTTTTTTTGCCCATGTTCTAATCACTTAAAAAAACATCGTTTCCCATTCGGCGTTTTGCTAGAATAATTTTGTAAGGGCGAATTTTAAGTCGCTATCGAAAAAATATTGAAATTATAAATTCACGTGAATGTATTTACTACGCTGTTAATAATTTGAAAACAAAAATAGGGATGGACTTGAGACGAAAAATAGGTGTCTCGCAAAACAGACTAAAAGGTTTATCTCGTCTCGCAAAATCCCTTTGTCGTAATGTTAAAAATGTTTTAGTCTAAGAGCCAGCGACCGCCAGACCTTCGTCATAGTATAAAAGCTGAAACTTTCTCTGCGCATACCCCCCAACAGAGGTAGGAACAATCGGCCACTCTAAAGTTTGGATGATCGTGGCTTTGTCAGGTAACAGGTGGCAAAGGTGTACAAAATTACCGAAAATTTCGTCATTTCATAAAGCTTCATTTTTTTATATGTTCTTCTTCGCAGTACTAGAAATCACTTTATCCCATGCCAGACACTTTTCCATCGTGGCAAACCCCCGCCAGACCATCTCAAAGTCATGGAAAACTGTTGTGTTCGTAAACTCCCGCGACGAAGTACGTCAAGCTGTCACAAAGTGCCAAGCACATTTTATACTGCTACTTCTGAACTTTCTTGCAGCGCGCTCGTAATAGAATTACGTTTTTCAAGACTTTGAGATTGTCTGGCGGGGGCTTGCCACGATGGAAAAGTGTCTGGCAAGGGATAAAGTGATTTCTAGTACTGCGAAGAACATATAAAAAAAATTAAGCTTTATGAAATGACGAAATTTTTGGCAATTTTATACACCTTTGCCACCTGTTACCTGACAAAGCCACGATCATCCAAACTTTATAGTGGCCGATTGTTCCTACCTCTGTTGGGGGGTATGCGCAGAGAAAGTTTCAACTTTTATACTATGACGAAGGTCTGGCGGTCGCTGGCTCTTGCTCTATTTGTTTCGTCTCGTTAAAAAGCTATAAATCCCTAAGAAAAACATTAAATGAGATGAGGTTGGCCCCTGGTACATAAATGATACTTAATTAGAGCTTATGCGTGATTCAGTTCCGAATAGCAGTATGTTACGGTAGCTTCGTTTATTGTAGTTCTCGTAAAAGTAACTTCTGCCAATTATTACACGGTAACTTTATTATGGTTCTATGGTTTAAAATAAGTCGTTCAGTCGAGTCTGACAAAATGCTGGCCAAGCAGTCAATTGTTCTTTCTTCAACTTCGGCACCTGATTTCGAAATAAAACATAGTGGTAATGCTAAAAACTGTAGAGAGCTACCATTTTACTAACTAGAAACAGAGAAAAAATTGGCGAGCTTGGTGAAAATGAAAGGAAAATGCGAAAATATGACAGAAATATATTTACAACTGAGATTCTATTTTACTGGGGAAAAGTTAGAACCTAAACCACTTTGCGTAAACTGCAACGAAGCTCTTGCCGACAGCAGCTAGCACTTTAAGTGGTGCTGTAAAAATTGTAAGCTTCATAAAATCATACAAACCAACGTCTATTCCAAGCGCTTTGTGAGGACTCGGGAAGTTTCTAAGTTTCTTTATTACTTCACACAAAAATTAGGTGGGTTTCCCGTGGAAAAGTTTTGACTCGCTTGTTTGAAGTCAGGCGTTCAAATTGTTTTAATTGACCATGCATTTCATTTATCATCCTATATATTCGATATTCTGCGGCTGCAAAAGACTGTATACTTAACTGGAATCTTTTAGTAAATGAATTAAACTTATCGTTACCAAATCAAGGGTATCAAGGACCAAATATCACTATTTTCTCTGTGCATAATAGAATTGAAACCATGGTAAAAATGTTCAACTACAGTGCGTCCCAAAAGTTTATAGACTAGCGTTTTTTTTTTTGGATTTAAGAGTTAATCAAACAAGTAAGAAGGACGAAAAAAAAATATGCAAATATGTATTGACGCAACAGAAATAGTAAAATGCTTAAAGTACTTCAAACAGTCATGGATTTAATATAAAAAAATAAAAACGAAATAATGCTGTCCCAAAAAATATATAGACAACCGGTGTTAAAAGTTGATTGGAGTACTGATCTCCAAATTTGCATGTTACAAGGTCATGTACTGGTCATTCAATAGCATTTTGAGATAAAAGCGAAGCTGTCTGTCTTTCTTCGACTGATTGTAAAGATGCCTCGCGACGTGCAGTTTTACGAAACTGAAATTGCCCAAATCTATCGTTTGGATTCTCATGGAATGAAAGTTGTAGATATTTCAAGAAAACTTGGACGCAGTAGGGCTGGTATTTGTCGAATTCTGTCAAAAGGTGACAATTTGAAAGCAAAATCTTGCATTATGCGACCAAAGAAAACAACTAAACGGCAAGACAGAGAGATCTCTTTGGTTAGCTTCAATCCAGAACTTGTCTGTATGGTCAATTTCTAGAGAAGTGACCATTCCAGTATCAAAATCCACAGTGCATCGATGGCTACAGGTAAGTAAATTGCTTGCTTATCCCAAAAGGCTTCGTTCACCAAACTTGACAAAAAGGCATAAGGACGCTCGTGTTCAGTGGGCTCGAAAGCATAAAAACTGGACAGATGAATGGTTGAGTGTCCTGTTAAGTGATGAAAAGAAGTTCAATTTAGATGGCCCCAATGGATGGGCATATTACTATCACGACATTCGCAAAGAACCACCAACTTTTTTCAGCAGACAGCAAGGAAGGGATTCACTCATGATATGGGGAGCATTTTCCTGTAATGAAACTACCGATATTATTTTTTAAAAGATCGTCAGTTTTCCGAAGATTACCAGAAAATGCTTGAAATACAGTTACTCCCATTCAGAAAGTTTCTAGGGGAGCACAAATGGATATATCAGCAAGACAATTTCTCCATTCACGTCTCAAACTCCACAATGCAGTGGTTTAGACGAAACCAAGTAGTTGTTTTGGATTGGCCAGACCTAAGTCATGACCTGAACTCAGTAGAGAACCTTTGAGGAATATTAGCTAGAGACGTATATGCTAATGGGCGTTAATTTGCAACAGTTCAAGATCTAAAGTTGCAAATTGTAAGAAGTTAGTTTTCTCTAAACCCAGAATCTCTTCAAACTCTTATTTCGAGTATGCCTAATCGAGTTTTTGTAGTGATTAGAAAAAAATGGCTCAAAAATTTGAATGTTAAAGAAAAAAAATGAGTTGTTAAAGAAACTTTTGAGACACTAAATTTTCATTTTTAGTTTTTGTCGCAAAGTCTGCGATTGTGTGATATTATTTTTGTGTAGAATTATTATTGTCTTGATGTTAACTATAATTAAAAATGCTTTTTGAAATATTTATTCACATTTTTCAATTATAAAATGAAAAAGAACTGTTGTCTATAAATTTTTGGGACGCACTGTATTGGATCCGATGTCTACATATGAATGAATATTTTCACTATTTCATCAGTTTTTTGCCACAGAAAATTCAATTCAACTTGATGAAAAAAACATAAAAATGTAGATTTATGAAAATCTGAAACATCTTCAGTTTATTTTCAATTATTATTTTTCTAATAGACGCAATATATTCCTATCAAACAATTGGATACGTAGTCCTTTTCAAGAAGATGCAAGTTTTGAGACCCCATTAACTTTACAGGAAAGGGGAAAATTTAATGAATAATCCTGTGGAAATTCTCTGAAAGCTGGTTTTACACTCTTTAGTTAACTTCCGGCTCGGTGTTACACATGAATATAATCCCGCGAGGCAAATTAAGACGTTTCTCGGCAGGACAAAAGATACCTACTTGTCTGGCCTCCATTTGCTGAGGTGTTGCGTGTGCGGAGGCGGTGTTGTGCCGCCTCACTACTCCCCTCTAGAGAGTCAGTTGCAGGCTGAGGAACGATGGTCCGAGCGTTATCGAATTTGCCACGCGTTGTGGACTGAGAGGTTGCTGCTACGCGTTGTGGACTTTGAGAGGTTAAGTCCGCGCTTCGCATACTTTGAAACAGCGAGAGAGATGAATGGGATCGGTGCTGACGCTATTTGTTACTGAAGGTGAGAAGAATAATACGTGTTCGTTGTCCGGTTCATCAATCAGTGGAAGCTTGTGAGGAGAGCTGGTTTTTGTCTCACGAGGTTCGCGTCATATATTAAGGTGTTATCCGACCAGGCAAAAGGTACCCACTTGCATAGCCTTCGTTACCCAGGTGCATCGTGTGTGGAGGCGATCTCGTACTGACGTAATACTGTTTTGTCCACACAAAAAAACATTAAAGTTTTATATGTGAGAAAGAATTTTCAACATACACTTACATGAAAGATAAATACAGAAACAGATTTTTTCAATTTAATGTACGCATGGCGTATTTCATAACGCTTGACTATTAATTTTCTTTCCTATCTGTAAGTTGGTTACTTTCGCAGCTGATAAAGGGTGGACATTATGGAGCATCGCAAACGTATGCTCTATTTTTATCACTGATTTTTAACAAAATTCATTTAACAAGTATGTTAAATTTGTATTCATTTTCTGGTAGCAACCCCTTATCTACTGACGGAACTTAGAAATACTGTAAAAATGAATTGTTTTTTAAAAGTTTCATTAATTTATTGCAGTGTTTCTCAACCTTTAATGGCTGACGGCACACTGAAAATATCTAGAGTTATTTCCGTCACGCCTGAACATAAAAATTGCAAAGGTTGTGTGACACAAAAAATTGATAAATACAAATAACTTTTAAAAATTGTTTATTTACCTCACCCCCCCCCAAAAAAAAATAATAATAATACATTCAATGAAAGGCTAAGCCTGTTTTTGCATCGGTCTTGCTGCAAACAGCTGTTTCAAAAATTGGCAGAACGGTTTTCCACGCTACGAAATTAAAGTTTCGCTCTTCCTGGTGTATAGCTTACTGAAAGTGAACAAGACAGGACATGGTAAATAGAAAATGCCATATCGCTGATATGACACTGGCAGTTTTAATAATTTTTCAAAAGCCCTGTCGGCACATTAGACTATATCTCACGGCACATCAGTGTGCCGCGGCACACAGGTTGAGAAACACTGATTTATTGTAACTTTTTCTTTGGAAAATCACTATCAAGTACTTCATTTAATGAGCTTATACCACGACTGCATGTTCTATTAAAATAAGATTGTTTAAAATGGACAGCTTTCCGCTCACTTTCTAATCGTGTCGAGCTAGAGAAAAGAAATGAAATATGAGTATTAGTGAATTTTCAGACGTCGGTTTTATGATTAAAATTAAAAATTGTTGAATTAAGTTTTCCAAAAAGTATATCAATCAAAGTATTATTTGACTTCTTCAGTTTTGTTTGAGCTATACTCTTTTGAAAAAGCCTCATTAATCGCTTTAAATTTAAAGTCATCAGATATGCAATTAGTGTTTATTATTTTTCCCTTAATTTTCTTTTTATTACTGGGGGCATTCAAAAAGTAAGTTACACTTGTTCCTCCATGGATGGCAACATGGCGAAACAAGACCGAAGCTTAATCAGACGATAGTTCAGTTCCACGGCTTCCAACGGTAGCAATTTCATTCTAATAGTGACAATGGTTGGTGCGTACTACGAGAAGGAAATGCCGCGTAAACTGGAAGCTTACTCCTAGGGGTGCCAGTTCGGAACTGTACGGTGGATGCTGCCAGACCTCCCATCCAAAGCTGCGAGCCAAATCCTGTGTTATGCGTGCCTTGTGAGGTCTTGCATTGTCATGCAAGAGGAGAATGCCTTTGCTTGAAGCGTTTTGCCCACAAAAACGTAGTGTGTCGCGTACTTCAACATTGGAGTAAGCTTCCAGTTTACGCGGCATTCCCTTCTCGTAGTATGCACCAACGATTGTCACAATCCGAATGAAATTGCTACCGTTGGAAGCCCAACGAACTGAACTATCATCTGATTAAGCTTCGGTCTTGTTTCGCAATGTTGCCATCCGTGGAGGAACAAGTGCAACTTATTTTTGAATGCCCGTTGTACATTAACCAGTATTGATCATTCATTGTTTTACTATAACAAGAAAAATCTGATGTGTCCAACACATGACTTCCTTGCACGTTCATTAGATCAAAAATATTTTCGACGCACTTCCTCTAAACTTATTTGTTTGAAAGAGATAAAATATCAATAATAGTAAGGTTTAGCGATTTCTAGCCAAATATTTCGATATCGCCAAGCTGAGTTCAATTTGAAAGATTTCCTTCTGACACTTTATTTGGCGATATTTCACCAAAAGCCGACAAACTTGAGATAGTCTGCGAGGTTTTGGGGATAGCCAAAGTAGTCATTGACCACAGACTTTCAATGAATTGAATGCATCCATACACCTCAATGTATTTAAAGTCATTTGGCTCACCCTGTAAATAAATTCTCAGTCGATTGCTGTCAAAAAAGATATGGAAAACAGTTAGATATTACAATTGTTCTAAATACAAAAGTTAAAAAATCTACGGGCTAAAGTTTTAGAGTTATATAAAATACGAAATAATTTTTGGCGCCAAATTTGGCGATATTTCGGCGAAACTCGTTAATGTCGACGACATTTGGCGAGATTTTAAGCATGAACCAAACATTGACAGATTATCGCCAAATTTGGCGACATTTCGCCAAAACTCGCCAAGAACGATGACAAATGGCGATACTTTGGGCATGGACCAAATGACTGACTATCGCCAAATTTGGCGATATTTCGCCAAAACTCGCCAAGGTCGAGGACAGACGGCGAGATTTTGGGCATGTACCAAACAATGACTGTCTACAGTTGTATTATATTGAAGATGTCCATAGACATTAAAGTACTAAAATTCTTTTCGGTGGTCCTGTAAATAAACTCTCCAGTAGATTGGAACCAAAAATCGAGATGCACAACTAGATGTTACAACATTCTTACATATGAAATTTCATAATAGTTTTTGAGATTTGAGAGTTAAATATGCACACACGTACACCAAAAGTCGCCAAGCTTGGCGACTTTTGGCATAGTTCTTGAGGGAGGCACGTGACCGTGGTCGGACCATCACCTAACTTATGTGGTAGGACGGTATTGTGCTTGAAATGGATGAATGCCCCTAAAATTGCCATTGACCGTAATGTATTGGAAATCTTTTGAGTGTTCCTGTAGCGGAACTATAAATGATAAAGACACTTTTTTTAATAGAGAAATTCATTTTCTAACTCTTTACAGCATACATCACGTCTGAGTCGTTTGAAATAGCCCAATACCTCTAAAAAACGCTTTGATGAATTTCGGCCCATAGAGCGTAATGTATTTCGAATCTTTTGGGCGGTTCTGTAGATAAACTATCCAGTCGAATGGAATCGAAAGGGGAGGTGCACAACTAGATGTTACAACAATCCTAAATATAACGTTTCAACATTCTACGCCTAATAGTTTTTTGAGATATGCGAGTTTACTGAGTTTCGGCCCATAGAGCGCAATGTATTTCGAATCTTTTGGGCGGTCCTGTACATAAACTATCCATTCGATTGCCACCAAAAGGGGAGGTTCACAACTAGATCATAGAACAATCCTAAATATCAAATCTCAACATTCTACGACCAATAGTTTTTGAGATACATACGTACGTACGTACGTACAGATGGCATGGAAAAACTGGCCACAGTAGACTCGCCGCTGGTCAAAATGAGTTGCAGACGCGTTAATATGATCTTGCATGCTAGCCTACGATGAGATGCATCGAAAAAAAAATTTTAAATTAAAATTTGAGGTAGTCAAAATCGGTTTTTTTTGTCGAAATTTGGCCCCCAAAATTTTTCGGGATCACATTACTTCCTTATACTACGTACAAGGAAGTAAAAAACAGTTTCAAGTTGATATTGGCCATTCATAATGCAGTACATAAAAGGTTAAACCACCTCAAGGATGCTATCAGCGTGAATTGTAACATAGAAACCTCTGAATATCTGTTGATAAAAATAAATACTGTATTGCTCTGCAAGAAATACGGGGATTATTAACTACGGAATATTCATCATGAATAGACATAATAGTAGCTGAAATTTAACATCTCTGGGGGCGTAGAATGGTATGCATAATTCTTGGTATGAACTACGGAGTTTACGGTCAACCAAACTTCCTCAATAAGTGATGCAAAAATAACATTACTTTCCGGCAATAAAGTGACATAACTCAAAAATTCATTTTGAATTGTTCAGCCCACACATAAAAACTATATGTGCTTCTTACTGCAGGAAAAATGTCATATAATTGCGTAGTTATCTGAAAGACCGTTAGACTGTGCAAAAATATTCGAAGTGGCTGATTTATTATCGGAATAATACACGAAATGAATATTTTTGGAACTGTGTCATTGTTCTTATGGTGAACCGATATATGAAATACAGCAGTTTTCGATTGAACAAAATATTGCACAACTTATTCTTTTCTTTAAATTTGCTTACTCTAGCAGCAAGCATACGGGAAATGGTTGCTGTGCTAATTTTATTATGAATTCTTTCTGTATAGACTTTAGTTTTTATTTGCCTTAAATATAAATAAATGATATATTACCGAGTGACGTAGCTATTTCAGCATCTTCATGGGCTAAAAAATGAAATCCAGTGGGCGCTATTCCTATTGGACAAGGCAGAGTACAATTTAAAATATCACTTCTCAGATTTGTCACCGATACATCTCGAAGAACCCTAGGCTGGATTCTGTACCTAGAAGGTGACAACAATAGAACATTTTTGTCAATTTCGAGTTGAAATTGCGCTAATCTTTAAGGGATTAAATTTTCAGGTTATGACAAAGCTACGCAGTGGCTGTCTGCCTAAGTGGAAGGATGCTTTGGAAGTCAGAGTCTTTAAAGAGTTCTAAAGCGTATTTACGTTACATCTTAAAACAACTGCTCAAAACTCCAGACCGTGAGATAGATGGCCACGCGGTAGGCCAGAACTCTGGACCTTCACACTTTACCCATCTACCAATGTTTAGTGTCTTATCCACTAGGCGATTGATTGCCTTAAACAATTTATAGATCATTTAATTTTTAGACAGTGCATAAGGCATTACGGTTGATAGAACTTCATCTCATGATCATTAGTTAAAATAATAATTTCATATTGAGAATCATAAGGGAACCATAAGAGAATCATATTGAGAATAACCAAGCTATCTCGAATATGCAAATTAAAACTTTAATCGTTATCTTGGAATTTTTAATAAGTATTATTTGAGACAGTTCAAAATTTCTCTCTCCAGATAAAAAGTAAATTTAATGTTTTTGGTTCTGTAGTTTTATATCTTACTTTCGAAGAGCCTCTTCATTATCTCTGGGGATAGAACTTGTTGACGCTCCAGCACAAAAGTAGTACTTAGCTTCCTCATCCAGTAAGTCAACAGCAAGCTGTTCAAACTGATCCAAGCTTTTAACGTCGTTCAATTCCATATTCCTATTCTTATTTTAGGCGTTTATGTCCTTCAAAAGAAATTTTATAGATTAAAGGTAAAGACATCCATTTTACGAGTGAATTTTGTTACTTAAAAGTACTTTACTGATCTGATTTGTATAATTTTTAATTACTATGTTTAAAAGAAGTTTAAGTGTGCAAACACCGCCATGACAATTACAATAACAATTTAAAAAAAAAAAAAAAAGAACTTACTTTAAATCTTCCGTTATTCTTTTTCTACCCTATTTATCTTCGCTAATAATATAGAAAAATATGTTTTTAAACAGATGTTTCTTATTTTCATGTGTTTTGCCGAATGAAACAATGTTTTATTGATTCAACGAAATTATTTTATTAAAACAACTAGAGCTCTTTGGAATCAACAAAACTGTTTTCTTATGTATTGTTTTATTTAGAACTAGCTGCGTACCCGTTCTCCGCCCGGTAGGGAACGAAACTTTTTCTTACATATATAATTTGAATTGATTCCAGTGATTTGGAATCTCAAAATAAGCAAAATGATTTGACACTTGGCGTAAAGTTTCTCATTCGTTATTCGTATAGTATAAGTACTGACCTGAGACCATTGTTAATATTATGACAAAAACTATGTCGGTGTCATTCCCGATCAGAAAAAGAAAAGCGTGACGGTTTGCAGCGAAAATTACTAACTTTCAAAATGTCTCATTTCTACATCATACTCTTTTTTAGATTTAAGTTATACCACCTTAGATACTACATGATGTGGCGAACCGTTTTATTTTATAGTTAAATAGTTGTGTACCCGCTCTTCGCAAGGCAAGAAAAGAACATTTTCCCAAAATGTGATTATGACTACTTGTGACAAAATAGAATCTCCAAGAAAAAAAAGTTCAGTTACAGTCTTTTCTGTTGGAACTACCACGGAATATATTAACGTGACGTCGAATTACTTAATGTTTAGTTAGCTGTGAAGTAAGATGGTTGTTGTAAGAGGAATAGAACACTTAGTTTCACGAAATATTTATTAATGCGTTATATTGTGCTTTGATAATTATTGCCCTAGATATCTACTAACTATTACTTATACTGTCTTTTATTGATACCAATACAATATATTTTCGTTTTCCAGTCGTTAATACTTAATTTAAAGAAACGGCTTAGATATTTGCCACGAATGTAGTCTTTTATTCTTTGGTGACTTTTGCAATTTACGCATTAGTATAAACGATAATCATTTCACTTTATGATTGCCACTAAAACAGCTCTCCATACATTTGTATGCTTAATTATTGTCAGATTGGCCTATTTAGCACCAGGACCCTATTATCTCACTGGCAAATCGGGACTTTGCCCAGTGCCTCCGGTTCGAAATGGTCCCCAATTTCAAATGTTGTTCTGAAATATTCTTTTTTATAAACATATTTTATGAAAAATAAAACAAATTTCATAGATGGAGGCCCCAAAATTCATCAATGCCCGGGGTCCCTGTTTGGTATAATCAGGCCCTGTTTAGCACCGCAAAATATTTCTTGCGATTCGAAAACGTGTCCCGTTTAAAATCTCAATTGAAAATAATGCTGGATAATTCACTGGTGGAAAAACAGCATTCAATTCTTTTTCTAGCAACGTAAAATAAAATATGGAATTATTTCATGCGTGGTGTATGTTTTGCTTGTGGGTTCGTTATTCTGATTGAGTTTCGAAAGGGGTTTTAAACTCGTGACGTCATTTCACATGTGAAAACTCTGTTATTTTAAAGTAATTTTATTTATTTTTTTTCAGCTGGCAATTTTAATCGTTGTTACTGTTTCCAAGACAACCAAACCGCAAGATATGCCGAAATTTTTAAGCATTTAAGCAGCTGCGATTGAAATGAAAATCCTTCTTCACTTAAAAATTCGTAAAAATTCTCCTAATTTATATTTTTCCTCCGTTCTTCTTTTAAAAGTGGGCGAATTGTGTGCTCCGTCTTTTGCCTAAATATAAAAAAGTTATGACAGATAGAATTCAAGATGCAGCAGTTTTAAAAATATTTTACGAAAGTCAGCGTCAAATTTAATTTGATTTGAAAAATTCCCAAAAATCTGCAAATTATGTTACACAGTCCGAACGAACAGTTTTTAAAAGAAAATTTTCTCCTCTATACGATGATGTAAATATCGTTTTCTTGCGAGTGCAATTACCGGCGTTATTATGTATTACGCAAGAAAAATCGCTAAAAATCGGACAAAACATAAAATAAAACATTTTCTAATTCGAATTTCGAAAAAATCGCTTCGAGGTGTGTCGAGACCCGTCTTGGAGAATTTCCGTACAAAATTTGGTAGGTCTACAATCACCCGTTTCGGAGCTACGCGAGACACAGACAGACAGACAGACAAACGGACAGTTTACACTCTGTTTTATTTATATAGATAGATTATCAGGTTGTAACGAAAGTTTTCCGCCAACAAAAAAGTTAATGCGGGTAGTAATCACCACCCACATCTATGATTTTCTGCCAACGTTTTGGTAGTTTTTCAAAGCCTTCGGCCCAGAAACATGGGGGCGCGAGACCAAAAACATAACTTTCAAATGCCAAAAATCGTTTGACAAAATATGAGGAAACAGGCCATCGCGAACTGTTTTCTGAAATCATATCTGCGGTGGCGGGAAACTTTCGTTACGACCTAATAGTATTACTTTTGTGAAACAATCTTACTGGACAAATTATTTTACTTGACGCGGATGTATCAAGATGTTTCGAGATGACACAACAATGAGACAGATAAAATTTACCGTCATGCAGTTCATGAGATAGTGTTTATTGGTATACTGTTATTCCGATTTATTGAATAGTTTTGTAAATAATAGCGTTGTTCTCCGATAATAGCGTTGTTTAAACTCAAGTTCGTTTCTTAAGACAAAAAGCTAATTTAAATGTTTTTCGGAACATATTGCTAAACATGCTCTTCGAATTTAATCATATACAGGGTGGTCATAAAAAATCATCCCCAACATATGGACCTCTAGCCGCCATTACGTTCTACCAATGCACTTTAGATTTTAGATATAGTAATTCAGAGGTATTCGCGTGAGATTGGGATTGTTTAAAACAGTAGAAAAACACGGTTACGGTTACAAGGGAATTTTTTGAAATTTTCCATTAGCAAAACCCTCAATTTTTCTGCGAAAGTTGGTCAGCACATTGAAAAACCATAAATTCCGTTGGAACGATGCTCGTATGACGAAAATTGACGGCGTAAAACATTTGATAAGATGAGCACTGTAAAAAGACAAAGTCAACACAGAGAGGAAGTAGAGTGACAGAATTATCATTAATTCACTCGAATAGACAATAGAAATATTAAAATAACATGAGGGCACTTGAAAAACTTTTAATACGAATAAAAACAATTTGCCTCTCCTTTCTTGGACTGTCATTGGTTCGTTACAATGCTATACTTTGCAAATGTTTTACACCGCCAATTTCCGTCTTAAGTGTACTGTTCCAATGTTTTTAGGCGCTAATCAAGTTTCGCAAAAAAGTGGGTGTCGCCATTGGAAATTTTTTCACTGTAACCAATCCCAATCTGGAGCGCATACCTCTGAATAACTACATCTGAAATCTCGTATCAATTGATTGAAGGAAACGGCGGATAGAGTTCGAATATCGGGGAATACATCGGGGAAATTTTTTTTTTTTATGACCACCCTCTGTATTTCACAAACACATCAGTTAATATACTGCTCAAAACAATTAAAGAATATTGCGATTTTAGGTGGATCTTGTGGCTGGGAAACTTTTTAGCTGATTGATACATGGTTGACAGACGTAGTAGGTTATATGAGAATAAATTACACATGTTTGGCAGAAGAAAATGCATTTTATTGCGCTTTTGTGTAGAAACGGAAAAAACACAATTTGTGGATATGAGAAAAAAAAGAATAAGAAAAAGTGTTTTCTTCAAAGGAAATCATTTTCAGTTGGAGGTATGGTTTCCACGGACGGCCAGCAACGTTGAACAACTTTGAGGTATGGAGTCAATGAGGCTATTAATCGCGAGTTGGGGTATTTTGTCCCACTCTTCCAGAAGAGCTCTTTCCAGTTCTTGGAGAGTTTGTGGGGTTGGTTGGCGGCCAGCAACTCGTCTTCCTAGAGCGTCCCAAACGTGCTCTATTGGATTCATGTCTGAAAAACACGCTGGCCATTCCATTCGTACGATTCCTTCCTCGAAAAGGAAATCCTCCATCAGGTTAGCACGATGTGGCCTGCAGTTATCGTCCATTAAAATGAAGTCATCTCCGATTGCTGCAGCGTAAGGGACTACAATAGGTCTGAGGATCTCATCCCTATATCGGCGACCAGTCAGAGGTCCATCTCGAATGATGTAGAGGTCTGTTCGCCCGTCAATGGAGATGCCACCATACACCAACACTCCCCCACCGCCAAAGCTGACACTTTCATGCACGAACGCAGGATTATTCCTACTGCCACGGTCCCTCCAGATGAAAATACGCCTATTATCAGGATGAACTGAAAAACGGGACTCGTCAGAAAAAAGAACATTGCTCCATTCATTTCTCCTCCAGTTCACATGGTCTATTGCGCACTCCCTGCGGTCGCGACGATGCCTTGATGTTAGTCTAACACATACTATCGGTCGGCGAGCATACAGACCTACACCATGGAGCCGGTTTCGGACAGTCTGAGTTGAAACCGTGGTGCCAGTAGCCGAGCGAAGGTGTTGTTGGAGAAGAGTAGCGTTCATATCCCGGTGTCTCCGAGCCGTTAACACTAAATAACGATCTTCATTGGGCGTTGTTCCCCTTCTACGACCTTGTCCTAGTCTTCGGCCTGCACTTCCAGTCGCCAAAAACCGTCTCCAGATCCTGGAAATCACACTTTGTGACACTCCAATGGCTTGCGCTACTTTGGCTTGAGTTTGGCCCCCTTCTAACCTATCGACAACTCTCCAAGCTTCTGAATCGGTTAAATGACTTCGCTGAGACATCGTACTCATCGAAACAAAGCAGTCACTGAATGCCGATCATCCTTGTCTTCATTGTCTTTTATTCAGTTGAAAGTCCAATTTCATTCGCTACCGCTGAAGCGACGTTTTTGACGTCGAACTCAAAATTAGCATACTCCACAGTTTGAAAATCAGAAAAAAAATTGCATTTGCGATTCTCTTCTTCCATTTTCGGCAAAAAAAATTCGCTTATATCTTTATTTTATATAAAACTTACAATATCCTTTAATTGTTTTGAGCAGTGTATTTTGAGGTGATCATGGTGCACAAAGGGTTGTTTTTGAGGTAGCATTACATTTTTATAAAAGTGTATAGGTTAGCCTTTTCTAAGTAAACATTGCAATAAAAATTAATGACAGAGCAGCCGCGAATTGAATGCATACATAAAACCTAAATGTTAATTGTCTTTAAATATTTTCAGGATAGATAAGTTGAAAAAAAGAAGACAGTACATAAAATTAATATTCAAAGTGCAAGCAATATCTTGATTAAAGTATTACAGAAGAAAGCTGTTTACACTTTTGGTTTAATGTTTTGTAATCAAGGTATATTAATGTTTATGTATTAAGAGACAATAACAAGAAACACTTAACAAAAACTGGTGTTAGAATGTATAATTAATATAGAAACTTTCTATAATTACGCATATAAATTGTACTTATCAACAAAATGATAGTTTCAGGCCGAACAAAAAGAACCTGCCTTCCTCAGTAGTAAACAAACATCTACAAGAGCAAAAAACGTGGAACTGATAAAGCTTTCAGTTCCAGAGGCTTTTTGCTCTTGTAGATGGAAGTATAAAAAAATTAAATTCCTGGCTTTCTGCTTTTGCAGATGTTTGTTTACTTCTGAGAGAGGCAGGACCTTTTTGTTCAGGCCAAAATGATTATCTTGTTGATAAGTACAATTTATGTGTGTTATTATTCAAAGTTCTTATTAATTTTGTGAAGAGACAATCGGCAGAGTTTTTTCACTCGATTTCTTTTTTTTTCTTTTTTTTAAAGAATTTACCGTTATTTGTCTGCTAATTTAATTTCTTGAGACTCTTTTACTGCAACTGTAAAATTATATCATTTTATAATGAAAACAAAACCAGTTATTCTTTGGGTTTTGTGTTGTATAAATAACATTAGATACGCAAATCCAAAAACTGCTGATGACATTGCAAGAGAAGGGCATAATTTAACACGAGATTCCTCAAAGCCTTGTTTAAATAATTTTGTACTTTTCCCCAGCTGACGATGAGTTCTTAAAAGTGTAGCTTGAGGAGGCATATAGTATCACACTGAAATATCATATTAATGAATTTTTCAGTATAACAATTTTGAACTTCAGTCCTCTGAAATTCGTATTATCGCAATTGTATGGTAAATGTTAGATTAAGTTAAAACGCTATCTCTCACTTTAATTTAGTCAACAGTGAATAAATTCAACATAAACGATAATTAATGGATCACATTCTGAATATTCACAATCAAACGCTTATCATTTAAAAGGAATACTCAACATTCTACCTCAAATTAAATGCAATAAAATTTGTAAGAAAAAAAATTGGCTTTTAAAAATAAAAAAAATTGGTTAACTTACTACAGTTGTTCCGTTAGTACTTTTATATAAAATTCCGGCTCTTCTATCATTAAACAAAATATTATTCACTTTAGTTTTATATATTTCAGAAATGGAAGTATGCAAACTCAACAAACATTAATTGAAGCGAGGAACGAAGTTGTACCCTAATTTTGATTGAAAATACCTTACAATTTGAAAAGTTTTGTACAACAGGTAAACCGTGGTGTCATATCATTCTGATAAGATTTTCACCGTTGATAATTCAGTGATAACCAATTAGGAATAAACATCACAAACTTTGATTCCCGATTAAATTTTACGCTTTTTGTTTCAGTGCAATGACCTTCCATTCAGGAGAATGTTGAATGTTTGCTTTGTTTTAATTTAATTCCATTGATATAAGTTATATCTTATGGAACCAATTAACAAAGAGAATTTATATATATATACATAAAATCCAAAAAATTTAACAACACTTCCAGAGATAGCTAAAAAGAGTTTGATTTCAATTTTTTCCCAGTTTTTGTCCTTGTTCTATACTGGCGTAAATTTGTATTGATTTCTTCTAAATTTGTGCACGTAATGGACAAGTACTTTACCTTGTACCCTACCAAAAATGGTGCATATAGACAGCCTGAACAAACTTGACTGAATATTATAAATTCCTTAAAATCTATGGGCAGTCATAATGCGTTTTAGACACCAAAATCAATTTCATCATAGAAAAATTGATATACTGAATTGAGTGTATGAAAGAATCTTCTGCATCGAAAATACATATGTAGCGACTATAGGTCTTTTAAAGGAGTAAGGAATATGTTACTCAAAAATTAGACCCTAAGAGCAGTCTTTAAAAGAAAAGTTTTAATGTGTTATTTTTTTTTTTTTTTTTTACACTTTTTTTTCATTCCCTTCATGTCAGTGATGCAAAGAAAGGAAGATATTCTATAATATTTGCGCGACGTAGACAGCGAACAGATTAAACCGGAATTCAATATTAAAATTTGAGGGAGTAAAAAGGATAATTTATTCCTTTGAAAAAAAAAATATGCACTAAGTTCAGACTACTTTTATCCAAAAAAAAAAGTTTTGATAAAAGCAAAATAACTAAAATGAAGAGAAATACCCTCTCAATACTTTTTCAAGCTTTAAATTTGAAAAGTTATTTTACTGTGTTTTATTTAACACGTGCCGTTAATGAACATGCGTGATTTAGTTTATTAAAAACTCTAGATTAAGTGAAACCTAGGAGGTCAGCCTGCATAACTTTATGTATCTGTCGCTCCGAAAGTTAAAAATTTTATTCGTTTGAATAAGCGGTGGCCAAACTTTCGTGGTTTAATATCTACAAATTTTGGATTTCAAATCATCTAGATCCGCAGGAACTTTTTTCATTTAAATATAAGATATATAAGCCATAATTGCGTGTGTGTGTGGGGGGGGGACATCAAAATATTTTTATCTTATTTTTTTAATAGCACAGACAAAAAAAAATAGTCTGAAAAAAATATATCCATTTAATTTTATTTTTTATTTATTTATTTTTTATAAAGGGCAAAGTACAACATTTGATTTTGTAGAATGTTGTGTTGAGGCAAAGCTACACGTGGGCTATCTGCCTAAGAAAGGAGTGCCTTGGGCAGAGGATAAGTGGTTCTAACGCGTACTCACGTTACATCTAGAGGAAACCGCCCAAACCTGCAGACCGTTAGATCGACAGCCACGTGCTAGGCCAGAACCCTGGACCTTCCCACTTCAGCCGTCGACCAATGTTATGCGTCTTTTTCACTCAGCCACTGGTCTGCTAGACTTAGATTTGACATATTTTATCTGGTCGCAGAAAGAAAATGAGCAGATACCTGTATTCTGAGAGAACACTATTTTGCAATTGTCCATGAGTTTATTCTGCAATTTGTTAGTGAATATTAATTTTGAAGATGAATTAAAATTTGGGGAATTTGAATTTCGAATTAAACGGCTTAAATACACTTTTAAACTGAAAAGTAAAATTTAACAGCAATAAAACAAACACCAGTCTTCAGTTAGTGAAGTTTATTTCATCTTTGTATATAATACATCAATGAGAAAAACAGTTTTGTACAACATGCAAGTTTCGAAGAAAGTTGTTGACACCAAAAAAAATATATGTATGTTATTCCATGGGTTTTGACAATTCTTTTATTGGTACGTTCAAAGGAAATTGACGTAGGAAACTGTATTCAGCTATACGATAATAGCGCACACAAGCAATAGAAAATGTACACTTCTTTTAAAGGCACTGTTGATATGCACAGTTAATAATAAGTTTAATAGAGATAATATTTATTGTACATTATGTGTAAAAGGGTGGTAAAGAGGCAAGCTATCTAATTACGTAACTGTAGGAAATCTAATAATACTATTGCAAAACTTTGAGAGCATATGACGATTTACTGACGAAATTTATACAAATTACAGCGTTTGATTTATGTAATGTTCAGAAATACTAGTTTAAATGCTTGGAAAGTCAGCAGTTTTACTCAGAGTGTATCAATGGACCAAGAACATTATTTTTATTTATCTAAAAATAATGTTTTGTAACAGAAACTTCATATCATGCACTCCACTTTTCGATTTTGTAAAAAAAAAAAAAAAAAAAAAAAAAATGCTTATGATCTGCGTGTCTAAGCATTCTTTTTCGACCACTTCCCCCCGAACATTTATTATAATACCGAGTTTTTCCAAGTAATATTCCACGCAAATATATACAATGTTCAGCAATCACTTGCAAATGGTTATTTCAGCAACAACTATAGAAATACAGTTTCAGGGTGAAAAAAAGAAAACTGTTCCTACACTCTTCATAAATTAAATAATTCCAATGTAACTCTGGTAATAATACTTTCAAACACCCAAGGAAGAGAAAAAATATATATAACATGACACAATTGTATTAATTGGTTCATAGAGCGTATATATCACTTCAAATAGTTTATCAAGCTCATACCAAAAATAAGCTAGACAGTTATTCGATAAGTTCGAACACTGCAGCAGCCATTATCACAAGCGGCGAAACGTCGTCACATCCCGATTCTTTTCACAAGACTCTCTTTGTTTCTTTAATTCAAACATTTCTGTTAGAAGTCATTCTATGCACAGCATATCCAAGCAGGTGACAAGTCGTTTCAGAGAAGAACTTTGACGAATTCTGAAAATAAATTTTAAAAAGCATGAAGAGGGTAATTATTACACTTTAATTTACGTTATGAAATGACACACAATATTCGGCTTAGTTTTACTTAGTTTTATTACTTTAAATTTACTAAGTTTTATACGTTTGCCCGAAGGATCTTGGATGCTTGTAACAATCGCCGTCTTATAATAGAGAAAAAAAAAAAAACTAGGCCCAGGGCAGAAGTCTGAATGGAGGCTATTTTCAGTGGCATACAACGGCAGATTATAAGAATCAGCAAAACCCAGGCTCAATTGTTTTGATAACATCGTGGTAAAGATGTAACAGTGAAGATTAACCTTCTGTATCCATTGAATGTTCCACGATCCACATGCGCAAGATATTTCAAAATTTTCAAGGCTATTTGAGCATTTTCTTTTATTGTGGAAAAAGTTAATGAAGGGTAAATATTCCTTACCCTTAAAAATCTACATATATAGCCAACTGATGTTTATTTGAGCATAAAAATGTCACCTTCGTAAACATTCTTTTGAATTAAAACGTTGTTGTCTTTTGGAGATGTATTACAAATTAAGCAATTACAATAATAAATACTCACATTTATAACCGATATTATATTTTTATTGAAACTTAACATGAATTCTCCATCAATGATATAAGAAAACGTATTTAGAAATACCTTTAAAAAAGTAATTGACAAATTTTTGAAAAAATAAAATTGGCCATTGTGGATTTTGTGTACATTATTTCATTTACTGGGGGGAGAACGGGAATGCTTTTTAAACGGCAGGCTTGAGAAGCCCTGTTCAACCGTAAACGTTCTCTGTATTTTGATTTGGCTTTTTGATTAAGTATAGGCCGACTTTGCATTATTTACATTAATTTTTTACTTTAACACTACATATGCATTCGCTATATTTCACATTTCTTATGTACGCAATCGATATATCTTCATGAGCGCTGACGATTGAAATGCAAACGAATGTTCTAACTTCTCCGAGTCAAAATTTATACTAAACGGACATTACGTGACGCAGTGAATCGACCTCAAAATGGCGGCTCTTCCCGTCCTCACTCAACGTAACGAATCCTTTGATCCTTCAGCTATCGAGTGGTGTCGTTAAATTTTGGATATAGATGAAAGATATATGTAGCTGAGCACACACATCAAACTGTATCCCCCATTTATATAATCATTAGTTTTCTGAATTGCCTCCCACTATGGAAGCAAATATAAAGACGTATTCATGCTAAAAAGAAACAAAAAGAACTGCAGTAGCGGACTAACGGGGGGGCGGAGGGGGAGGTCCGTCCCGGGCCCCGACTGATAAGGGCTCCCGAAATTGTTAGAAATTTTAGATTCCAGTTTCACATTTTTGATTTTAAGTTCTAGTCAGAAAAAATTCTCGTGACTATACATAAATGTGAGCTACGTATGACAATATGGGAGCCTCGGCCTACGGGCCCCTACAAAGACGCTCATAAAGAAGGGGGTCAAGGTACGTCGCTTGCCCCCCCCCCACCTAGAGTTTTAGTGTATTATGTAGGTTGTAAAACAGAACTGTGCCAAAAAGCAAAATCAGAAATGAAATTGTTACAAGTGTGAAATTTGCTCCTCTCTAGAAAATTTATTTGAAGTCCCCCCCTTCTAAGATTTTTTCCCATGGGCCCAGGATTTATTAAGAGAGTTTAAGTTCAAATCTGAAAAATTCTAGTGACTATACATGTATATGGGTCACCAGGATATGACTGTATAGGGGCCCCGAACAGTGCTTAGGTTCTCCTAATGTCTTAGTCGGGATATGTATGTAAATTATTTTTTACATAAAAAGACCTTTTTTATAATAAAAATATTGAGAAGCTACAAAAGTTCTGTACGAGTCTTTTCATTCCATGGCGAAACTATTTCCACGATACTCAAAATGAATGACCGACGCAAACGTTTTAGAGAATTGTCCAAGATAAGCAAGAATTTTCTAGAAACACTTAACACCTTTCTACAATAGACAATTGTGTCATTACATGATTGTTATCATTACATGATTGGTTAGCTAGGGCCCTGTAGCAGCTACCACGTTTAATTTTAAGGTATGTGAATAAGGTTTTGGACTGTGGACACAAGCTTTACTAGCATATTATAATGGAGTTCCGTATTAAATCCTGTCTCGTCCCTAATCAAACTGAGCATCTTCGATTCGTTATGTTCGTGCTATGGATCACGAATGTGTGGATATCGCATCAGTAGCGCTATGTAGTGCACTCTTCTTTTACGGAACATCTTTTATAGACACAGTTCATAAGACACCCCTCGAGAGCGTGTCATAGAAATAGGGAAGCGTGGTGGGGTGAACGCCCGGGGTCCCCAATCCTGGTGTCTCAAAATCAATATAACTACTTTTCCCCTCTTTTTTCTTTCTTTTTTTTCGGGGGGGGGGGGGGATACGTCTTTAAATTTGCTTCTAATCATTTCATTTCTAGTCTATCATTTCCAGTGACATAACCACTGTGACATGGTGTGGCCCTTCATCGCTTTATGCTGCAGTCAATGAACAGGAATAAAGATCCCAAAGTTAAGGATATATTGTGAGCTAATAAATACTCTTTTCCAAGCGTTACTGAAACAGCTTTACAGAGCATTTAGAGCCTACTGATAGCTTAGACACAGATCGCTTTTCAGTAATTGTCAAGTCGCCGTTATGGACAGAAGAACGACTCTAGAACAGTCAAATGTTTTGAAATTGCAACAATGCTTTTAATGAACATTGAATATAAATTTTAAGTGTATAAGAATTTCGAATTTTTATTACGAAATTTCCCTACCTCTAATTATAATAAAATTAAAGACTTACTAAATATTTACAGATTATGTGCTGCTTATGAATACTCTGTTCGTCAGTTGCACAAAAAATAAAGGCATTTTTCTTCTTATGGTGATATTTTTATAGACATAAAATTCGCAAATAATCTTTGAGAAAATTTTGACAAAGAATTCTAATAACATAATTTATAATAAATCTCTTTACTGAAGGCATCAGTAGCGCTATAGTTGGGAAGAGTACAGCTGATAATTTTCTATTTTCTAAATGAAGATCAAATACGTGACTGCGACTTTTATGCGGGGGAAAATATTTTGATGAGTTTTTCTTCTTCAAAACAGGGATGCGACCATCCTTTGGGCCCGGGTTCGACTCCCGGCTTTGGGTGTGGATGTAAAATTGTCTATACTTGTGCTATAAATTGTACTTTGCAATAAAAAAAATGTTTGAACTTGTACTTCGGAACAACTGAGATGAAAGCCATATAAGTGCTATAGATCTCGAAAAACTGTGCCTTTCAAATTTCAAATTTCAGGGATGCGACTATTACGCGAGGGCGATAGTTATGCGAGTAAACATGATAATAGAAGCATATAAAAAGATTATCAGCTCTTTAATGCAATTCAAGTTATTTTTATAAAACAAGATATACTTAATACATAACTTTAGTCCCACTATGGCCGAGTGGATAAGACACTCAAAATGGTAGACGGCTGAAATGTGAAGATCTCGGGTTCGAGCCCCGTCATGCGGCTGTCGATCTAATGGTCTGGAGTTTTGGTCTGTTTTCTCCAGATGTAACGTGAATAAGCGTTAGAATCCCGTAGAAAGTCCTCCGTCCAAGGCACAACCCATCCTAAGCAGATATCCCTCCTTTAGCGTTGTCATAAACATCACACTTGATGCATAATTTTAGTTAGTGTTTCCCCTGTAGTAACTGGAGAATTAATAGTTCTAAAAACATGTCTTCCGTTCTCCATAAATACTTCGTCATGCATCGAATACAGGAATACATATTGTTATTGTTACTGTGACCACGTATATCGGATTTGTGTGCTTGGCTCGTCAGAAGTGCTTATAATTTAAAGAATATTGAAATTTGAAGAAAAACTGAAATATATAAAATGTGTGTAAAGAACATAAATTGTATCTTACAACTAATCACATAAAAGTTCCGGAAACTAAAAAGCAATTTACTAAAAATGGAAATAAGTTTACCTTGAGCGAGAGTTTTTTTTATTTTATAAATGTTTAAATCAGTATTCTATCATTATTATTCTTATTTGGTAATTCTTTAATCTAATGATTATCAATCTTTGTGGATTGCTACCTCAAATGGGGTTGCAAAAAATAACCCTGGGGTTACAAGGTGGATTTAAACGGAATCGAAATATACCGAAATATTTTTCCTCTGAAAACAGGTTTCCGTTGAATAAAATTGTCTTCAACAGAATGAACTATTTCCTTTCAAAACAAATTTAAGTTCAAGGTTCAGTGGTTTAGGTATGTTTTAATATGCGAAGTGTAGACAGTTAAAAGTTTTAAATGTACTGAGTTATGTTTATCATAATTCCTATATGCTTTGGGCAAGCCGGTACAAGCAAAATAAAATGAGTTTTAGTTTCACGCGAACTTATTTACTAATTTTCTACGAACCAGTCGAAGCAAACTATTTTTTGATTTTACCAAAATGTAAAAGTAAAGAAAAAAAAAAGTTTAATAGATTTTTCTAGATTTTTTTTTTCAGTTATGAATGTTAGCTTTAAAATGTAATTTTCTGTTAAAAAATATAATCTTAAAAGGGGGGCCCCAAACTCGGAGACCGCCCCGGGCCTCACTTAACGTTAGTCCGCCACTGAAGAACTGCCCCCTTTATTGACTTCTAGGGAAAGAAGCTTGTGTTCCTCTTCAGGGGTGCCCGCATTGGGTATCCCAGATTTAGAGAGATCTGTGAAGTGACCGACGCGGATTTAAAAGATGTAAAAATCTATCTCTTTTAAGTATGTGGATTGAACAGTGTAAAATTTTGTAATCGTTTACTAATGGGAATTGTGAATGATGAATTTATATTATTAACATTCTTGATAACTAACATTTCTAGACTTGATCCTCTGCTTGTACGAGCAGCTTCAAAATCTGACTTCTCGGGGGAGGGCAAAATGCTTCCTAGTAGAAATTACTATTATCAAATGGGTGATATCTGAATATTCTTGAATTTTAGTATTGGGTTGGGTGATTGCCCCCACCCGCACCCTTGCCTTTCGTAAGTTACGCATATGCTTATCATTTTTTCAAAAAAAGGAATACTTGGTGACTAGTATTCAAATTGTTTTTCGCACAGATTTATAGTTTCTTATTTTCTCATAGTAATCGAGAAAAATTTTGTTATTCAAATTGGCAAAAATATCCATTTTTGAACATTTGCGAGTACATTTTGGAGTTTTCGCGAGGCGTCTCTACATATGTATGTATTTATGTACGTACCTAAGCATGTACAAATCTATTTTGACTGGCAATGAATTCATTCTGACTAGTTTTAGGGTGAAGTCTGTGCATATATACAGGGTGCCCCCAAAACACTAACCTTGACTTTTATTCCTTAAATATTGATCATAGACATATACAATAAATTACAAATTAGAAGTAAAAGCCTGGGTCTGTGTTTTTGGGATACTCTGTATATCTTATGTACGTACGTATCTAGTATGACGCAAAAACGATTAGTTGTGGACTGTTGAAATGCTGCATTTGTACTGTAAAATGTTGTTGTGCACCCCCGTCTTTTTATTGCGACTAGGTATTTTAGTTACAGGGATATGTAAAAGACTTTCAGTACATTAAAATCTACCGACGTTAATTATTTAAACTGCTTTTCGGATTTTTTCATCTATTTAAAATAAATAAATAAATAAAAATAATTCATAGAAAACAGTGTATTAGCATTTATAAATATTTTACATGGATAAATAAAAAAGCATATTAGTAAAAATTTAGATTTAAACGAAGTGTATGAAAAATGTGCACAGTTTAATATATTTTCAAGAAGTCATGTAGTGTCTAAGATTATTTTTTTAATCACGTGTATTTGTTATTTAATTGTTTTTGAGGTTTTCGGATTTTCCTATTTTGTATCAATTCATCTACAAATGTATGTTAAATTTAAATTTAAGTTTCAGCCCTGCATGCAAAAGTTGCATGAAAAAGCATGGAAATCTGATAACTACCACTGATGAAATTTTACCAATTATTCAGTGGTAATTCTGGGTACTTCAGTGGTCTCTTATTTTCATTTTCAATGTAATTAAAGTATGTAAGTGTGGATATTTCACAGACGCTAGAAGCAAGTTTCAAGTGTTTAGTACCCGAGAAGTTAAAAAACAAAAATGGAACTGAATATGAAAATTTTATTTCAGGTATCAACTAATGAAAGATATTTTTTAAGCCTAAACGATGTTAAATAAAAATTTTGCATGCCAAGGAAAGGATAAAAAATGCTAATTCAGAATACCAGAAAATGAACATGCACTTTATCGTACCTTCGTAATTAATTTTTCCATCGTGGTCTATATCGGTCGCTTTTAACATTTCATCTAATTGAGCTTCTGTGACTGACTCTCCGATTAAGTCCATAGCTACTTTAAGTTCGTCCTGTAAAAAATTAAATTGATATTAATTCACCAAAGGCAGTAAAATTTATCGCAAGAAGATGTGTGCCATCTTAATTTTGACTATGAAACTCTGTTAAAATAAATAAAAACTTAGTGAAAAAAACACACATAAAATGTATCAGCACGTTCGTGAAAACGGGTATTTGAATCGGCAATTTATCGACACCTCCCCCCCCCCCCATAAAAAAGTCTTAGCAATGGCTCTGTGTACTTACATATTATTACATTACTGATGATTAGAACAGGTTAGTTATATCGGAAAAGAACAGCCAATTGTTTTCTGGATTAACATGTTGACTTGTTTCCGTGGAGCAATGTCGCTCCATCGCCTAAGCAGCAGGTCAGCACTGCACAGAAATGTCTGTGAGCCATCTATAGAAAGAATACGCCCATTTTCTTTGGGAGGGGGATTTCTGATGTGACTTCCGTGTGCGCCAAATATTTGAATTTTGTGGTGCGAAAAAAAATATTTCCTGTGTTTTTCATATGTTGGTCATTATTTGGGAGCAGGGGCGTAGCCAAGGGGGGGGCGGTTAGGGGGGTCATAACCCCTCCCATGAGGAATTTTTTCCCATGCAAAATGTATATTCTTCACTACATTGTCACACACACGTATACATATATTTGAATTGTAGTAGTCATAACCCCCCCCCATGAAAAATTTCTGGCTACGCCCCTGTTTGGGAGCTAAACTATTTTTTCCCCTAACTGGTATTTATGGGAAACTCGAAATATCGAAATTTGCTGTATCTTCTTTTGATACAAGTTGATAGATTTCAAATGGATTGCGATAGTTAAATTGACGACGCATTGTTGTGCGACATTTCTTTGTGTGTTGAAATTCCATAACCATCCCACTAAATCTCGAATATTTAATATATGCAGGGTATTTAAAAAATATATGGCACAATTGTAAAGGATAGTAGTAGGAAGAAAAACGATCCAGAATTACATAAGCAATGCTGGGTCAAAAACGTGCATCTGTTAATAATCACTTCACAAATAGAGTTAAAATGTTAGTTTACTTTCTTTATTACATAACATATAAAACTAAATATCCTCTTAAAATTCAAATTTTCTATTAACTCCCTTTAAAATTCTATAAGGGGTCAATAGCTTCCGTTTTCAAACAAAGGATTTTTCTAAGGATCTAAATTTAATAACAAGGCAAATGATACATCTCCCCCTCTTTCTCCGGTCTCATATAAGCGCCACAGCTTTAAAAAATTTCCAGGGACTTTGTTACCTGTGTATGATAATGGACAATAAGTGCACTTTTTTTCAGTTATGTGATTAACTTATAAATCATGTGATCCTTGGTAATAAAAGTGTAAACACCGTCGAGAGAGCGGATTTTTAGTGACACACACATCACTTGCTATCGAGACTTATTTTACATCCTGCTAAAACAAAATACGTGTGCTTAGACAAGTAGTACAGTGAAACTTCTATGAGCGATTACCTCTATTAAGTGACCCCCTAATCCAAAGACACACTTTTTAAAGCACAGATTTTTTACCTTATCTACTTAACCCTTTGAGGCACAACCTTTTCCCAATGCTGAAAAAAGGGCAGCCGTTGCCATCGCTCGACTTAACTACCAGCAAGGTAGGTTAAGGCAAGGTAGTTAAGTCGAGCGATGGCAACGGCTGCCCTTTTTTCAGCATTGGGAAAGGGTTGCGCCTCAAAGGGTTAATGTTAAAAAGCCTCTAGAAGAGACCACACAATTCTCTATAAGCGACCGGTTCCGATTTCCTGTTCGGAAATTTTCTTACATTTTTCTGGAAATTAAGTAAAGAAAAGCCACATTCCAAACTAGTCGCTCTAGTGGAAATCAGCAGCGGGTGCAACTACACGTAGACATCACACACAAATCTTCTAGATTAGAGAAGAGACACGTCTAAGAAACGAGTGATTTTACCACTGTAACAGTGCATTGACGTGTCAGAATGACAAGAAAAAGGAAGTTAGCAGTCACTTTTGGTTGTGGAAAAACCTACACTGAAAAAAAAAAGTCTGTTAAACTAACAAACAAACAAACAAAAAAAAACCTGTCAGCCAGGACGCCAGTTTATTTCTGTATATTTTACAGAAATCTTTTTTTTTTTCCTTATACAGAAGATTTCTATAAAATTAACTGGTAATCTGTAAAATTTATGTATAAGACTTCTGTAAAGAAAATGTAAATAAACTGGCGTACTGGCTGACAGTTTTTTTCTGTAAATTTGACAGACTTTTTTTGAAGTGGAAAAAGGAAATTCTAAAGAAGATAGATTTTATTATGGCAAATTCAGAATTCATGAAAGATAAATGCTCTTTTGTCAGCTGTAAAAAAAAAAAAGAAAAAATAATGAAATAATCCGAAATTTTTAAATATTTTATTAAATTTTAAAAATATACTTGTATTATTACTTATGTATTAGTATACAGTTTCATAAATAACAAAACTAACATTATTTTTCAGCGTGTTATCTTTTTGGCTATCAAATGTTTATCCTTTTTGTGCGACCCCCTTAACGACCGAATTTTTGCGGGACGGAGGGTGGTCACTCCCGAGAAATTTCACTGTACTTTTTTAATACTTTACGACAGCCGTACAGGAACGCGGACCGAGGTTGCCCAGCGCACAGCGGACTCCAGTGCAGATCGGGTCAGATTGCAATATCAACAAACGGTGGGCGGTCGAACACATCTGTATATTTAAGGCATCAAAGGGAGTTCCCGAACGGGCTCCCGTTACATATATATATGAAAGGTGTCGATGCAAAACTCCCACTCTTCACTTTTTAAGTTCTTAGAAAAATGCAAAAGAATTAAAATTGTAAACAAACATGATAAATTTGCACCATTTTTTTTTTGTATGTGTGTGTGTGATTTATTTGTTACCATAACTACTTGCACGTAGTCCCAAACCTGTAATAATTCTGGTAAAGCTAGAATTTAAAAATGCAAAGTGTGAGAATTTGCAGTAAACTTTTATAGGTAATGTTAGTTATTAACCAAAATAGTTATGAAATTAAAACAAAAAGAACCAAAAAAAAAGTAAACATCTAAATATTAGTTTTCATTATGTTATTTTGGAGAGTAATGAAGTACAAAAATCAACGTACAAAAGACTTTTATTAAAAAGGTTTCTTGATTGTTCTTTAAAACATCGCTGCAGATGTAAGGAGACTATTTCAATACGTGCACCCGCTCTATGTTGAGCATTACACGATTGGTAGCCCCCCTAAGGGAACCCCAATGGGCCGCCGCATTGACAGCAAACCTTCTCGAGGAGTCTCAAAGAGGCCCTCATCAGGTTGCGCGGGGCTTGCCTAGCGGGTGGTAAACGGTAACCCTTGCCCGTCTCCCCACATTAGGGGAGGCAGTGCTGGCACCCAGACCAGCGGGGCAGGACGAGCCCGGCCCACTGTCCACCCGTCATCACTACAACGACCGTCGCACCAATAGGAGATCTCAGGACACCAGAGAGCACGATACTCGTGCAGCATAGACACCATAGGTTTCCTCTGTCCATTGACAGGAAGGAGGTCACAACCACGGTCGGAGGGGCTCGCACTCCGTTCGGCATGGTTCACCTGTTAGTTCTTTGCTCCATGCTTGTGCATGGCCTGCAAGAACCCTTTTGCGGGGTGGAATACCGCGAGAACCGCGGTTTTCCTGAAATACATGCACCACCAGTATTTCGAACTTTATGCACCACCATAGAAGGACTCATTGGTCCTTCCTTGAAATACATGCACCACCAGTATTTGATGCCGGCCACCTGGCCGGGCATCTTTGGGAGACACACGCACCACCAGCACTCCCTAGCAAATTCGAGCAAATACATGCACCACCAGTTTGACTTTGTTCGATACATGCACCACCAAGTATCTATCCCCCACCAGCTATCTCTGGTTTGGGGAAGCGCTCACTCTTTTCTCTAAGTTGCCCGTTAACTTAGTGAGTCTCCTAGCGCGTCGAGGAAGCGGGACAGGGCCTCGCGCCCTTTTTCGCTCCGCACGTAGTTATTGAATGTCGAGGCATCCAATTTCGGGCAGAACCGATTTCTCAGTTCCTGTAACCCAGGGCAGTGGGCTACGATGTGCAGACTGTCGGCGGGACTTGTCAGGGGGCAGAAGTTGCAATTCCTTGTCTCCTTTACGGAGAACCGTCGAAAATAGGCCGGGAAGGGACCATGGTCCGTCACGACCCAGTTCACCTTCCTACTTTTCCAAGTTCTCTTTTCGCTCACCGTCGGAAAGATCGTACGTGTAAAACGTCCGACTTCTGCTTCTTCCCACCTTTTCTGCCACAGTTTCCTGGCTTCAGTCCTCATGGAGTACTTCACGCTCCTTATCGAACTCTTTAATCTCTCGTCTACTGATGGTTTCTGTGTTCCACTCTTCGCCAGAGCATCGGCTTCCTCGTTTCCCCAGGTTCCGACATGTGCCTTCACCCAGTGGAAACGGATCCGCCTATCTCCAATTTCGGAGTGGATAGCTGCAACCATTGCATTTCTGCAATTCAGCCTTGAGAGGGCTTGGAGCGAGGACTGGCTGTCCGTATAGACGTCCAAGGTTTCTGTGCTTCGACAGAGTGGGTCCTGCAGACCTTTCAGGATCGCGACGAGTTCGGCCTGGAATACACTTCCGTTGTCCGACAACCTGTAGTGGCCGTCCGAGATTCTCTTCTGACCGCTATACAGGACGTATCCTGATCCCACTTTGCCATTGAGCCTAGACCCATCCGTGAAGAGCTCTAGTCCCTTCCTCCGTGGGCCCAGGGTGTCCCAGCTGATGAACGAACTCCTACTCGGGTGTGTCCCCCATCGCGGAAGTTCGCCCTCTACTTCGCAGGGTTCTATTCTCGTATCTCCGAACTGGATCGATTGACCCTGCTTTCGGAGTCTCGAGATGAGCGCTTCTTTCTCCACCTGTAGGTCTAGTGGTAGGAGGCCAGCAAGGACACAGAGCGCGGCACTGCTTGTTGTGCGGTAACACTTTGTTATCGCCAACAGTATAATCCTTTGCACCTGCATTAGGTGCATCCGCATGCGCTCTGTTCCTCCATCCCACCAGGCTCCGCAGGCATAAAGAGCTACGCGCTCCATTCCACGTTTATAGAGGTTCTTCAACACAGTCCCGCTAAGTCCGTTGCCGGGCCTCGTTAGGCTGTGGAGTCTCACTACGTATCTCGCCAGCAGTTGCTTGAGATGTGCGACGTGTGCCATGGAATTCATCTTTTGATTGAGCACCACTCCCAGCACCTTCAGCTCTGACTGAAATTTTACTATACTACCCCCGAAACAGATTACCGGGATAGTGCGGGGAGGCCGCACTCGCCCCATTCGACGCAGGGGTCGTACGTGAAGCCCGACCGTTTTGGCTGGGCTGAACTCCAATTTGTGGAGTTCGCTCCATTTCTGAAGGATAGTGAGGGCTTCAGTCGCCTTGCGGCTGCACTGATGCGCGTTGGGAGCATCAATTACCACAACGAAGTCGTCCGCGTAAGCCTGCAGATAGACTCCAACAGGAAGCTTGAGCTTAAGAGCCGAGTTCGCTACGATGTTCCACAGCAGGGCTGCGGACATCCTCTGTTGTAGCTATGGACAACCTCCGATCCTCCTGAACGGTAGACTACCTCCCTCATTGTTAGGAAACTACTCACCATCCTGTACAGATTCTTTGGGCACCCTGTCTGACCCAACCACCATACATTAATGAAGGCACTTTTAACGTCTAAGGAAATCAGACATGTGTCGTTCCCCAGAGCCGCGTTGACCTCGACTGACTTATAAATGGCAGAGATGGCTTCCTCCGCACCCGTCCCCGGCGTGAACCCGTATTGGGTCTTCGCCAGGTGACCACCTGTATGGAGGTGGTGCTGGAGGCGTTCTACCACAAACCTGTCTAGAATTTTGCTCCATGCCGACAGGAGACAAATCGGTCGATAGCTCGATGGGTCCGAACTGTCTTTTCCTTCCTTGTTAAAGAGAACCAAACTTGCCCTTTTCCATACTGGAGGGAATGTGCCTAATTCGAGGCACTTATTAAAGATTTCCAAGAATAGTTCCTTGTTGGTCTCGATGGCCAACTGAACAATTTCTAGAGGTATACCGTCCAGTCCCGGAGCTTTGCCCTTATTAAGGGCGCTCAGAGCTGCTTCGAGTTCCTTCATGGTGAACGGTGGATCGTCGTCTCCGAGATCCGGCTTCGACGCTCTTATTTCCCTCTGTTCCGGGGTGTCGTCCTCCGGCACGTCCTGCGGGAAGTGGTGTTTGAGAAAACAATCATACGATCCTTTGCAAGCCTCCCTGATTGGTTGAATTTGGAGAGCATGAGTTTTGCTGAAAAACAGTTGTTGGATAATATGAGTTATGCACCAAAACGAGATTTTCTGCATCTTTTTTTCTCAACCTTAATATGTTCAATATGGTTCAAATCACTGCTATCACATTATTCGCCTTCCAGTGAAAAACACGGCAATATAACCCAATACCTTAAAAAGAAGATAATGTGTGTTTTGCATCCTCACCTTTCAAATATATTAAGCTTTATTACAAGTTATTTTTATATCCGAAATTCTTCCGAAAATTTCTTAAATCAAAATGGAATACAATTTGTAATTATCGATTTCAGTTCAGTATTTTTTGAGAAAAAAATCGTTAAGTTTTACCAGAAGTGATCATAATCAGGTTTACGAAGATGTTTTTGGGCCTACATTGCTATGTAATTTTGAATCGTATTGGTTCCATCTCAGTTGTAGAAGATATTTTTGAAACACCATGTCCATGACATAGGATAGATTCAAGTCATTTTTATAGTTTTGGGTAATTATAGGCGACATAAGGTAATTTTTTTAGTTTCTATTGGTTAAACATAATTATCAAATGTCGGAATTAAATGGCTAAACAAGTATTTAAAATATTAGTTTTAAAAAGTATTTTTCAGTTTTAAATCAGCGGTGGATACTCGTAAGTTAAGTGATATAGCAATCCAAATTTTATCTATGTAGAATAATTTAACAATTCATCAATCAGTATGACAAATCCACTGAAAAATAAAGAATGCCTGGTGTCGTTTTATGGCAAAACTGTACTCTTATAAGTAAATATACATGTCAAGAAAATCAAAAACACATGTGTAATAACTTTGCTAAATAATATAATATTTAAATACATAAAACTAAAAAAATCTTTGATGTGTGTTATTGAATAAATTAACTAAGTCACACAGAACTATTGAATAAATTAATTAAGTCACAAGAATCATTCGGCTTTCTTATTCGTACTCAATGTAAAGATTGCATTGATACAATAACATGTACGTAATGCAAGAAATCTTACTCTTGTTATATAGCCATTTCCATCTTTGTCAAAGACTCTAAAGGCCGCAAGAAGGTCTTGCATTATGTCATCGTCTTGTCCGCCAATTTCTCCCTGACTTGCCATCCAACCAAGAAATTCTTCTTCGCTGACTAGGCCATCATCTGTTTATAAAAATGTTATGATTATTGCTATTCTAGAATACATCGCATAATTAATTAACGCTGTGACAAAGTGAAAGTATTTTATATCACACACACAAACAAACAATTACGGGGGGGGGGGGGGGGAGGGAACCTTGAAATTTTCAAATTTTGAACTTGATTCTTAAAGTACTTTTTTTAAAAATAATAATTTTCTTTACTTTCAGATACACAGTTAAAGAAATACATATTGATGCCAGATCATTTTAATTTTTGAAATATCATAAAGTTAAATATTTTTTTAAAGAATCTATCTATTAAAAGTGTAGATGGATTTGGAAAATGTTTTAAGTAAGTTTTATAAATATTTTAATAATATTTCTAATTTGCCTTTTTTCTAACAACTAAAGTAACTTGCGTTACTATTAAACTAAAGTAACTTGCGTTAATATAGGCAGAAGAAAGAATATTAAACAATTGTAAAAATTTCTACTTTTTACAATTGTTTCATTGTAAAAAGTAGAATATATTCAAGGTATCCGAAAAACACTAGGCTTTTATTCTTTAAATATTGATCATAGACATATACAACATTTACAAAGTTACTCAAAAAAGTGTACGGAATTTCGTGATATCGGTTAAAATTTTCAAGAGATTAAATCTAAAAAAATACCAAATTTAATTTTTATACGTTACATGTACAAAAAATTCCCAGTCAGTAAAATGTATCTATTTGTTAATTAGGTGATGGATAAAATTTCAGCATTTTATCCTTAAAAGTGTGGAAGGTAATGTTACTAAATATGTGCTGACTTAAACCATTTTTCAGTGGCTCTCGAACGGGGAAAAAAAAAAAAAAAACTACGTCGGATGATCGCTTTTCAGGGTTGTACACAAACTACGAATGAAAGCAATGATTGCATAAATACATAATACTTTTTCTGTTGTTGGTATTGTATAGCTCCTCAACAAATTTGTTTAAACATGTCTCTGGGGTTTTTTGTGCTAAAAAATTGAAACTTCGTACATCACCTAAACTAATATATGGGGCCCATTTTACTATTGGAGATTTTTTTTTATTACACGAGGGCCGTATAAAAATGTATAAACTTTGCATTTAATTAGGCACTTTGTCTCCTGCATTGATTAATATACTTTAGAAATTTTGATTGTAAAAATAGCATAATTTTGATCAACAATATCTTGAGAAAAGAATAACATTTCTATATATCGTCAACAATCCCAATGTCAAAATGATTGTTTTATTTATTTATTTATTTATTTTATACTGGACGTCTTGCTAATGGAGGTCCCCCTCTCCCCAACTTTTCTAACCATTTGGAAAGACAACTCTTTAACCAAGAGCGTGTTTGGCAAAATAACCCGTGTATTCTAGTTCTGAGGATACGTTTACGGGGGGCCGTATTAAAATTTTAAATTCTAATTTATTCAAATTCATAATTCCCTGAACATTTTATTCAATTTCAATGAATTCTGTACCTTTTTTACGTAGCTTTGTAATTTACTGTATAAGATTATGGTCAATATTTCATTGTTTTTGAGACCCCCTGACAAAAAAAGGATATAAGAATGAAATATTTTGTGTTGTGAGTACTCTAACATAAAGAAAAAAAAAACTCTTCTACCTAAATACTTGGGGGAAAGCAATAATTTCTTTTTTCTACCTCTTTCACTTGCTTGATTGATGAGAGCTTCTACCACACAGTCCTCTAGGCGGATTCCGAGGTTGGACAACATTATCTTCATCTCGCTCAGATTGACTCGACCATCTTTGTTCTTGTCTAACATGGAAAATGCCGTCTTAAGTTCTGCAGAAAGGAGCATCGAGGAAAAAAAATTAAAGAACTTAATTTTAACTCAGCAGTACGCAAAGAGTTGTAAATATACTTAGTTTAATCATACTTAGTTTAAAAATACTTTGTTTAATAAATCTAAGAACAAGCTGAAAATCTAGTTATCTTGCATGTTGCAGTAGCGTAGCCAGGATTTTATTTCGGGGGGGGGGGATTATCGAATTGTAAGCTAAATAAAGGGTCCCATTTCGGGGGAGGGGCTGCAGCCCCATCAGCACCCACCCCCCCTGGCTAGGCCCCTGGTATGTTGAGTGTACATCAACTTATCGGGAGTGCCTTAGATTGCAGATCTATGAACAGATACCCTAACACATACGGTTAACAGATGTAGTTATTTTTCAAATTTTAACTTAATTCTATAGGTCAAATAATTTAAATTATTCATTCTCCTTAATAAATAAATGTGATTTGTTGTGTATATATAACAAACGCACTTGTAACTTTTTCATAGAAAAGCACATCTCCACACTAAATGTTTCAACATTCCTTCTAGGAGCTAGAGTAGAGGAATTCCTTATTTAATAAAGCTCCGTTATTATGCAGGATACACTTTCTGCGAACGGAAATCAGGTCGTAGAGAAAAATCTGTGAATGACTAGATTTTCAAATGTTTAATTCAAGTCTGTTTTTCATTATTACTGTTATTTTGCATGTCTGTGAAAAATTCTGAACCTATTGAACTAAAGGTATGGAAGATGCATTTTCTCGGAAAAGAGTATCTCTCCCCACTCACCCACCCCACTACCCCAACTGAGAACCAATAGTTTTAATATTACTTGTACGAAATTCAAAGTCGATTGGTTTAACAGTTGAGATTTATATATGATACAAAAATGGATTTTCTACTTTATGTACATGGACTTTAAAAAAAAAATGTATTAAGTAAAATTGCTTTTTAGTCAATTTTGAGATTTGCCATGGTAATGATTGAGAGAAATTTTTACAATACATGTGTGATTACGTGACTAAACTATATAATAACGCACAAGAAGAATGTATTTATTCTGGAAATTTAAAAAAAAACTTATATTGAACGTTTTACGCTCGCACAAATACTTTTTCTTCTAAGTTTTATTCTTTCCCACTTTAATTTGCTGTTCAAAATCAATTCACTTATTTACAGTAGCATAAATAAAGTTGCTGACAGTCTGGCATACTAAATATTAAGCACAGTAAGTTTAACATCATAAACACAACAAGTAGTACTTCAACCCCCCTCCCGCCGTTCCACAGGAACTGAGGTGTACTTCCTCGCCGAATAGTATTACAGTAAATGCACTCCGAGATAAAATCTCCACACAGCTCGAGAATATACTCCGAAATATGAAGTCGAAACATACGATACGAAGTAATAAGTGCACAGAATACATAATCTAAAGGAGAACGGTGCCTCGCTTCTGTTTCAAAAATAGAACTGCGCTCTTAGATAAAGGACTAGAGCCAAAAATAACTAGACACGGACTAATACGCGCAGTCTGCCATCACGGATAAGTAGAATTATTTAAATTCTGATTTGGCTCGCGTATGACAACACTCTCAAGGAGGCAAGTGGTCGAGAACTTGAAGGGAATGGTATTTAACGGGTAAATTTTTTAACCCTTTGAGGCGCAACCCTTTCCCAATGCTGAAAAAAGGGCAGCCGTTGTCATCGCTCGACTTAACTACCTTGCTGGTAGCTAGTCGAGCGATGACGACGGCTGATGGCGGATGATTGAAACGTTCATCGCGTGCCACAGATCTAGAGACACTTTTTGACGACAGCTGGCTGTGCCAGATATAGAGACCCTTTTTGACGACAGCTGGCTGTGCCGCACAGCCAGCTCTAGATCTCGCCAGCTGACTATCTGTATCGTCAAAAAGGGTCTCTAGATCTGTGGCCCGCGATGAACGTTTCGATCATCCGCCATCTTGCTGGTAGTTAAGTCAAGCGATGGCAACGGCTGCTCTTTTTTCAGCATTGGGCAATCTATCCAGCTGTTCTCGCATTCTTTTATTTTTCAGCAGATGTCAGTGCTGTTAAAAATAATCGTGACAATTTTTTTACGGGAAATGACGTGCTAAAAAGTAAAGGATTCTCGTGGAGCTATGTCACCCGCAACTATTTTTATAGAAATCAAATCTATTCTTCGTGACTGTCAACAGTCAAAACGTCAGAGTTTGGTGTTCCCAGAGCGGGAACACTGCGCATTAAAAGGTTAATCATCATCTACGCCATACCCCATACAGTGTCCAAATGACTAGTCTCCTATTGCTTTTTATGATTCTTTTTTCTCCTTAAATTATAGTTAAAGAAAACATTCATAAATATCTTTCAAAAAGTAAATGTCAAAGTAAACGACTCTAATATTCAAATTTAAGATTGTTTGAACTTTGTAAATTTGGTTGGTGTTTTCAAAGAAAGCTATTGCTGAATTTCAAAGAAGGTAGATTGTGTCTATGCCACAAAATGGCGTAAAAGTATCTGTCATTTCAAATTAACTTAAAATATCAAATAGAAGCGTAATGAGGATATTTAAAGCATATTTAATTGAAGATAGCACAAAGGCTTCAACTTCAAAGAGACATAGACCCAAGAAAATTACCAAACGGGATGAAAGATAACTGAAGCAAATTTTGAAGAAAAATAGCGAAAGCAGTCTATTAACAACTCTACATATTAAGAAAGAACTCAATTTGAACTTAGAAACAAAGATGAGTAAATGCTGTATACAAAGCGAAAGAAGCAAGGTAAACATCGCATTGGGGAGCCATGTTCGAAGCGGCGCTTTTTCGAATTCAAAAAAATAAAAACTTGATCTAGAGTCACGGAGATGGTACTATATAGGAGTGGACACTCTCCATAGCTGCTTGCTGGGATTTATGGTACCCAAATTAAGTTTCAATTATATAAACATTGGAAATCTAGTAACGTGCAGCGATCCTAGCTGTAAACAAGTAATATATAAATAAAAATTTTAAGCCAATTCCTACTTAGGTCAACAAAGAAAAATGTTATTTTAGTTACTTTTTATTAAATTAATATTTGAAAAAACTGTGCTAACATCAAGTGTCGAAAAGTTTACCCTACAAGTTTAAGAAAATGTATTTGAACTTCAGTGAATGAATAAAAAGTATTTTATTAACGACTGAAAATTGTTTCAAGATATATCTATATAAATAAAATTAGACTTTTGTCTGTACATTTCTTGGTATTCAAAAATTTTGCGATTTCTATCCGTTTCAAGCACCCGGGAATCCGATGCGACCCTCAAAAAAAAGTTTGTCTGTCTGTCATTCTGTCCGTGACGCTTTTTTTGTTTAAGCATCACGTAAAAACGACTGAAGCGAATGATATGAAATTTGGTGTCATGATAGGTGGTCACTCAACTTAAAACATAGGCGTCGAATTTTTAAAAAATCTTGATTAGATTTACAGATTTTGCGAAAATGCTTTCAGACTGCGTAAATTTGTGTTCAAGCATCACGGAAAAACGACTGAAGCGAATATATGCCGCGATAGTTTCAACAGAAGGGACCACCTGAACTTATTTTTTTTTTAATCTTATTTTAGGAAAATATTTATTTCCTATCGTGCGAAGAACGGGCACGCAGCTAGTTTTTTGTATTTTCACGTAGTAATAATTTTGCGCACGTAAATTTTTTAAATGCATTTTATAATCATGAAATGTCTCGTTTTAAATAAAACCAGTGAGTTTATTGGAGTGATACCTGATATCATATATATTTGAAAAAAGATGCAGTTTTTTTAATAAATTATTTTATGTAAATTATTATTATTGTTTGTATTTTTGAAATAGGGAAAGACATATTTGTTCAGTGTACATTTTCCTTTTAAATACTTTAAAAATCTGGAGTGAAACCACTCGACTTTCCGAACACTTACGATTAAGATCATGACCGAGCATTTAAATCAATTTTAATCGATGAATAATTCAAGCATATATACCAAATGAAAGCTCAATCGAATGCGCCGTTTAAACGCTAGCGCACTTTCAAGAAATTCCCCCCATACGCCATAATGTCGTAGCCCTGTAGAAAAACTATAAGTCCTATACACACCAAAATCAATACCGGTCGTGCGACGGTGGTTTATGACATATATATCCAATTTGAGCTCAATCGATTGCTCCGTTCAGGAGCTATCGTGTTCACTCACATACACACAAACACACACACACATACACACATACATACATACATCTCGTAAAAATAGCATAAATGGATTCAGAAGCCTCAAAACGTGTAAAAACACCAAAATCTCGAAGTCGATTTTTTTCATGATTACAATACTTTCCTTAGATGGTACATGTTCGGAAAGTAAAAATGCAATAACACTCTTGAACTGTTCATTTAGTTTTTCTTATATCATTTATTTTTTTTAATTATAAATAAATTGTTCAAGTACTTTTAATTATATGTTATGTACGGACCCTGATTATCGCAGGGGCAAGAGGGGCATATGCTCCAGGCCCTCGATTTTGAGGAGCCCCTAAATTATTGCTGTATCTAAACGTAGTTTAACGTTGTTGTTGTTTTCCAAAGTAGTAAATGCCTAATTTTTTTTCAGTTATTCGTTCGTCGTTTTTTACGTTAGTTTTCAGTATTTTTAAGTTAGAAATAGTCAAAAAAAAATTTTTTTTTTCTCAATTCTACCTCTCCATAGGAAAAATATCACACTAGATTAACGATTTCTGCAATAAGAAGTGATAAGTAGGATGGCTACTATATTTTAAGTGATTACGCGGTAAGTTGCCGGATACATTTTGTTAGTGGCTACCCAGCGGGAATGAGGCACCAATAAATAGAAATTTGCCGATTATGATTATTAATATTATGAAAAAGTCAAGCTTTTAGTTGTATTTTTTAAGACTTCATTTTTAATAAAACTTATTTCATAATGTTGATTTTTCATGAGTTTATAACATTCATAAACATTCTCTTTTATCTAATATTAGTAAATTTGATGCTGGATACATTTAATCATGATAAAGATTTATATGCGAACAATGAAAAAATACATAAAGTAGTTGACAGACACAGTAACAAAATGCAGGGGGCCACCATTCAAACTTCTGCCCCAGGACTCGGTTTGTTGTAATCGGGTCCTAGTTATGTACATCCTATAAGTTTTAAAAAATAAAAAAAAAAAAAAAAAAAAAAAAAATTCTGTTGTAAAGATTTTTCATATTATTTTAATTAAAAATACTTGTATTCAAAAACAATAAAGAGTAACAAGATGAATATTATTTTTTCTTTTAAAAACTTTTTAAATGCAGCATGCATAGGTGCTCATAATGTAATATGTGGGTAGGGTAATAAGGTAATATAAAGGTGTCATAGGCACATAGGGCATCAAGCTCCCCTTAAAGGTGGAAAGTTGGACGTGAAAAGTATTAAAAAATTTAAAATTGTCACTAATTAATTAAATTTTTCTTTTTTTTTTAAATTGTCTTCAAATTATTTATAAAATACTTTTTACCAAAAAAATGGTGGTTTTTAAAGAAATACTTAATGAAACACAGTTGAACTCTGTTACATTGTCATTGAAACGATAATTATTTGACTTTGTAACGAGTTATGACACTCGCGGGATAGTGTTCTATGGGCAAGTCAAGTGATACAAAACATTTTGATGTTATAAGCGAGTTTTAACTATAATCGAGGTTACTATAACCGAGTTTAGCAGTATTTGTAGCACAGCCCCCCCCCCCTCACCCTAAACTAATATCTTGGGTGCGCCTCTCTAAGGTGCAAAGTCTCTTTTACATTAATTTCTTTTTTTTTTTTTTCGGGAGGGGAGATCGCCCCCCACCCGCCTTTTAATCCATCCTTAGTGGAGCACTAGTGATGGATTAATGCAATATTGTGGCCGGGGGCGGGGTCTACAACTCGAAATTTATATCCATTTTATGGAAGTATGATGGGTTCTCTTACATTTTGCATGTAATTTCATTACATTTTATTTTATTTATCTAAAACACGGCAGTCGTTTGTTTATATTACATCTGCTAGATGGCAGCATCATTTTCGTCAGTACAAAAGAAATCGTTCTTCTGGGAAATTAAATTTCAGCTATTTAAAAAGCTAGTGAGTGATATAATGAAACATACTTTCGACAATTCTGTACATTAAACGCGAACTAAAACAGTTCACAATTGAAACAAATACTAGGAGGAGGAAAATAAGTCAATCTTCGTGAAAATAAATTTCAGAATTTTGCTTCTCTGAAAACTACGATGAAAACGGTAAGATTAAAGATTTGTCCGTCCCTTCGCATTTCAGATCAAGTAAAAATAGATCATTTTTCTTCTTCTTCTTCTTCTTTTTTTTCTGTAAAGCGTGATGAACATTTCTGAATTGGCATTCAATGCTCAGGTGTCATTTCTCCTAACAGGAACAGCACAAATATCCCCACTAGCGGCTCCAAGATTACGGCCAGAGGATTTACTCCCCCTCCCCTCCCTCCTTAGAAATTATTGCTCTCGAGAAACATTTTGCTTCATTGTATACTTTGTTCAGATGAAACGAGGTTATATATATAAAATAGACCCTTCCCCCCCCCCAAATTATATTGGTTTAGACAATCATTTTGCTTTACTGTATATTTTCTTTGGATAACAAAGAATTTTTTTTTACCTCCTTTCAAAAAATTTTCTTTATACCTCCTTCCAAAAATTTTTTACTTTCACATATCTATTGTTTAACTGTTTGGAACTTAATTAAACAACCAAGCCCATGCCGGGAGTCGAACCCGGACCCAAAGAATGGTAGATAGCAGCGTTAGCCACTACACCACCTCAGGCGGCAGCAATGTTTCATTCTGAGGGCAAATTTGAAGGAAAGGTATTTTTAACAATCATTAAGTATTTTAATAATAGACGACAGTGAAAACGTAGTAGCTTGGTTCACGGCGCCGTTGAAGGATTATTTTCACGGCAAGGGTGGTTTTGTTTGTTTGTTTGTGGGATTATGGCCGATTAGCTTCGCGTGGGCTCTAGGCCGAAGGGTGGAGCGCCATCCGTGGGGGGTCTTTCTAAGGGGTCCTATCCTAAACCGTATTTACGCTAAGTTTCGGAGATAACCACGGAAAACTCCGAACGGTTAGGTCGACGGACGCGCGATGGGACCCGAACTCGGGGCCATCACACTTCGCCCGTCTACCATTTCCAGTGATATAACCACTCCGCCATGGTGAGGCCACGGCATGGGTGGAGTACCAAAAAAATACACGTCACAGATCACCTGGTTTCTCCGTGAATGGTGTATTTTTACGGAAACTAAAAGCAGGCATGTATCCAGAAAAACATTTTAGAGGGGGTCCAAACGGTAAAAAAGGCAGAACTTTTCACAAAAAGACAACATCATTATCATTTTAGTAACAAAAATCAAAATTTTGGAGGGGTCCAGACACCCTGAACCCCCCCCCCCCCTACAAGCTGCCGGTGTGTTGCGATGAGCTGTAGCGGATCCAGAAATTTTTAAGGGGAGGGGCTAAATCTTGAAAAAAAGCTTATTTTACCCAAACAAAAAGTACATTAAAGTAAAATTTTAGTCTTAGGTAATGCAAAACTTTTTGGGAGGGACTAAGTTATAAAAAAGATCATTTTATCTACTTAAAATGCATAATAAAGCAGAATGCGATCCTTTAGCAATCTCTTTTGGGGGGCTGAAGCCCCCTAGTCCCTCCCTTGGATCCGCTGCCGGCGATGAGCTCTGGAAATTTTTCGCGGATCACGTAGTTTCGCTCGGAAGGATACATTTTCACGAAGTTAAATAAATTATTCATTTTGGTTTCAAACACGTTGTTAACTAACCGTAGATTTTATTTACTGGATTTAATATTTCACCAACAAATTATACCGTCACTTATTCTCAAGATGTAATTTCTTTTTTGTAAAAATGAATTCGAATATTTTGGTAATATCGTCCTTTAAAATATTTAAAATAATGAATTTATATTTTTAATTGATGAAAACTAAAAAAGCATCCCTTCAAAATTTTAAATATCTCTATCATTTTTAGGATACAGTGTGCTCGTTGAAAAATAGCCATGACACAATAAATATTTCAGATTATTTAACAATTCTTTGTTTTACATTAATTGCTAGTTAATTTTTTATGCATACCGTAGAAATAATATATATCTATATAAAATCTTTGTTAGTTTTGATATTATACTTTACTATAATAATTTATAATTTTCAATATGTAACATCCATGCATAGTTGACTTAATTAGATAATTATTTTTCAATTAATTAATTTAAAGCCAATTAATATACACCCTCTCATAACGTATTCGTGCATAAGTCAAATTTCTTACGTCAGTTTCATATTTAATATATTGCTCTCCGCAAAAATCAATTATGCCGTATACAAAAATGATTCCCCATATCTCTTACTAATGGTATGTTTTTCCAAAAACTAATTAATTATTGATAAAACTGAAGTAGGAAATTTGGCTAGTACTCGAATACTTTCTTGAAGTATGCTCTTTAAATGACATTACATATTTTAAAGTACAAATACACACATATTTTTAAATTTTTAATCCCGTTTATAATTACCCTATACCTTTTTAAAAAATTTATTAATCAGTCTCATATCATGTACTCAAGGCCCATCTTCCTAAAAGGAGGGTGTGCGTCGAGCAGAGGACTTAAAAGTGTTCGAGAGTGTATTCACGTTGCATTTGGAGAAAATCGCCCAAAACTCCAGACCACTAGATCGGCAGCCGTACTGAAGACCCGATCCCGGGACCTTACACTTCAGCTATGTACCACTGTTGGACACCGAAGAGGGTTCTGCTGTTACTGAAATTCCAGACCGTTGCATTGATAGCCAAGTGGTAGGCCAGAACCCTAGACCTTCACACTTCAGCCATCTAGCGTGATTTGAACCCACAAACTGCGGTACCGAAGGCCAGTGCCCTATCCATTTGGGGGTAGTTGGCCTCCGAGTGTGCCGTATTTTTCTTTCTTGTTCCAGAAAACGCATCTATCGTGTTTTATGGAACGATAAACAATGTTGTTAGTGAAACAAAGTTAATTTAAAACAAAAAATTTGTTATGTTAGTGGCAGTGAATCCTTTCATTTGGAATCCTGGCCAGTATCCTGAAAAATCATGAAGGAGGTCATCAGGTTATATTCGTTAAAAATTTCAGTAATAATAATTATGATGAGAGCATATCAGTTATAACTAAAATTTATTTAAAAAATGGTTAATTTTCCTGCTTTACTTTGAAACTTTTATGTGTATACTAAGCGTTGACATTACTAGAACTTTTTGATACAGTGTATTTTTATAAATCTGATAACTATTACACTGGGGAACAATTTTTAACATAATTTCTGTTGAGTTCGATTTTTAAGCTGTTTTAGAGTCCAATGGGCACACTGATTACAAAACTGTTGTTAGTTTTCTTCGATCACGTCAAGTTTTTTTTTCTACACCTACCTTCTCTTCACTATCCGCAAGAGCGAACTTCGTTCACCGGAAACACTGTTGCTGTGACCCCAATGACGAAGATTTTGAAATTGAAGATGATCCCGTTCGTAAGGGATTTGAGCAGCATGAGTTAAATGATTTGGGGTTATCCAAAAAATCTTGAGAACTTTTAGCATCAAGACTGCACGAAAAAAAATTGCTTGAAAAGGAGCTAAAGTATCCTACTTCCGATACAAGAAAGTGCATTTCTGCAATACTTTCGAAGTGATGATGGGTTTGTATATTGCCACAACATACATGGTTTAATGGAAGAGTTGGGAAGTTTAGCTCATCGATAGCTCAAAGCGGAGCTTAGAGTGTGTACTCCTCCACAATGGAAATTTATTTGGTGCAGTCCCAATAGGTCATTCAGTATGTTTGCGTGAGGAATATGAAGACATAGAGTCGTTGATTTGTTGCAAAATCACATGCACCAATGGATCATCTGTGTTAATCTTAAAATGGTCTGCTTCCTCCTTGTCCAGCAACGTGGATATACCAAGTACCCCCGTTTTTTGTGCATGTGGGACAGTAGAGCTCGTGAGAAGCATTGGGTGCAGTCGAAATGGCCGCCAAGATATGACCTGAAACCTGGTGATCCAAACATTCTTCATCAGCCACTTGTCAACAGAAAGAACATAATATTTCCACCTCTGCATATAAACTGTGTCTCATGAAGCAATTTGTTAAAGCTTTGTCAATTGAAGGAGACTGTTTCGGCATTTCGTAACCTGTCATTTGAAAGATAAAAGCTGGTGTGTTTTAAGGTCCACGGATTCGCCAGCTTCTTAAATATGAGCATTTTATCGGAACAATGACAGAATGCTTGGTTGGCATTCACAAACATTGTCAAAGACTTCTTGGAAATACACGAGCACAGAATTACACCGAAATTGTCCAACAGCTCTTGGAGAGCTTCAAAATGCTTGGTTGCAACATGAGCATCGTTGCATTTTTTACGTAGTCATCTCGCTGACTTCCCGAAAAATCTTGTCGAAGTCAGTGATGAGCAGGGTGAGCGATTTCACCAAGATTTGAAGATCATGGAATCACGCTAAGGAAGATGGGATGTGCATATGATGGCTGACTATTGTTGGAGCATAAAGCAAGAATGTCTGTCCACAGATTAAACATTCCAGAAAAAGCTACAAACGAAAACTTTTGCCTTAATATGTATGTTTACCACTTGGTAAATAAGTTTTTCTATGTGTATTAATACAATTTAACTTGTAGTAACTATATCTATGGTAACTTTTCCCTTTATTTTTATTTTTATGCACATTTTGGGGGTACCCTGTATCTTAAAAAGTTGACGTGATAGCAAGGGCGGCTCCAGGCTGAATTTTCGGAGGGGGCCATTGAACTATTTAGATAGCCTATAAATTGTTTAAAATGCCAATTGAACGTGAGGAATCGTAAAGTATACGAATTTAAAGTTCAAAAACAGAAAGTTCGGAGGGGGCTATGGCCCCTATGGCCCCCTCGCTGGAGCCGCCCTTGCGTGATAGACAAAAACTACAGTTACTTTTGGATTCAGGGGCCAAAAGTGATTCAAACACAATTCACAGTTCTAAGACAACAAAATTGCTGTTCCCCAGTGTTATTTAAGTAATTATTAGTTACGTAATTTATTAGTTAAGTATTTATTTAGTTATTTACGAAAATCACTCATAAAAACTGTTACTAAATTAAAATAAAAAATTCTAAATTAAATGCATATAGAAGCAAAATAAACACTTGCGTTTCGAGAGATATTAAATATTTTTCTTTCTTCAGGAGATAGGTGATTTACGTGAAAGGAAATTGAATAATTAATGTATTTCATCTGTGTATATAGTTTTATTGTATTCTTATTTGTGTTTAGTAAAAGTTAGTTTTTATTACTGCACTGTATATTTATTAGAATTGTCTCTTAAATCGGAATACACCAAACTCTTTAAATTCCTTAGCATTTAATAGCTGAAAATTTAAAGTGAGCTGTTTCAAAAAATTGTATTATTATTATTATTATTATTACTATTGGTGTATTTATTTTAGTTTCTCGTGAGACTTCTTAAATAATCAAGCATTCTTTTTTTTTTAAATAAGTATTGATGTATGCGCAGAAAAAAGAAATTATTCGCAATATAAAAATACACACACGGTATTACGATTGTCGCAAAATACGTTTTTTTGTTGAATGTGGATATAATTTTTCCCGAGAGTTTGGACGTAATGGGCCATTTTAAATTATTTTAATGAAGCCTGCCCTTTTTAATATCGGGCCTAGATATTAAACGCTAGGAAATCAAATTTTTCATTTAATGAGGTTTTCCCAAAAGCCTTCTTCCGCTTTCGCTAATTTTAACTAGAAAACACCTCTCCCTGCACCCAATTGGCAGACACTGTTATGTCATCCGTTTGTTGTGACCTATAAAAAGCATCTCTCTCTCTCTCTATCTCTCTGTATATATATATAATTTCCGCGGTGCAAAAAACGCAAGTTTAAAAATACTTCCAGGCACTCACCTTAGTAACAAACGTAACTATGGTGGAAGAAATTGCACATTACGGGGACAGTTTACCATTTCAATTTTTTTTTTCATTTTTAAAAAATGATGAGCTGAATGCATTTCAACGTTCAACTAAAAGTACATTTTGAAATAATAAATCATTTTAAACTGCACATTTAATAAATTTAAGAAAAATAATTTAAAAAATTTTTTAATCTCTACTACATTTTAAAATATAAAGATTTTTGTCCGATTTTTAAAAAGATTTCAACTATATATTACACAAGATTGTGCATGGGTTTTTAGATACAACTAATATAACGTTTAATATCATTTTTCTAATGATAGAGTAAAATAATAAAAAATAACATATCTTCATATAATTTCAGAAATTAAAAAAAGCTCAAGGCCAATTCCCCATACGCAAATTTATCAGATAAAGAATATGTACAAAAAAAAATTTATCTTTATTTCAAATACAAAAAAAAAAAAAAAAAAAAAAAAAAGCCTTAGCATTTTTAAAACATGGAAGTGAAGAAAATATGAACATGGAGAAAAAGCCATTTAAACAGTTTGTTTGACAATGATATTAGGCTGAGTGTATGAAAAAATTTTGCAATTTCTCGTGATATTATGGGCGTATGACTGAAAATAAGGTGTCTAAATATTCAGAATTTAACAAACTTTTATTTAATATTTAAAAAAGAAAATAGATTTTTTTTGACAAAATTTTGGGGTAAAGTGCCCTCTCAATACTCAAAATAAGAATAATAAATCACCCCAAATCAGCATAAAGTAACGATTTCAAATGAAAAATATTTGTGTAACAAATATTACATCACTTTATATCCGTAAATTAGAAAGGCTATTTCTTTGTTTTTGTTATTATGAATTTATACCGTTAAATTCTTATTTAAAATGTTAGACAAAAATATTTGAAATACTTTTAAAATGTAAAGATTCACAGCAACTATTACAAGGGGTGAAGCAGTTTGGTAAAAGTTTTTCAGTGTACTATGGTAAACTTATTATTAACATGTAAATCTTACCTTTAAATTTTACAAATTGATTTTTGGATTTTAAATTTGATAGCCGGCAACCTCTTAAAAATGTCTTGTCAGAGCTGGGGCTTACCGATTGAAAAGCAATGCGTTAAACAATCGGACTGAAGTTTTGTACATGCGTACAAAAAATATAGAAAAACAAGCGTCTGTTTTAAAATTTTGAAAATCAATATATTTTTGTATAGATTTATTTTTGTAATGAAGCATCTGTGATTTTTCTATCCGGATTTACTTGAAATTATCCACAGAGTTAAAAAAATAATAACAAAAAGAAAAATCTTGGTTAGTTTAAAAAAGTTTAAAGCTTCTTTTAACTTTTTCTTTATTTAGATTTAAAGCTTACTAATTATATAATTCAGCGATGCTTCCGAATTTTTTAATTCCCGAATCACTTTTGAATGTTTTAGCTAACAGGTTTATACATTTAAGTTCAAAGGGAAGGCCGTTAAATCCGCATAATCCCCTCCCTCCTCAATCTTTCACTTTTGAATAAAATCGATAAAGATGATGTACTAAGATCATATTATCTAGCATGTGCGTATTATATCAAATTAAAAAAAATAAAATATACATATTGGATTTTTATTTATTTATTTATTTTCTGTAACTCTAAAGGAACAGTTGAAATAACCAGAAACATTAGATAAGTAAAGAAAGTGGAAGACGTAAATAAACTGTGTAAATTCGGATAGGGTGGTTGTGTGTCCCACGCAGGACTGCGCTCATATACATGATACCTAACGTGACCATTTATTTTTTCCTTCAAAACGGGACATCTGCTACTTTTTGTGGCAATAGTGTATTTATTTTCTTCCTCAAAACGGGACATCTACTGTTTTTAAAGGTAATAGTGTAGGGAGACTGAATTGACAGGTCTGGGTATTTTTCGGTTGTTAAGAAAACGCACAAAAAAGCTTGTGTTGATGTTAATTTAAAAATAAAATGAAAAAAAACTTTGATAAAACACACATATACTATAAAAAATAGTGCAAGACGTACGTTTTGGGTGGTACGACCTTCTTCTTCAAAAACACCATCCGACACAAGGCAGGAAGATAGGAAAGTGAGAAATGTAAACAAAAGTACACGCAGAAAAAAGGAAGTTGTCATTCGGGAGGAAAAAAATTCTTAGAAAACCAGAGTGAAAAGGGAAAATAAAGTGGAGATCGGGGGAGGGGGAGGAATAAGCAAAAGAGGAAAATGACTTTGAAATAAAAATTAAATAAATTGAAATAGTTGACGAAAAAAGAACATTAAAAGAACAAACACAAAAACAATATCCCGGCGTTTTCTTTGCGTCTCGAGAGGGGAGGGAGGAGAGGTCAGTTTTTTTTCTTCAGACACTGCGTTGGATGATTTTAGATTTTTAGCGGCCTTTATTGAAATCGTTACCGTGAGTTGCTCTCTTCCTAAAAACGGGACATTACGGTGTCCCGAAGCTGTGCTTGGGGACAACGGGACAAGCCACCTAAAAACGGTACTGTCCCGTTCAAAATGGGACGTATGGTCACCTTAATGATACCACATGATTTGGCATAAATACATGAACCACTACTGAAGTTGGAAACGTTGGTCATTTTATTATGACGGTGAGGAATAGGCCGGCCACCGTTGTCTCTTAGGAAATAAACAAACCAAAACCGAAAGTTCAACTAAATCTGTAGTACGGGGCTTTAACGAAGTCTGGTCCGATTTTGTCTGTGCAAATAAATGGCAAATTGAAAGCAAACCTGTTTGAAGCTGATGTCTTTTTCCACCTTGCCTCACGCGGAGACTTCCGAAACTTCTCTTATTCATAGCTCATCAACGTAAAACTTGCCTAATAAATCACTAATTGTTTCACTTTTGAACACCTTAGTATCCACACAACACAACTAAACTTGTACTCCAATTTTGTCACATGCCTCGCAGGGAGTTTTAGCACTGAGAATATCGCTGGTTCGCGAGTGTGGGCACACGGCGCCTGAGAAGAGTTTATATTTGCATGAGCACGTTGTGAAAGAGTATGTCCAAAATATCAGACGGCGTTTCGTTTCGCTTCTCGGAGAGCGTGACTTTTATATTTTCTTTAAAAATCTGAAAGATGAGTGGCAGTTTTACTTTTAATCTGAAGAGAGGCGAATCCACTGGCAGGATGGGAGGGAGGGTTTTGGCGGTCTCTATTTCCTACCAAAATACTTTAAGAAAGCGTCTGGTGGGAAAGCGCAAATTAGCAAGTCGTCTACTTCAGATTTGTTTCGTAGGCAAAGTCTGAGTAAATGGGGTTATCCATTTATTTCTTTGTTGTTGCTCCCTGGTGTAATTTTTCTGTTTACACCAAAAGAAATTATCTTAAACATGTATAAACAAGAAAATCATGCCTGTCTCATCCATGATAAATAATTTTCCACGGTTTTATTTACGACTTCACAATAGTTAAGTTGTTACGCCGCTAGAACACAGAGAAACTTTCAAAGATCCATACAAGGAAGGCACAGTGTTCAGAGAAACGCAGTCTATGCCGCTATGCCTTTCCGTCAAAGGAGATAAAACACTAAAGTAAATTTTACCCTTATAGCCTAATCTACGAGAAATATTTTGTTTGCCTTGTAAAAAAGCTATAAATACTACATACACTATTTTTGACGAGAATCATTATTTTATGATCTTCAATAACATGTATTTTATCTTGTTTGATATAAAAGTATTTTTAAAATACACGTTAAACAAAGGCTGTTCTTAAAAAATACAGTATACTGGGAAGTCTGTTGTGTACCCTGTAAAAGAATAATCACACAGATAGTCAAACAGCAATCATTAACACTTTTCAACTTATGTGTAAAAAAAAATCGATATTGCATTTATCATCATCGTAGGGTTTTATATCTTAAAGGGTAATTATAATATTTTGAGATAACACGTTTTTAACTATTTATTATATTGTATCCTTTGTATTGAGTGCATTCATTAAGCAATGCTTACCAAGCATTTAAATTCAACCACAATCTATAATTTATGATAAATTCTGAAAATAAATTGTTCGTTAGCATTTAATAAAATTTATTACACTACTCACCAGTTATCTGAGATTCCGTTAGACCTTTATGAGCGTCCTGCAAAAAAATAGAAATACGGTATCGTAAGATGAAAATTGAATTTCTTTCACGTCAGAAATTTAAACACACGACATAGAGAATAGTGCATATGATGGAATAAACTAATGCTTCATTTTTCTTTAAATGAATTTTTCTTTAAACAGACTGGGGTTTTTCCTCCCAGTTTTAGGAAGGCTTGTACCCTTCAGAGGGTTTTTAAGGGGGGTTTCGGGAGGAGTCTGAAAACTGGATTTTACATCAACAAACGATATGCTAAATGCGTTTAATTCAGAAAATATGCATAACTACAGCTGCATAATCGTTCTTCATGCGGAAAAAAAATCTATATAAATAAAATTAGACTTTTGTCTGTACATTACTTTGAATAAAAATTTTTTGAGATACTATCCGTTTCAAGCGCTGTGAACTCAGTACAACCGTCAAAAAAAGTATCTGTCTGTCATTCTGTCAGTAACGCTTCTTTTTTTTTTTTTTTTTTTTTTTTTTTTTTTGTTGTTGTTGTTTGTGCATCACGTAAAAATTACAGAAGCTAATGAAATGAAATTTGGTGATATGATAGGTGGTCACTCAACTTAAACTGCATCTTTAAATTGAATAGATTTTGAGATTTTACGAAAATTGTTTTAAACTGCGTAAAATTTTCTTCGCGCATCACGTAATAACGACTAAAACGAATGAAATGAAATTTGGTGACATGATAGGTGGTCATACAGCTTAAACCATAGCCAACGAGTATTTTAAAAAATCTGTATTAGGTTATGAGATTTTTTGAAAATTTACTCTAAACGTGTAAATATTTGTTTGCCCATCATGCATAAACCACTGGCACGAATGAAAAAAATTTCGCATTATCATAGGTGGTCACATATACGCTCTAACCCCACCAATGGCCGAGCGCGTAGCGCTCTCAACTGGGAGACGGAAGGTGCCTGGTTCAAACCTAGGTTTCGTCCTTCGACCCAGCCTTTTAGAGTTTTCCGTAGTTTTTTCCGAAACTTAGGGTGAAAACGGGTTAGGATGCCTTAGAAAGCTCATCACGGAGGGAAAGGCCGTACCCAAGGGGGTGGTCCTATGGGTCCGGACCCCCCCCCCCGAAATTGTCAGATTATATATGTATTTATATGTGTGTGAGAGTATATTTATATATAATATGGAGATATTCAATAAGTCGGACCCCCCCCCCCCGAAATTATTTTCTGGGTACGGCCCTGACGGAGGGCACCCTCATCCCCACCCTCGGCCTCGATCCCTCGTACAGGTAATCGGCCGCAATCCCACAAGCAAACATAAACTATAGGCGTCAAAGTACTTCTAAATGTTTTTACAGATTTTGTGAAAATTGAGTAAATGTTTCTTCCATCCCTGAAAAATAGCAATGTAATTGAAAGAAACTGGAAATCATGTTGGTAACAAGTTAGCTTAAAATATATAGATGTCAAAATTGTTTAAATGTATCATAGATTTTGGGATTTTGTGAAAATCGTGTAAATGCTTGTTCTGGTATCCCTCGAAAACGGCTTAAGAGAATAGAATGAAATTTAGTAACAAGATGAGCAAGGACTAAAACATTAAATGTTGGATTTAAAATAAATAAATAAATTTTAAAACTTTTCAAAAATTGTATTTTCCCCTTTTTTTTCTTGAGGTAGGGGGCACTTTAAGGTGTAACGAAGGTGACACATTAGTTGGCCATTCAACTTAAATAAATTTCGTTGATTTTTTAAATGTGTATTTGCTTCTTTAGATTGAAAGTTGTACAAAATTTTCTTGGAGACGTGTTATTAAGATACCTACAGTGAATCAAACAAAATTTTGTTAAATGCGAAGAAAGACCTTTGACTTTAAAAGCTCCCTCCGTTAAAATAAAGCTTTAGTTTTGAAGATAAAAGATTTTCTCTATTGACAATTTCAATTAGCACTTAGTTACTCTAACTTTTAATCTTTTAACGATACACATAAAATATATATATATATATATATATATATATATATATATATATATATATATATATATATATATATATATATATAATGACTTAGTAATATATGGTGTTTTATGTTTTATTTTTAACTAACCGCCTCCGGTGACCAGTTAGTTCGCCATCTTAATAAATCATGTTCGGAGAGAATCCTGTTTCTCACCGTCTTCCATGGCACTGAAATCTCTCAGATGCAGAATAGAATTTAAAATTAAGATGGTTACAAACAGGGGCAGACCTAGGGTAAGTGGCGCCTCCTCCTAACGTAAAAAAGACGCCCCCTTTTATGCTCTACTTAGTTTTTGAGTTCGAAATGACACTGCTTCGGAGCTGGGCCATGAGATGAGTTCGGGCTCATTTTTTGAAGCCCGAGCCCGAGGACTTTTCATCCGAGCCCGCCCGAGCCCGAGCAATATTATTTAAGTCGGAGCCCGAGCCCGAAATTTCAGCTGAAGATAAAAAAAAAAAAATTCAATTACTTCATTGATAGAATACAATAAATTTTGCCGTTTGTGCAAAATAAAGACAAATATAGTTGCAAACTCCCAATGCACTTTCTAATTCTTTGTATCTATTCTTTATCAATAAATGTCGGATTTCATGACTCACTAAGGAATATAAACCGCTGTTCTAAAATAGCCAAAGAGCTTCGCGCACCTTCTAGGCGCCCGTGCCGCTATTTTTATTAGTTTATTTATTTATTTATCTTTTATAAGTACTTTTGTTTTCCTCACGAATCACTTTTTAAAATCTGTTTCAAGCAATATGTTCAATAAAGGAAAAATTTTTCATGAGCCCGAGCCCGAACACAATTGTGAATTCGCGTCCAAATGCAATGCTTACCTCGCTTACTGTGTCGGGTCGCCCCTGGTCACAAAAATAAGATGGTTTAGTGATAAAAACCTACAAAAAGGTACAAATCATTTTCGTCCTATATTAATTCTGAAGAGCTTCTATATATTTTGGCCGTTATCAAAAAAAAAAAAAAAAAAAAAAAAAAAAGGGAAAGGGGGAAAAAAAAAGTAAGAAAATTTGAAACACTTTCAGATTTTAAATACGCACTAAGTTCTATATATTAAAAGCGTATCATAATCCATGCGTCTTCCCTATTTTCTTTCCATATTCCATTAAGTTGGACAGTTGGTTAAGTTCAAATGTTTGAAGTTTTAATGATTCATTTAATAGCGATTCTCAATATTTTTGACTGGCCTTGAAGTTTTTACATGCACTGTAAACATTGTCAATAGAAACACTGTAAATCAGTTTTAATGCATTGGCAACCATATAAAATTTTTGAAAAACATTTTTGTAACTTCCTTCAAGTTTTTATGCTCTATAGACATTAACTCCTTTTGAATATAACCTCTGGAAAGCAAAGAAGCAAACACACGCACACAACATACACAAATATAGCACAGGTCTAAAATTTCATACACATAATAATGATTTTAAAAGAAATCTACTGATGTAATAGCTTAATGTTACAATGCAATCTAATAGTTCATGCGATTTTCAGCTGACTTTTAGACAAATGGAAGGAAGAAAGTTAATATTTCAGTTAAAAGTCTAAAATGATTACTACTTATTCAAGTACATATATCTGAGAATGAGTCTTATCTTCTGCTCTGCAGGTAGTCCCAAAAATTTTAAGTTGATATTTATCGAATTTGTTATGAATCAGATTTGTTTTGCAAAAGACTAATAAAATGTATCTGAAACCAAGAAAGAACACTGACTCGTCGATTTCAGCATGTGAACTTGATAGATGAAATAAAACATTTGAAAGAAGCCTTTCCATAGAAAAATTTTCAGTTGAAGCTATTTGAAAGATTTGTGTGTTGCTGATGAAAAGACCAGTAGCATTTCTCTAGACTCACAGAAATGTGCATACATATTACCAATAATTACTGATAAATTTGGTTTGTTGTGTGTCGGATTACGGCCGATTTTCTACGCGTGGGCTCTAGGACGAAGAGTGGGGTGCCTTCCGTGGGGACCTTTCTATGGGGTCCTAACCCGTATTTACACTAAGTTTCGGAGGAATTCACGGAAAACTCCGAACGGTTAGGTCGACGGACGTACGATGGGACCCGAGCCCAGGACTTTCACACTTCGTCCGTCTACCATTTACAGTGATATAACCACTGTGCCATGGTGAGGGGGTAAATTTGTTTAAACTAGTACTATTTCATAGCCTATCAATGGCTATGCTCATAAATATTTTATAAGTATGACTTGTAGAGTACTTTTCTTAACAAAAAAATGCTATCGTTATGTATCACTAAGCAATTCAGGCCATTTACCTAGTTTATCTTTTAAAAAAAAAACATAGTAGATTAACAAACTATTTCGTTGAAGATTCAGATCAACAAAATTTTCCAGCAGATGTGACTGTTTCAGCCATTTATTGTGCCAAGAAATTAACTACTACACTGAGATGTATGTTCATACACTCACTGTATTTTCGACAATTTTTCGTATCCATTAGACCATAGGTTCCCAACGTGGGCGATAACGCCCCCTTGTGGGCGTTTGAGGCTTTCAGGGGGCGGTAAAAGACCCAGAGAAAATTAGGGGAGTTGATGTGGCACGGAGGGGCGTGGGAAGATTAACCAAATGTAGTCTAAAAAAGCTTAAAAATCACTCTGATAATTCATTTCTATCACGTGTGTGAAAATTCACATATTTCGATATGAGACTTCGCTGTTGAGAGAAAGAGATACCTCTCTAAAACTTTTATTTCTCTTTTTTAAATGAAGAAGAAATTCAGTAGAGTTTCAATTCCAACAATATTCTATCTATTAGTAATTTTTTTTAAATTTAATTCTTGTTTTCACCATGCATTATGTACGCTCTTATTTCTCTGGAGTGGGAGGGGGGGCGGTATTGAAATATTCACTAGAAAAGGGGGCACCAGCTCAAAAAAGGTTGGGAACCTATGCATTAGACTGTAAACTGAAAATTCTGTAAAAACTCGTAAAATGACTTTGATTTTTTAATTAGCCTTATTCATTAAAACATAAAAACAATGCACACAAACATTCATCTTTTGCTTGGATCGCGTCAACTAGTTCTAGCCAGCAATGCTTAAGGAGTTGAAACTATGTTCAATATTCCTTCCACTGAAACTCTTTTTTTAGCCGTGTTCTACAGCGGTAGCCAGGCACAAGTCCAGGAAAAATTGGGTGGGAAGGAAGAATGGCTGCAATGAAACTTCTATCCATCACTTCTGATGTGATTTGTTCTTGCATACACTTATTTGAGTTTTGCAATGCTGGTACACTGCCCACCTTGTTGGAAATGAAAAATTTCAGCTACCACGTTCGCTGGTAGGACACATTCTTCAAAAGTCATTTGAAAGAATTTGTGTGCGTGCCACCTCCACATGAAGGATGAATAAATTGCATTGTCATTTTTATTAACACTTTCCAACAAATTTGGAAAGTGTTTGTGATTTCGGTTTGTCTGTCTGTCTGCCCATCCGTCCGTGCTCTAACTCTCGTAAATATGCATCGATTTCTGTGAAATTTGTATATGTTGTCCCTAGGTACTGTACCATGTACCCTATTGAAAATGGTGTATGCAGCATTTATAATTGTTCTACAGGACCGCTCAAAAGATATCCAATACATTACGCTCTATGGGAAGTCGTACTTTAAAGTGTGTTTAAGAGATATTTGGCTATTTCAAATGAAACAAAATTGATACATGTTATTAGGGTTATTACAAGATAAAGCTCTCCACCGAAAACAGTGGTTGTATCATTAATAGTTCTTCTACAGGAGCACTCAAAATAATTCCAATGCATTACGTTCAATGGCAGTTTAAAGACAGGCATCTATTTAAAGCACAATAGTATCCTACTATATGTAATTAGTTTAAGATCTAACGACGATTGCACGCTCCTTCAAGAGTCGCCAATATTGGCGACTTTTGCGATAAGTCGAGAAATAGGGTGCGAATTCTTTTTTTTTTTTTTTTTTTTTTTTCCGAAAAATGAACCCCAGCTTCACGATATTTTCATTATTTGGCGGGATATCAAAAATATGTCTAATGTGATAATATGAAGCTATGACGATTTTAATGGGAATTTTAAAAATTCGTTACTCGCATTCGAATCAACTGATTTAGTGTGCTGTGTTGAGTTAAGATAAAGCTACGCAAGGACTGTCCGTAGGGATGGACGCGAGACGAGGCAGAGATTTACAGCTTTTATGCGAGACGAGGCAGACATTTTTAACATTACGATATAGGGACGAGAGAAAGCTTTTAGGCCTGCGAGACGCGAGACGACAATTTTCCGTCTCGCGTCTATCCCTAACTGTCTGCCTATGGGGGGGTGCATTAGTCGAGGAATTTTTAAGGGTTTCTAACGTATTAACCGATTTACATGCAACAAAATTGCAAACATTGATTTTTTTAGCCTGTGGAACACTGATTTTAGACTGCTAACCCTTAAAAGAATAAATTTTTTGCTCTCCGTGTTCGTGCGATAGGGGAACCTGGGGAGCCTTGACCACATTTTCAGAAAAACATTTTTGTAAATTTTATTTTGGCAGCAAAATAATCCTATTATAGTGCAATTTAAAGGAAATTTTATTGGCATTAAGAATATATTTATGATAATATAAATTGTGCATTTCTTCTTTTCTGAATTTAATATTTTTTTAAACGTTGGAAAGTGGGTCAAGGTTCCCTTTATAAGGGAGCTCTGACCCATGGTATGGGAGGCTTGACCCAGGCAATAATGTATAATTTTAAAATAAGATAAAAGTAAATCTTTTTTATTAATTATATAAGCATTAAGTATAAAATCTTCAGTATGATAATTGAACACTCTGAAAAACATTTTAAGATCATGTTTTCTACCATTATGAACATTTAGAGCATTATTATATTGAACTACATTTTAAAAATAATAAAGAACACTGTTCATACAACCAAGTAAGTAGTCCTGCATCTTATTTATGTTAAGATATATTTTATGTAAATTGAACACACATTAAAATGTACACAATGTAACAATGTTGGTTTAAATTTTACATTTATCTTAATGGAATAAATTGGGAAAAATCAAAATCAAACTGAACTTTCATAATCACTCTTTCAGTACCACCAGATGACATAGGACATGGCAATTTAGTCATGTCTGTTAAATACACTACAGATGAGTCTTCATTATCAGGATATACAAAAGTGTATGATTGTTCACATCGTCGTAAAAAGGTGACTTCATACTCATCGTTTTCTAACTCCCGTGTCACTCGTCCAACAAAATAACAAAAATCTATCCTATTGTAAACATATAAAATTATTTATATTCATATCTAGGTATTATTTTAATTATGACAATGTTTGAAAAGCAGTAGTGCTATATTTTCAAAACTATTTAACTAAGGGAGCCGTGACCCAGTGGTCAACCCTCCCTTACATACAGTGGGTCAAGCCTCCCCATCACGCCATTTTGTAAAGAATGGTGCATGGTGATTTGAAACCTGATTCTTTCTATAAACTTTCTTACTTTAATAATAGCTTAATATGACAGTATTTATAAAATCCCACTAGCTTAAAGTTAATTTAATTACTTCTTTTGAAAAACTCTTACAAAGTGTGTTTAAAATACTTACTTTTTAGGCAGAAAAACTTTTTTTCTTGTTTATTTCCACTCCACTATGAACTGACTGGATGAAACTATGATGGGTGTCTGATTACATCAGTAGCTTTGACTGCCATTTAGTGAGGGAAAGCTAAAATATTTTTAAATACTAAAATTCAAGGGTGGGTCAAGCCTCCCTTATGGTCAAGGCTCCCCAGGTTCCCCTACCGTTATTTTGTATAAGAGGAATACCTATTTATATTTTCATCTTTCCTGCAAGATTGGGAGGTGTTTATTATTTCAGTTTTTCTGTCCATTCTTCTCTCCACCGGTCCGTTCTCTAACTGTCGTAAATATACACCGATTAGTGCGAAAATTATGTATGTTTTTTTCTATGTACAGGGCCGTGTACCCTATTCAAAATGATGTATGTAGCATTTAAAGTTCTTTTACAGGAACCAAGAGAAAAAAAACTCAGTACATCACGCTCTATAGTCAGTCATTCTTGAGAGCGTATTTTAGTGATATTTGATTTTTTCAACGGAAGCAAAGTTGACTTATATGTTATTAATGCTCATAAAATAACGTTATCCATTGAAGATAGTGTCTGTGTTATGAATATTTCTTCTGCAGTGACACTCAAAAGAATTCCAATACATTAGGATCTATAGCAGTTGAGAGAATTAATCTATTTCAAGCACAGTAATATAGTAATAAGCTGGTATAAATAGCTGGTATAAAAACGTTTATAACAGTATCTTCAAAATCTCACCAGATTTAAAGACAATAAATCGCTAAATTTGGCCCAAAAATACTATTGTGTTGGAAAGTGTTTTATAATCGATGCGTTTGGCAGGATTTATCTTTCTTGCTTTACTAAACACTTTATTCGGCTTCACTGTTCTGTAGGTCTGAGTCGCACTTTTTTTTAATATTTTCTACGATTTTTTAACCACTTCCAGTCGAGTTACAGCTTTGAAATTTAGCACAGTGGAGAGTTTCCGACCCTAAGGTTTACGTAAAATTCATCCAAAGAATTCTACAGGTAGAAACTCTTTCCCTGTTACTAAACTTCCGTACAGAGATTGGAAATATTTTAGAGTTTATACCTCAGTAGTAATTACCAGAAGATTATATACTTAAGTGAAAGTTAACCAAAATCTCATCCACACGGGGGGCAACAACCAAGACTACCGAAAGCAGCACACCAGCCATAGCAGCAGCGCCCTGGGCTTGGCTTTAACCCCTTGAGGCGCAACCCTTTCCCAATGCTGAAAAAAGGGTAGCCGTTGCCATCGCTCGACTTAACTACCAGCAAGATGGCGGACGATCGAAACGTTCATCGCGTGCCACAGATCTAGAGACCCCTTTTTGACGCAGCTGGCTGTGCCACACCGCCAGCAAGATCGTCCGCCATCTTTCTGGTAGTTAAGTTGAGCGATTGCAACGGCTGCCCTTTTTTCAGCATTGGGCAATCTATCCAGCTGTTCTCGCATTCTTCCATTTTTCAGCAGATGTCAGTGCTGTTATAAATAATCGTGACAGTTTTTTTACGGGAAATGACGTGCTAAAAAGTAAAGGATTCTCGTGGAGCTATATCACACGCAACTATTTTTATAGAAATCAAATCTATTCTTCGTGACTGGCAACAGTCAAAAACGTCAGAGTTTGGTGTTCCCAGAGCGGGAATACTGCGCGTTAAAGGGTTAACTCATTTGCTCCGTTAACGTGCAGAATCAAGAGTTTTCCGCATTTTACCTAGGTAATGTGGACGTTAACGGTTTCCGTACCCACAGCCAGGGCCGGACTGGGCCATCGGGCGGTCGGGCGATCGCCCGATGGGCCGGTGGTCAAATGGGCCGGTGCTCTATAGAACCAGAGGGTCTAAACCCTCAATTTCGCAACGCAACATTTGAAAGGTGGGGGACTATGTATGTTGTATGCTGAATAATGGCTCCGGTATCTAAACTAGATAAAGATTAAAATTTCAATGAGCTTTATAAAACATTTTTAAAACACACATTGGGACAAGCAGGGTACAATACAAAAGCAAAAAAACCTAGCACCGGCGCGAAACGGAAGCGCGGGGCCGGCGCGACGATCCCCACTTCCTTAGAATAGAGAATTGAAAAAGACTGACGTATCTAAAAATTGTAAACATTACTGTCTATGCAGCTTTATATACACTTAGGTCATACCAGACCCATAATGACTCAAAACTATCTTAAAAGCACCTGTCAGGGTAAGAAAATGTGTTTAAAAAAAAAAAAAATAGAACATTAGCACACCCATATTCGTGTGAAAAAATGAAATAAATAGACGATAACTCTAAATTTACAATTTTTTTCCGTGTGTGTGTTTGACGTTATATACTGTATTTTAATTTAGTTGAAACGTAATGTATTATTAGTAATGTTAGTAAAGCAAAACAAAAGAATGCTCAAAGCTTTCTTTTACGTATAGAGAAATTTTTAATTACCATTTCTAGACAGCCTCAGCCGTGGCCGAGCACACAGCGCCTTCAATTAGGAGATGTAAGGTGCCTGATTCAAGCCCAAGACACCTCCGCCAACATAACCGTTCGAAGTTTTCCGTGGTTTTATTCGAAACTTAGAGTAAATTTGGGTTAAGACCACTTAGCAGAGCCGGCCCGAGGGGCGTGCGGGGCCCCAGGCGAAGCGCTAGAGCCTCTTCTCTATCATGTCTTATGAGATAGCAATGAAAAGGCCCAAGAGCGAGGCCTTAGGCGATCGTTTACATTCGCACCCCCCTTGGGCCGGCCCTGCACTTAGAAAGACTGCCAAGGAAGGCACCCCCCATCGGTCTATACCAGGGGTTCCCAAACTTTTTTCCCCCGTGGCACCCTTGTCAAGCTAAAAACATTTCGGGGCACCCTTGTCAAGCTAAAAACATTTCGGGGCACCCTTGTCAGGCTAAAAATCATTTCGGGGCACCCTTCAGGCTGAAAACTGTTTCGGGGCAGGTTACATTTAAAGCAATATGAATATGAAGGTTAGAATGAAGCAGTTTGGATACATTTTTCATTGTTTCTTTTATGTTTATTGGGCTTACTATTACACTATCTTGGAAAAGGGATATAGAATTTTTCCCCCCCCTCCCCATATTTCAGGGAGTTCCTGTAAAATAGAGGCGACTGGACACCGAACTCTATCGAACTTGACTAAAATATTTTTGTTTCGCCTACTTGATCATGGGATTGGCAAACTTTTTTGTGAAATATCGGTTCAAAGGATTTTTTTTGATTATGCTCTCCCAAAACGTAGGCTTTTCTTGATTATCTCCATGGCATCCCTGGTAAACGCTCGCGGCACACCGTTTGGGAACCTCTGGTCTATACCCCTAGTGTAGATAAATGGCCGTAATATACCACAAAAATAAATCTAGATTACTTATGGCCCGTTGAAAAAAGAAGAAACAGAATTTGCTGCAGGTGTTAAAAATACTGCAAAACGTTATTTTAAAATTAGCTGAGTCCAATATTTCTTCTTTTCCCCACAGAGTCTGTGGAAAGAAAAGCCAAATAAATACAAAACACGAATTTTGCATTGGCTGTCTTATATGCTAAAACAGAAAATTAGTTAAGTGATTTCAATTTTGCCTATAATTGAGTAAATTATTGGAGGGGCTCGTGCATCCATGTTCCCGTATAACTCTAGGCCTGTAATCTGAGTATCTAAGAGAAGTTCCTTAACTAAAACGCCAACAGCCTCCATTAAGTGAGTGGGCGCGAGGACTAACTGATCAATCGTTCTTTTAATTTTTAACTAATTTTCTTTAACTATTAATGATTATTCTAAATCTTAAAGAATCTTACCCAATTCATTTAAAAATGGATTACACGTAGATACATATCGTAAGACCTGATAAAGTTAAAATAAGCTCATCAAATTTGAAATAAACTGAAATGCTAAAATTTTTTATTTGGCTAAAATATAAAATTCCACTCAATTCTGTAATTTCTGCATAATCTAATTTCTGGTACCTTATCATAGCAATAAACCAGTTTTAAAAGTGTATTTGTTGAAAGTCTATTTCGAATTTTTGATTGTACAATTGTACAAAATATAAGGTTGAAAAAAATATTTCTATAGCAGCACTGATTGCTGGACGAAGAGGAGGTGTACAAGTAATCTGGAAGTGTACAGGTAGTGAGCAAAAATCATTAGAAATTTCACAAACTTTCTACGCACGTTTCATCATTTATCAGCCTTGATAGTTATGACTATTTTTTCTGTAAAATAGATATGGGAATTGGGTCTTCTTTTAATTCAGTATTAATACCTCATGTTATAAAGTCAGACTTAGTTTCTGTTAATTACGTTTCCCTTCATTCTTATAATTTAAATATTCACCTCTGTACTTTGAGTGTAGTAAATATACTACAAGATGACACGGCAGAATGGCTTATTCAAATCTCTACTTTAGAGAATAATGAAGTTTCAAAATTTTAGATAGAAATTCACGCCATTACGTGGCACACACCTGCTATGATAGCTGAATGGTTTTGTATAGTGTTCAAGGCAATTGATACTGTTTTATAAGGTCTTTTACTAGTCTTTGAAAATTTAAATCCTGAATACTATTCACAATGTTTGGATCCATTTCTTCATAGTGTTCATTAGCCATTTCTAAATGCTATTTCATTATTGTTTACTTTTTTCATTAGCAATTATAGTTTACTTTTAATTCTGAGTTCGTGACTTTGATTCTAAGTAGGTTAAATAGTAGACAATTAAATTAAATGAAGTTATTACACGATTTCTTTACCCAACTAAAGTTTTACTTTACCTTCATAATCTTCTAATCAATATTTAACTTCAAATTTTCCCAACAGAGAAAGTATTTAAGATCTGTATGTTTATGTATTTTTCTCATTAAATGAAATTAATCTATGTGCCTATCAGTTTATTAATTAAAAATATTTGACAGACTATTAAAATAATGACAATAACTCTGAACAGTAATCAAAGTTTAGTTTCTGAATATAACTACTTCTAAGTATCTAATGATAAAAATGTAAATTAAGAATTTAAAGCATGCTAAAATAATTTAATTGTATTTAATTAGATAAAACATTTTAATTAAACTCAGATAAACAAACGTAATAACTCTTAGTTCACCAAGTAATGTACCGAAACATGCACCTTTACAATATGTTATATTTAATAATTGCTTGCTAAATTTGAGTAATTTTATTTTTGCCATTTTTTTCCCCACTTTCCTGATTTTTATCAGTTTTTGCCACTGTCGTAGCAAAAGTATCTTTATGCAGGAAAGTTGCCCAACTATGTTTACAAATAAATAAATAAAATAAAAGCCACATTCACCTAACCAGAATACTATGATCACCTAATATTTAAGTTTAACTACGGCCACCTTCGGCTCATTTGCTATATATTTTTGTAAATATGTATATTATGTTTCACATTCTTTTATTAACTGAATTAACTTTATAGAACGAATTTAAAATGTTATGTATGTATGTATGTATTGTTCGTTTAGTTTTTAGTATGGTTTTATTGTTTGGTGGTCAATTAAATAATTAAAAAATATTATATTGAAAACTCGGTATTATTTTATTTCATTCTCATTATCAAGTTATGTTAGGCATAGGCGCATCCATGGAGGAGGCTAAACACTAAAGGGTCTGATCACTCCTCCTTCCAAAGTTAAAAATCAAAATGAAATTTTCTTCAAAGTCGTCAGAGACTTTGAATTATTGAATTAAAATATTTTTAAAGTTGTCTTTGAAAGAAACTTTAATAAAAAATATTGGGTATTTAATACATTTTTCTCTAATAATGCCATATGCAAATGAACTCGATTTTAAAGTCATTGAAGGGAACAGATAACTTAGGACGCTATAAGCGAGTGCGTTGTAAGCGAGGTTCGCACTTTAGGTGTGTGATTGAACCTATAGATAATATCTTAACGTTATAAGAGAGTTCATTATATCAGAATTCAGCTATATTCGTGCATCCTCTCCCCCTCCCCCCAGCTAAACTAATATCCTACATGCGCCCGCATGATGTTAGGGGGCCGGTCTGGTCGAATCGCCCGGGCCGTTTCAGCGGTTCAGTCCGGCCCTGCCCACAGCCAACCTAAATATACGCTCTTCCTCCTAAAGAGAAGGGGAAATCTAGTTTGGCCGTGCCGCACCGTTTCAGTTCAAAAATTTGTTTCTCTCACTTTTTCTTCCTATTACTTCCCCTTCCAAAGATTTTCGAAAGAAGATGCCCCTACTGTAGGAATATCGTTACGTTGAACAGCAGTAAAGCAATGTCTTAGTATTGGACATAGTTTCAGATAATGTAACTGCAAATCTAAATGTACTACATACGTAAGCTTGTCGCAAAAACTAGTAGCTATGTAACTCAACGTGTCACCTAGCTTTAGATTTCACTAATAAGTAAAACGCAATTTTACCATTTGTTTGGCAAATTCATTTCCTTAATTTTAATAATATTTTAAACGTTTGATTCTTTGCATTATAGCTTTTGACTGATTGATGATTAATTCTATCAACCAATTCGTTGATTCCATTAACTTGAATCAATAGACATCGATAACTAAACAAATAAAATGTTAATTTAAGCGTTCAGAAACGTTACTGTCGTTCGAGCACAAAGATCTTATTTTCACTTTAATGAGTTCTTAATAGATAATATGCTGATGACCTAGGTGATTTGGCAAAGGAAACAATTTGCGTCACTTTAACGGATCCCCCTAGGAACATATCACCTAGATAATTTGTACAATAACCGATTTCTGCATTTTATCGACGATACATGCACTTCAATAAGGTAAAACTTTCTGGAGAAATTTTTAATGCTTTGTTATTCTTCGCGCATGCACTATAAATTAATAAGAATTTGTATTTTTACCTCGCAGCTGTTGCCGTCACTCGATTGAACAACCAGCAGCATGGTAGCTGGCTGCGTGACGCATATCAGTAACTCCGCACAGCCAAAACCTCCTATAGATAACAGATATAGATATAGATATAGATAACCTCCTATAGAACTTATCTATAGGAGGTTTTGGCACAGCCAGCTGAGTCAAAAAAGCTCTTTGGCTCTGTGGAATGCGATTCGCAATTTGATCGACCGCCTTGTTGCTGATAGTTAAATCGAACGACGGCAACGGCTGAACTTTTTTCAACGTTGGGCAGTTTACCGAGTTGTTCTATATCGATAAAACACGCAAATCTATAAGGCTTATATCTGTGATTAATTTCTTGATAAAATTGTTTCATTTATTTGTTTTATTCTCATAACTTTTAATCCAAATAGTACTATCATGTGAGGTATGAAATAAAGCCAAAATCTAGTAGGAAGAAATTACTGATGTTTCTAATGCAAAAATAAACGTTACCTGATTTTTGAATACCTAAAAATAGATGCAACCCGAGAAGTTTCTTAAAGCAAACTAAGTGGCAGTTTTTTGCCGATATCAGTTGGTGACAAAAATAAATCTGAAACATTTCAAACACTAGGTTCTTAAACCGAGAATCGAATCAGAAACATTTCAGAATTTCAGGTTACAATTTCAGCTTCTCAACAAGTGCCAACTTTTAGGGTGGGTATTTAAATTTAAGAATAAAGACTACAAAATCTTAAATAAACACAATAATTCGGTTTTAATGTGAAATTTTATTCACTTTATGTTATTTATTACATGTACCATTTATTTAATTATAGGTTGTATCTAGATAAAATCACCACAATTGTTTGCGCTCTTTCATTTATTATCTCATGAATCTAACTTATTAACATAAATAAATTATCCTACTCTAGAGTTACGCTGATCCCTGACTCACCGGCTCACTCTGTAACAATTCCAGGCAACCAATCCAAGATAAACTTTTTACCACCATTCAGTGGTGGCTCCTCCATTTGAGCACATGAGCACGTGAACCCCCAAAGAAAAAAATTAAAAAATAAACACATTAACAAATTAAATATTAAAAGATTAATAAGTACACTTCTAGATTTTTGTGAATTTAAAACGTGAGTTTTAATTTCTCCTCCCCCCACACACTATTATTAAATATGCTTATAGCTAACGCACTGTTTTGCAGGTTACTACAGCGCAGTATTTCTTCCGCTCGCACGAGCGAGCGGAAAAATTCCCTTCTGAACCGGTCTCTGAGAACAGAAACGGAGATTCCCGGCAGAAGTAAGGCGCTGCTGATATCGTTCCGTTGGAACATTTTGAGTGTGCACACGGAGAATTTTTTTTGCGGTTATCTCTTCCGGATTTTCTCACGGCTTGTTATGTTCGATTAGTTATGTTTTTGTAGGTTCATTTTCTTATTATTTTCTTTATCATTTTTCACTGCAATATTTCTTACAAACTAGTGCAAATAATTAAGATGGGAATAAAATAAGGATTTCGGAGCTAAAGCAGTGGCGTTTTTCAATAGTATTCTTTGAAAAATAATTGAAATAAAATTAATCACGATAACAACTTTGCTGAAACTTTCTTCGTGGCGAAATGTAAGATCAAAGATTACTTGTGTTCTTTCAGTTGCATGCATTGTTTTCCTTTAACTGCTGGAAACGCAAATGTATCTCAACGCGTAAATTGAGTCGTATCTACAAACTTAATTTTCGAAATTTATTGAAATGATATCATCCTCACGGTTACCAGACTTTGAAGGGAAAGTTGCGATTTCAATTCTTTTAAAATAGTTTCTCCAGATTACATAGTTTAATTTTTTTTTTCATTAAAATGATCGTCTACTTGAAGCATTGATGTAAGAGGGTCTGTGTACACAAAACAAAATCGTTCGAATGCGAAAAGTTTCCGCGCGTTGCCAGAAGAGCATGAAATTCGATTTGAGTATATAATAAAAATTGAATATGAAATTATTTGTTTTAGGTGGACGAAGATTAAATATATTGAGTGTAGACATATTTTCGTCAAGCGTTTTTTTCTAGCTCCTGTTGTAATTGCCTCAACAACGGGCTTTGACTTTTAGTGTAATACTTTAAATGTTCTAATTATTTTCTAAAGCACTGCTTCCTAATTTCTCAGTTTACTTGTAAGTGGATCTCCAAAAAAACTTCATATTTGAGAATTTTAAAAGCATTTTTTTAACTGAACACCTGTAGTATAACAGATTCATTCATTAAAGTAATAATAAAGTAAAATTTCATGTTAGAACGTGGTTCGAACATTTAAAGATTGGTGTGGCGAGAGTAACGTTTCAATTGTTAGTAAATTAGTAGAAATTTGAAACACACAAACATCCAAAATGCAATTGTACAACTTTGTAAGAATCTCTGGATTTAGCACTTTTATACATAACATATCAGTCTTCATAATGTTAGGCCACGTTGGTGCTTAAGGAAATTGTCGGGAGTGTAATGACCACTAACTTTTTCTAGAACAAAGTTCCGATTATAAAGATCTTTCTCAGGAGAGGCAATAACATTTAACAACACATAATATGATTATTCTTATATTAGCCACTAGCTGAAGTACCCGTCGTTGACGGGTTAGTACTACTGAATGCAAATTTTCAAAAAGCAAGAACTTTCGTCAGCATTGTAGGAGTACACAAAATGGATGTAGTACGTTGCCAAAGTAAAGAAAGCGAAGTTATAATTTTTATGTATCGTTAAAATATTGCAGGTTAGAAAGTAACTAAGTAGTATCATTTCATTCGTTTTAGTCGAAATTATGTGATGCGCGAACGAATATTTCCGCATATTGAAGTAATTTTCGCAAAATCTCAAAATCTAATCCATGTTTTTGAAAAATTGGAATCCTAGAATTTAAGTTGAGTGACAACCTATCATGTCATCAAATTTTATTCCATTCACTTTAATCGTAATTACATGACGAGCGAACAGAAATTTATGCAGTTTGAAACGATTTTCGCAAAATCTCAAATTTTTTCACGATTTTTTTTCAAAAATTCTAAGCCTGTCGTATAAACTGAGTAACCAATTATTATGTCGTTAAATTTCATTTTATTCACTGTAGCCCATATTACGTGATGCGCGAACAGAAATTTACGTAATTCTAAATGATTTTCAAAAAATCTCAAAGTTTTTAAAGCATTCGACACCTATAGTTTAAATTAAGTGACCACCTATCATTTCACCTGATTTCATTTCATTTGTTTTAGTTCTTATTAAGTGATACGCGATCAAAGATTTTACGCAGTTTGAAACGATTTTCGCAAAATCTCAAAATCCAATCAAGATTTTTTTTAAATTCGACGCTTATGTTTTAAGTTGAATTACCACCTATCATGATACCAAATTTCATTTCAATCGCTTCAGTCGTCTTTACTTGATGGTCGAACACAAATTTATGCAGTTTGAAACGATTTTCGCAAAATCTCAAAATCTAATCAAGATTTTTTTTAAATGTGACAAACTTTTAAAAACAGACAAACATTTTTTTTTGAGGGTCGCACCGGATTCCAAGTGCTTGAAACGGATAGAAATCGCAAAATTTTTGAATTCCAAGAATTTATTATTGCGATTTGTATCCGTTTCAAGCAGAGAATCCCGTGCGACCCGTGCGAAGTTTTTCTGTCTGTCGTTCTGTCATTCTGTCCGTGACGCTTTTTTTGTTTAAGTATCACGTAAAAACGACTGGAGCGAATGATATGAAATTGGGTGTCATGATAGGTGGTCACTCAACTTAAAACATAGGCGTCAAATTTTTAAAAAATCTTGATTAGTTTTTCAGATATTGCGAAAATCGTTTCAAACTGCGTAAATTTGTGTTCGAGCATCACGTAAAAACGACTGAAGCGAATGATATGAAATTGGGTGTCATGATAGGTGGTCACTCAACTTAAAACATAGGCGTCAAATTTTTAAAAAATCTTGATTAGTTTTTCAGATATTGCGAAAATCGTTTCAAACTGCGTAAATTTGTGTTCGAGCATCACGTAAAAACTACTGAAGCGAATGATATGAAATTGGGTGTCATGATAGGTGGTCACTCAACTTAAAACATAGGCATCGAAATTTTAAAAAATCTTGATTAGATTTTCAGATTTTGCGAAAATCGTTTCAAACTGCGTAAATTTGTGTTCGCACATCACGTAATAACTGCAAAGGTGAAAAAATGATATTTGGTGACATGATAGGTGGTCACTGACCTTAAACTATAAGCATTTAATTAAAAAAAATCGATCAGATTTCGAAATTTTGCGAAATCGTTTAAAACCGAGTGAATCTTTGTTCACGCATTACGTAATAATGACTAAAGCGAATGATATGAAATTTGGTCACATGATAGATGGTTGCTCAACATAAACGGTAGATGTCCAATTTTTTAAACATTTTTATTAGATTTTGAGATTTTATGAAAATTCTCTCAAAATACGTTTATATTTCTTCTAGTATCACGTATTAAGGACTAATACGGCTAATACGAAATTTGCTGATATGATAGGTAGTTGCTAATCTTAATTTATGGGCATTGGATTTTTAAACTGTTTCGATTACATTTTGAGATTTTGTGAAAATCGTTTTAAAATGCTGAAATTTTGTTCCAGCATCACGAAATAAAGACTGCAGGGAATGAAACGAAATTGGGTGACATGATAGGTTGTCACTCAATTAAATTCTAGGCTTCCAGTTTTTCAAAAATATTGATTAGATTTTGCGATTTTGCGAAAATTACTTCAATATGCGTAAATATTCATTCGCACATCGCATAATTACGACTAAAGCGAATGAAATGATATTAATTAGTTACTCTAACCTGTAATATTTTAAGAATACATAAAAATTATAGCTTCGTTTTCTTTACTTTGACAACATACTACATCCATTCTGTGTACTCCTACAATGCTGACGAAAGTTCTTGCTTTTTGGAAATTTGCATTCAGTACTAACCTGTCAGCGAAGGGTACTTCAGCTAGTGTGTATATATAAATACGCTAAGCAAAACCTTTGTGTCCCTTTTGCAGCGCACTGCGCGAACGGATGACCGTGAAATTCGGCACAGTTAAAATTCGTTTGGAGGTGGTTGTGCGAATGCGAATGTTAAAATTTTTGTGTAGTATACTATTGCACTGTAAAAAATTAGAGGAGTAATTTGGCAAGCAGTATTTCGCGCCAAGTCGGGCGATGGTTCCATTGTTGTGTCAATTTTGAAATAACAACACTTATTTTCAGCAATACTATAGGGTTATATATACATAGACATATAGTATCTATGTCTATGTATATATAAATAAGCTAAGCAAAACCTTTGTGTCCCTTTTGCAGCGCACTGCGCGAACGGATGACCGTGAAATTCGGCACAGTTAAAATTCGTTTGGAGGTGGTTGTGCGAATGCGAATGTTAAAATTTTTGTGTAGTATACTATTGCACTGTAAAAAATTAGAGGAGTAATTTGGCAAGCAGTATTTCGCGCCAAGTCGGGCGATGGTTCCATTGTTGTGTCAATTTTGAAATAACAACACTTATTTTCAGCAATACTATAGGGTTATATATACATAGACATATAGTATCTATGTCTATGTATATATAAATAAGCTAAGCAAAACCTTTGTGTCCCTTTTGCAGCGCACTGCGCGAACGGATGACCGTGAAATTCGGCACAGTTAAAGTTCATTTAGAGGTGGTTGTGCGAATGTTAAAATTTTTGTGTAGTATGCCAATGTACTGTAAAAAATTACAAGTAATTTGGCGCGCAGTATTTCGTGCCAAGTTGGGCTATGGTTCCATTGTTGTGTCAATTTTGAAATAACAACAGTTATTTTCAGCAGTACTACAAGGTTGTAGTTTTACAACAAAATTTGCAAAAATTGGAATTATTCCCTAGTTTGGTGATACGCCAATGATGTGCTTTAGCAATGTGTTTGGCGACTTTTTTTAGACGGCGATAAGTGCGCGAAGTATTGTAAATTCCATGTTTTAAAGCTGTGGAAAAACCTTGGAGGAGAGAATAATATTTACTATTCGTTCCTCCAAGGGAAGAACAAACCGAGCAGGGCAGGTCGCAATCCAAGAGACGCTACACAGAAACGCGCCAATTCGACAATTTCTTCATAACCTCCTGCCAGGCAGTATGCTAAAGCAAATTTTCTCCAAAAATATTATTGAAGAAATACCTCAGCAATTAAGAGGGAATGAAAATAATATTATTAATGAAGTGTATGGAATGAAGTGTATTCTTACGAACCTAAAGCGATTTCCAGTACCTAGTTGTTTATCCCTTTCCATATTTTGGAAGTTTAATTTAATTTCATATTTTTATTCAATTCCACACGCTTTCAGAAATTCCCAATTATGTAACCAATAGGCATACAAATTGCTTTTTAGTATATTGATATTTTTGTATTTATTGAATTCTGTATCTAAATACTATTTTGTATACGGATTAAAATTTCCGCCTAAAAGACAGTGTTTCAGAAGTAGTCGTTAAACGTTTCCCAGAAAAAAAAATCTGATGTGTCCAACACATGACTTCCTTGCTCGTCTATTAAATCAAAAATGTTTTCTACGCACTTCCTCTAAACTTATTTGTTTGAAAGAGATAAAATATAAATAATAGTAAGGTTTAGCGATTTCTAGCCAAATATTTCGATATCGCCAAGCTGAGTTCAATTTGAAACATTTCCTTCTGACACTTTATTTGGCGATATTTCACCAAAAGCCGACAAACTTGAGATAGTTTGCGAGATTTTGGGGATAGCCAAAGTAGTCATTGACCAAGGACTTTCAATGAATTGAATGCATCCATACACCTTAATGTATTTAAAGTCATTTGGCTCACCCTGTAAATAAATTCCCAGTGATTGCTGTCAAAAAAGATATTGAAAACAGTTGGTATTATAATATAGTTCTAAATACAAAAGTTTAAAATTCTACGGGTTAAAGTTTTAGAGTTATACAAAATACGAAATAATTTTTGGGGCCAAATTTGGCGATATTTCGGCGAAACTCGTCAGTGTCGACGACATTTGGCGAGATTTTAAGCATGAACCAAACAATGACAGATTATCGCCAAATTTGGCGATATTTCGCCAAAACTCGCCAAGAACGATGACAAATGGCGATACTTTGGGCATGGACCAAATGACTGACTATCGCCAAATTTGGCGATATTTCGCCAAAACTCGCCAAGGTCGAGGACAGACGGCGAGTTTTTGGGCATGTACCAAACAATGACTGTCTACAGTTGTATTATATTGAAGATGTCCATAGACATTAAAGTACTAAAATTCTTTTCGGTGGTCCTGTATATAAACTCTCCAGTAGATTGGAACCAAAAATCGAGATACACAACTAGATGTTACAACATTCTTATATATGAAATTTCATAATAGTTTTGAGATTTGAGAGTTAAATATGCACACACGTACACCAAAAGTCGCCAAGCTTGGCGACTTTTGGCATAGTTCTTGAGGGAGGCACGTGACCGTGGTCGGACCATTACCTAACTTATGTGGTAGGACGGTATTGTGCTTGAAATGGATGAATGCCCCTAAAATTGCCATTGACCGTAATGTATTGGAAATGTTTTGAGTGTTCCTGTAGCAGAACTACAAATGATAAAGACACTTTTTTTAATGGAGAAATTCATTTTCTAACTCTTTACAGCATACATCACTTCTGAGTCGTTTGAAATAGCCCAATACCTCTAAAAAACGCTTTGATGAATTTCGGCCCATAGAGCGTAATGTATTTCGAATCTTTTGGGCGGTTCTGTAGATAAACTATCCAGTAGAATGGAATCGAAAGGGGAGGTGCACAACTAGATGTTACAGCAATCCTAAATATAAAGTTTCAACATTCTACGCCTAATAGTTTTTGAGATATGCGAGTTTAATGAGTTTCGGCCCATTGAGCGTAATGTATTTCGAATGTTTTGGGCAGTCCTGTAGATAAACTATCCAGTCGAATGGAACCAAAAGGAGAGGTGCACAACTAGATGTCACAATTATCCAAAATATGAAGTTTCGACATTCTACGCCTAATAGCTTTTGAGTTAGGCGAGTTTAATGAATTTCGGCCCATAGAGCGTAATGTATTTCGAATCTTTTGGGCGGTCCTGTACATAAACTATCCATTCGATTGCCACCAAAAGGGAAGGTGCACAACTAGATCATAGAACAATCCTAAATATCAAATCTCAACATTCTACGACCAATAGTTTTTGAGATATGCGAGTTACATACATACGTACGTACGTACAGACGGCATGGAAAAACTGGCCACAGCAGACTCGCCGCTGGTCAAAATGAGTTGCAGACGCGTTAATATGATCGTGCATGCTAGCCTACGATAGGATGCATCGAAAAAAATTTTAAAATTAAATTTAGAGGTAGTCAAAATCGGTTTTTTTGTCGAAATTTGGCCCCCAAAATTTTTCGGGATCACATTACTTCCTTATACTACGTACAAGGAAGTAAAAATTGGCGGGATTTGCACCTGGCTAACAGAGAAATACCATAGCTGCCACCACATAAGTTAGTAAATTGCATCGTAATACTAATAAGAAACTTAAATACAAAGGAAGCATTAGTCAATGGAACAGAAATGCGCATCAACTTTATACATCGTAATGCTATTGATTTCGAAGTCTAAACTGGAGCCGCAGGCAATAAAATAATTTTAATTCCACTTATAAAATATTCTGGTACTATTTTACCATGTCCTTTCAAAAAACTCAATTTCCAAATATACCTGCATATGCGATGACAGTAAATAAATCTCAAGGACAATCATTCGAAAAAAGGGCAAATATATTGAGGCAGCAAGGTTTCATGCATGGTCAGTGGTACGCCTCAGCAAGCAGAATTGAATCATTCGACTTTTTAAGATTTTATAACTCCAAACATAGTGGGCCTTTAGACAAGGATAGGTCCGAGCTCAATTTTCGGAGGGGGCCACTAAACTTTTTAGATTAGCTTAAATTGTTCAAAGTACAAACTGAATGTGTGAAATCCAAGGTCGGTAGAAGGAGATGACCCTATGACCCACTCGCTGGAGCTGCTTTTGCATTTAGCAAAATATGATAGAGTTTTACAAAAACACCGCCTTCGCAGAAAAGTGTGGTGGTTGTAAAGTGAAATTGTACAAAAGTGGTCACTAAAGACAGATAGTCTCTTAGCCAAGGTGGTCACATTAGTAGGTTCCAGTGTATATGGAATGGTGAGACACAAGACCGGACTCAGGGGGGGGGGGGACACAAGGCCGTACCTCCTTCCTCCCGAAATTTAAATTTTTTTTAATGATGAACAATAATGATGAAGCCTTTTGTGAAAAATTTAGCCTTTTCCGCCGTCCCCCCCCCCCACGGAAATTTTTTTCTGGGTACAGCCCTGGTGAGACATTTACTTTGACAGAAGAACTTTATTCACACTCAAATTAAAAAAAATTAATGCTTTATGGTCGAATTTCGACCTCTGGCAAAGAACTAGTGCGTTATAAAAACGTGTAGCTGTTGAATAAAATAGATACAAAGTGATAGTTCAATGATTAAAGTAAATATTTGATCCTTATAAATATAAAAATAAAATATATTTTGTTTTTTGACCAGAAGGATTTACAGAATTCTTCAAGAATGATTTGTAAATTATGCATTCTGAGATTTATTTTGCGGTTTCTCGTTCAATGACTAAATTATTTAGAGAGAAAAAAAAAGATTCATACCTTATTCATTCATTAGATATACAAAAAATGCCAAATTCAGATATTTTTATAAATTTGTACATAAATACATAAAATGCATTGTAACATTTTAGTAAATATAACATGATTTTGAAAAATGTACACTTTTAAGTATATCTTTCTATAAAATTAATATTGTAATTTGTATGTATAGGGATAGATTTTTTTTTTGTATTGTTGCTGCAAATATTATTGTTTTGAGTTGAGCGATATCGTATTTACTAAGTTCAGATAGAACTGTTTTATTTCTGGAATAACTGATGCATAAATATTCAGTCTGCTATACTGTTCTTGAAAATAAAGCTTTAAGCTCTGAAACCAATATTTTCAACTCAAGATCTTTTTCTCTTAAGTAATAAAAGAGAGAAAAAAGTGAGTAGGCATTTGTGCAGTGAAAAACATAGATTTAAAGTTTCAGTTTCACTTTTTGTTGAAATAGATACAATCAGTAGAGAAAAACATTAGTAAAAATAACTTCTTGTTTAACGGGAGAACAGTGTTTTAGACCTAAGTCTTTAGAATAATTTAACTTTTCAAATAGTTAGGGTAATATGCTAATCCTTAATTATGATAATTTAAATTTTGATTATTTTTTAATACAAACAGTCAAATTAGTTTATCTCGAACCACTTTATCTGGAAAACGTCTATATCTCGAAATTTCTGAAATTTCCTGCATTTACAATCTAGAATCAGTTTATTTTCCTTATTTATCTTGAAAAAAAATTTCTTCGAAACCTCTGTATCTCGAAATTCAGATAGTGTAAATTACAAAAATGATGCCCAAAGGGTACCTTTCTTCAACAACAGAAGTTGTATACCGATGCAACCAGTGACGTAGCCAGAAATTTTTCAGGGCGGGAGGGGGAGATATTACGCCTACTGCAACTCACATCTATGTATACGTGTGTGTGATAATGCAGTGAAGAATATACATTTTGTATGGCAAAATATTCCTCATGGAGGGGGAGGGGGGTTATGACCCCCTATGCCCCACTTGGCTACGCCACTGGATGCAACTTGTTACGCAAAAATCGAGCTGTCTCTTTATCCATGTTGTTGCATTAAGAGACAGCAACTTCTGAAGTTACCCAAAAAATCATGATGTCTCTTTATCCATGTTGTTGCATAAAGAGACAACAAAAGATGCAGAGAAGGCCGTAAAACTCTGTAACAACCTTCATTACTTCTCTTTAAAATGTTGGTCACAAGGGATTCGCAGCTCTTGTTAACCTAAGAAAGCTAACAGGAGCAAAGAGACATCAAAAGTCATTGTCACTATTTTTATTGTTAAGATGCGTATGTGTGCATGTATAATTAATCTGAAATCATACCAATGTATCTTTCTACAACAAAAGCAATTAGCAGGCTTTTTTAATCGATCACATGTGAAACCTTGATAACTAGTCGGTGGCCGATCCGGAAATTTTTTTAGGGAGGGGCTAATTTTGTAAAGCTTATTTTACCCCAAACAAAATGTATACAATAGAGCAAAATGCTACTTTAAACAAACTTTTTTTTTTTTTTTTTTTTTTTTTTAAGGGAGAGTCTCATAACATCAACAATTAATCTTAACTGGTTAACAGAATGCATGTGTTTCAAAGCTTTCAAATGTAGTTTTTTTAACTATCCCAAGTGTATAATAAAGCAGAATATTACTCTTTAGCTACTTTTTTGTGTGTGTGTGTGTGGGGGGGGCTAAATACCCCAATTAAATCTCTACTGTAACTCTAAACCACTTTTTTTCGAAGTGTTTTCCTTTCACCTGAGATTCAAGGTAGACAGATTCGACTGTATTTTAAATTGTGATTAAGGAAATAATTTTGCAGATCTTTTTCCAATATTACTGAAATAATTAATGCATAAAAGATATTTTCAAGAGATTTCTTTTCGGTAAATCGTAAGTAAATGTTACGACGAAATAGTTGTCTTTTAGTCTAAGCTGAACATTTTTTAAAACAGTTTATCGCAGGGTGTCTAACACAGTCCGGAGCCGTAATCCGGCCAGCCAAAAGTTTCAATCTGGCCCACTTACTTAAAAAAAAGAAAAAGCAGTAGAAAATGGACGTGCCAAAAGTAGGAGAAATTGAAAACAAAGAGAAATTGAAAACAAAGAGAATACAATCATATACCTTTAATAATGAGGGGGGAAGAAAAATGTACATTGCACTGTTTCGCGAGTTCCGTTAGTATCCAACCCTCAATATTTAAGTATTTTGGAGATTTTACACATTTTCAGCGTAGCGTGCTAAACGTAACAGCAAGATAAAATTAAAAATAGACGTAAAAAAATGCCGACGATTTCTTTGCTTGGTTTTTCAAAATTGAATATCGTTTTTCTTTGTGCGAGAGAAATTAATTTCAACAACAATATATTCGATGCATATTATGAAATTCAATGTTAATGAGCTGTCACGTTTCTAACAATTAATAAAATTTGAAAATTGATTTAAATTGACTGTACATTTCGAAAATATGAATTTAAATAAACTCATGAAACACAATTAATATTAGAGAGAAAGCATCGATATTTTATCTTGATGCAGTCTTCTGTAAAATTAAAACTAATATTTGAAAAAAGGTAAATGTAAACTATTCAAAACCACAGTCACTGAAATTAATAAAGTATTCCAGAAATATCAATTTTTGCAAAGATAAAAGAAATTAAAAATAAAAAAATATAATGAATCAGCGACGTAGCGAGGGGAAAAAATCGAGGAGGGGGGGAGGGATGAAAAAGGTAGAATGTCTCAAAATACTTGATTTATTGACAATCCATTAACAAAAATCCGAAATTTCGGGGGGTGCCCAGGACCCCATGGCCCACCTCCTGGCTACGTCTCTGAACTGAATATATGAATGAGCTGATGCACGACTAAGTTAATCACTTAAGAGAATTTAAGCATTCATTTACGACGAAATTGTAAATAAAAAAAATTCAGTTACTTCATTAATACAATCCGATAAATTTTACCGTTTGTGCAAATTCAAGACAAATATAGTTGCAAACTCTTAATGCACGTTCTAATTCTTTATATCCATGTTTATCAAATAACAATAATGTTTCAATTTTTATTAAAAATTCCGTTGAATAGTCACATCAGTGTTAAACATTCGTATGTACTTAGATATATTAGATACAGAAAAATACAAGTTATTAATCTCGTATAGTGACATTAAAAAATGTTATATTTAAAGCACGTCCAGAAAAGAGATTTTGCATAATAAATTTAAGAAATTTGCATAGAATTGCATAAGAATATATTATTGCATAAGAATTTAGTTGGTAGGAACAAAATTACTTTTAAAAAATATTTTATGATAGGATGTGAATATATACATTTAACTAAGATAGACGAGTAAATAATTAGTCCAAAATTTTGAATGAACAGCATTTTAACACACATACGCAAGTGAAATAGCACAACACACCATTTAGTAAATTATGTGAAAAAGCTAGCTTTTTACCCATCAATTATTTTGTTGCAAGTCCTAGCATCACATCAGTACGTTTATTTTCCTGATGAATCGCTTTTTAAAATCCGTTTCAAGGAGTATGTTTAATAAAGGAAACATTTTTCACGAGCCCGAGCCCGCCCGAGCCCGAACGCAATCGTGAATTACAGGGCCCGAGCCCGGTTCGGGCCCGGGCTCGGGCTTTCGGGCTCGGGCTGAGCGCGTCTCATCTCTAGTGTCCACCTCCTGGCTACGTCTCTGCACTGAATATATGAATGAGCTGATGCACGACTAAGTTAATCATTTAAGATATTTTAAGCATTCATTTACAAGAAACAGAAGATTAAGTTTAAAGAAAAATAAATCAATAAGATACAAATAAAATTTTTACCGTTAATTAATTAATTATTTTTTTTTTGTGTGTGTGTGTGTTCTTTTGTATACGTTAGTTGAAAGTTATTTTTCTTTTCCAAATAACTCTGCAGGCAAAAACATCGTAACCCCGTTTTTATTTATGTGTGTTCTACTGAAGCTGAAATCAAGAATTCTTCCCCCCTTCCCATACCCAATTTCAGAAATGTTGCTGTTGAAGTTCCAAGAATACATTTTGTCTTGATACTTACAAAATACTTGAAAAAAGATTATTCTGTCTTTTTCACCTTTACTGAATCCAAATGAAGATTCATTGTTAACAGAACTTATTGCATTTAGAAAGCATCAAAGAATCATAATACTGCAGAACATGGTCTCCCCACCCCCATACACATACAAATGCATAATTTACAAAATTAAACGTTAATCACTATAATAACGTCACTATTAATGTATTTGGATATTTATGTATCAGAAAATATGGTGAGTATTTTGAAATGATAAAAACTCAAAAAATTGCAACAAACATGACCAATTTTCTTAAAAATTGAAACCTTTCCATATGAATTTGAGAGCTTACTTAAAAGAAATAACAATAACAACAAAAATTAATCTTCAATGATTAATATGATAAATGTGTTGACAAGATTTCAAATGCAGTTTTTGCCATCCAGAAAAAAATTGCAATAACAAACCTTTGGACTGAGGGGCCGAGGGGCTTCATCTTCAACGACCTCCGTTTTCAGTGTAACATCACCAATTTTTTCAATAGTACCCATTACAGATAAAATCTTCAGTCTAATAAATTTCAGTTTTATGAAATCAATTTTCAAATCCCTTAGTAACCAGTGTCATCAATGATGCTCGTGTAGCCACTTGCTGGTGATTTAAATGAGCAACAATGGAAAGATTCAGAAATAATAAGGATGATTAAAGATCAATAGTTTTCTGTTTTGTTTTAATCTACCAATGTAGGTTAGAATATCAACAATCAGCTATGCTCTTGAAGCTGTTGTTCTAAATTTTAATTTGAAATTCGATCTTTTTCGAGTAAAACACATGAAAATTAAGGAAACTTCTCATAAGGAAGTGAAATTTTGAAAGGAACTGTTTCACCTACACTTGCTAGAATCCAGCTGAAATCACGAACAAAACGAAAATTTTAAAAAGTTCACCAGCTCAACTAATATGAAACACATTAACTAGTTAATGATCACATATAACGCACAGAACTTGAAAAATCGAGTTATGTAAACGTGAACACTCAACCAAAAAGCCGCTAGACAACAATGGCTAAAAGAACATTAGTTCCTCCTGAGACAATTCCATAAAATGCTGACAGAAGAACTACCTTATGAAAGTGCAGAAGAGTTAGAGGCTTTTGCTGAGGGAGTAGAGTTGTTCATCATGTGGATGAAAATAAAAAGTGCTTTCTGGAACGGAAATAGAATATGCTGGCAGAAGTCGCGAGCAAGAATTAAACTTATACACTTTGGAAGTGCAGAAATAAAAACAGGTTCTCAAAAATCGCGAAATTCAAATTGGAGCCAGCACGAGAAACACATCCCCTACTGTTATTGCGCTTGGGTGCAAGATGGGAAGAAAGTGAAGAGTGATTCATTTTCCCTCTGTGCATAATTGCCGCAGAGAATGATGGAACTCGGCGGTTTATAAATATAGACAGAAGAACAATGGTACTTTTTGAAGACAGGTGAGAAATGGAAGAGTACTCAAATAAGCTTCCAATCATTGTCATTATTCAGTACTCGAGTAATGGCTTTTAATTGTTCACATAATCGGTGAATTAAAACGTATTGAAATTTTTACCATGCATTTAGATTTATTTTCCATTTACTATTTTATCAAAAAGTTTAACAGCGGAAGGAGGGCAACCTATAATTGGACAGTTGTTTAGAGTACCCACCCCTAACCCTGGTGGATGTTTGGGTAAATGCCTTCTAGTGTATGGCCTGAAGAGGTTTCTCCACATTTGCAAACTGAATGGAAGAAATCGGGAAAAACAATTAAAAAACCATAATCGCAATTTGCACCGTATCTAGAAATGTGTGTGTGTGGGGGGGGGGGGGGGGATCTCTGAAAATTAGAATTCGGGAATTTGCGAAATTCTGCCAATATTGGGAGAAAATTTTTTTATACATTATGCCCGATGATTAAGACTTCACAGAATGTTTCCAGATTCCGGTTTTATGGGAACTAGTTGTCTGCTAGTGGTCGAAATTCGACCATAAAGCATTATTTTTTTTAATATGAGTGTGAATAAAGTTCTTCTGTCAAAGAATATGTCTCACCATTCCATATACACTGGAACCTACTAAAGTGACCACCTTGGCTAAGAGACTATCTGTCTTTAGTGACCACTTTTGTTACAATTTCACATTACAACCACCACACTTTTCTGTGAAGACGGTATTTTCATAAAGACTCTATCATATTTTACTAAATGCAAAGGCAGCTCCAGCGAATGGGTCATAGATTTATCTCCCTCTACCGACCTTGCATTTCACACATTCAGTTTGCATTTTGAACAATTTAACCTAAAACGTCTAGTGGCCCCTCCGAAAATTGAGCCTGGACCTATCCTCGGCTAAAGGTCCATTATGTGAGGGGTATCTTAAAAAGACGAATGATTCAATTGTATTTGCTGAGCGCACCACTGACCATGTATGAAACCTTGCTGCCTCAATAAATTTGCCCTTTTTTCGAATGATTGAAATTTATTTACTGTCATCGCAAATGCAGGTATATTTGGAAATTGAATTTTTTAAAGGATACGGTAAAATAGTACCAGAATATTTTATAAGTGGAATTAAAACTCTTTTATTGCCTGCGGTTAAAGTTCAAACTTCGCAATCAATAGCATTACGATGTATAAACTTCATGCGCATTCCTGTTCCATGGACTAATGCTTCCTTTCTATTTAACTTTCTTATTAGTATAACGATGCAATTTAATAACTTATCTGGTGGGGAACTACTCTTTTGTCAGCCAGGTGCAAATCCCGCCAACTGTTTTTCTGGGAAATGTTTAATATACTAATAATTTAATATACTAAATGTTTAAATGTCTAAAAGACTACTTCTGAAACACTGTCTCCCCCCCCCCCAAAAAAAAGGCGGAAATTTTAATCCGTATACAAAACAGTATTTACATACAGAATTAAATAAATACAAAAATATCAATATACTAAAAAGAAATTTGTATGCTTATTGGTTACATAATGGGGAATTTCTGAAAACGTGTGGAATTTCTCTATTCTAAAAAGTAGCTGACGCCGCTGTCAAGAGCTTGTTTGACTATCTCCTCCTAAACCGTGGGGATTTGAGTTTCGAATAAGGTGTCCACGGATTCTGAAAATTCCGAGGACCCTGATAAGCTGACTTAAATTTCGAAAATCGAATTATTTTAGAAGATATTAATAAAAAACTGAAAAAATATACATAATGGTTGCCAGATTTGGAATAAAATCATTCATTCCCTTGCAACAAAGCAATTCCAAGTATGTAGAATTTCGTGAAATTGAAAAACATGAAGTAGAATGACACCCATTTTACGCCAACTTAAAAATTATATGCAATAAATAACTCAAAGTGTGTTACACAAAGTTAACAATTTTCAAATAGTAAGATCGCTTAGACAACAGGAGTTTAGAATTAGCGATTATTCGTTTTTCCAAAACAGAATAACTCATTGTAACTGATTTTAAAAGTGCCATCTTGGGATTAGGTACGATCTGGCGAAATGGTATCTTTCCAAGCAGGGTGAATCTAAACCGAGGTCAAAAAAGTTAAAACCCAATATCTTGAAAATGAAAAATAATTAAAATGCAGATTATTTTAAAGCCGGTTCGGTCCAGCTGGAGTATATGCTACCAGTAGAAATATTTGGTGGCGTTAACTATGCTATTACAGCAGTTCTAGTACACTTTGGATATTTGCCAGTGCGGCGAAATGATATATTTCGTTGTGCTAAATACGCCAATCTGCGAAGGATTATGTATATGAAAATATGGATAACGGTTTTCCGGGAACCTTACATGAGCAGTTATTATAAGATGTGAGCATGCGTAAATCGCCAAATAATAAAAAGTCGCCATTGGTGGTAAGCTATCCTAGTTGTTCTGTAGTTGTTATCAAAGAGAACATATGAAGTACTGTTTTCTTAGAGCTAATTATTAACGATACATATACGCAAGTCGCTAAATTATGAAAAATGGTCATAAATGACTAATACGCAAGGTGTTCCATAGGTTTCACATAATTAAAAATTGTGCGAAGTTTAAATTTTCATATTCCAAGAAACATGCAAGAACCAAGCAATGTGTAGCTCGGTAACATTCTCTATGATCCAACCTTTGGCTTTTGTTTGTTGAGTCTTTTTTATGAATTAGCCTTATTATGGGCTGAATGAATCATACGAAAAGCTAGCGTAGCGAGTGTAGGGGTCCTTTGCCACTGGTTGAATAAAAAAAGGAAATTAAATTAAACTTCCAAAATATAGAAAGGGATAAACAACTATGTACAGGAAGTCGCTTTAGGTTTGTAAGAATTTCGCGCAGATCACAATTATTTAGCAATTTTTCACTTGCTCCCAGCTAACCGAAAAAGAAAAAAAAAATCTCACAGTCAAAGAATTTAAAAACTATACTGGACTTTGGAAAAACTTTCACTGTCATCATAGTAAATTATTTTATCGTAGCTACGGTGATATAGTCTCTATTCATCAGATATTCGATTATGTCAACATTAATAAAAGTTCAGTTATCATTTTTAGGTTCTATTATAACTAACTTCAGTATGTTATCCGAGAGTATTTTTAGGAAATATTTCCATACACTTCATTAATAATATTATTTTCATTCCCTCTTAATTGCTGAGATATTTCTTCAATAATATTTTTGGAGAAAATTTGCTTTAGCATACTGCCTGGCGGGAGGTTATGAAGAAGTTGTCGAATTGGCGCGTTTCTGTGTAGCGTCTCTTGGATTCCGACCTGCCCGGAACGAATAGTAAATATTATTCTCTTCTCCAAGGCTTTTCTACAGCTTTAAATTAGGGAATATACAACACTTCGTGCACTTATCGCCGTCTAAAAAAAGTCGCCAAGCGCATTGCTAAAGCACATTTTAGTCATTGGCGTATCACCAATCTGGGGAATAATTCCACTTTTTGCAAATTTTGTTGTAATACTATAACCCTATAGTACTGCTGAAACTAAGTGTTGTCATTTCAAAATGAACACAACAATGGAACCACCGCCCGACTTGGCGCGAAATACTGCGTGCCAAATTACTTCTCTTTTTTTTACGGTGGCATTAGCATACTAGACAAAAATTTTAACATTCGCACAAACAACTCCATACGAACTTTAACTGTGCCGAATTTCGCGGTCATCCGTTCGCGCAGTGCGCTGCAAAAGGGATACTAAGGTTTTGCTTAGCGTATTTATAAGATACCTACCTAGAACGTAGATCAATTTCATGGCAAGACCACGCTCTTATATTTGGACAATAGATAGAGAAAAAGATTTTTAGAAAACTGTACGGAAGCATAAGAAGAAGAAGAAAATTGGAGTGACTCCATTCGACCTTTTTGAACACTTGATCGTTACCATGCGTTTAAACAAATTTGAATCGGTGAATAATTCAGCAGAAACATAAAAGTAAGAATTATAATAAGCTGTTTGAAAATTTTCCCCCGAATTCGTGTATTTATCTCATTAATTTAGTATATTAAATAATAATAATAATAATAATTGTGTACTTTTACCCAATTATTAATTACCATTAAATATACTATTGTCTGGAGGATTATAAGTACAAATATTTTAATCTAGGCTGCCTTATGTAAGATTACTTTTTTGTAGTCCTGTAAAAAACTATTAAGTCCTACACATACCACACCAAAATCTATTTAGGGAGTGAGACAGTAGCCTAATATGCGCACAAAACTGAGATCCGTCGAATGCATCGTCTAAACATTATCGCACTTTAAATAGTTTGCTCCTATAGGCCGTGATGTATAATAATTCCTTTTTCAGCCCTGTCCAAAAACTAAGTCCAACGCAGACCAAAATCTACACAGTATATAATGTCCAAAAACTATATGGTGAAATATAATGTACATACCCAATTTAAGCTTATTCGAATGCACCATTTAAACGCAGGATCATTTTAAATGATTTGCGCCCATAGGCCTAGTGTATAAGAATTCATTTTTGCAACCCTGTGAACAAATTATCAGTTCAGCACATACAAAATCTATTCACGTGACCGTGACCTATACTATACGTACCCAATTTGCGCTATGAAATCTGAGCTCAATCGCGTGCACCGTTTAGAAGCTATCGTGTTCACTCACATACACACATACATCACCGTAAAAATAGCAGAAACGTATAAATACATCAAAAACGTATAAATACATCAAAATCTCATAGTCACAAATTTTCCTTACATGGTACTACATGTTCGAAAATTATAAATAAATGCATACCCACAATCCTTGAAATATTTAAAACTTTCCAGCATCATAATCATTGATTTAATATTTCAACATCAGTTTTTTTTCTGTTTTATCATTTTATTTTTATTCTGGCTGATGTAGAGAGTTTTTTAAAACTTACTGGTGCTTTTCGAACTCGAGCCTCATCGATTTTCAAGGAATATTTCATTCATATTGTTACTAGGGTTAATTCTCAGATATTGTATAACTTTTGTGAGGGTGTAAGCACACTTCTCAAAGCTAGAATAAAACAGCTTATTAATCTTCCCAAAAGTATTTCTTGCTTTAGTCGTTATTTGTGTTGTTTTATTTCACAATAGTTATTGTTACGTTAACTGTCTTTTACTATAAGGGATTGCAACAACCTTTTACTGGTACAATCAGACTTGTACAAGAAGTGTTTTCTTTAAAACAGTTTAAGACTTCCATTTTAATCAGGAAATAAATAATGGAGTGTAGATATTATCTGAGATAAAACTAGATATGTAAGCTGAAGTATATTTATTCTGTAGGTGTTGTTGCAGCATTGAAGTCCGCTAGGAACTGAATGGAACAGGATTTATTGGCACGTGGAAGAGTTGAAGGAAGTCACTATAACCAAATTCAACTGTTTTTTATCACAATTGCCTAATTTTAGTGAAATACTTTCAGAAAAACCGACAAACTAGGTTTGATTACCAGGAGAGGACAGCTCACTTCAGTAAATGCGTCATTGCCGCTCAGGTGGTGTAGTGTCTAAAAAAATATTCTATCACGCCTTGGGTCTCGGTTCGAATTCCGGTTGGGCATGGATGTTAATTTGTCCGTCCCTTCATAGGAAGTGACGCTGGCTGCCCACTGAGTGTTCCCATAATAAAATGACCACAATACCTTCGGGCAGTTGTAACGGACAATGCCTAATCGAAAAGTGCCCGCTCGTTGAAAAAAAAAAAAAACCTGAATGCGTCATTTAAAGCTGCATACGTTTTTTCCCGAATTTCCACCCGCAATTTGGATCCTCATCAGAAGGTGGAGGACTTCTGAATATTGGCACCCCTCGGAAACTGCTAGCAACCGCAAAGTTTCGGAATCTCGAATTTAACGTGCACGTACACCGCATGTACACAGTGCTCTGTAGTGGTACGTCGGAATCGAACCCGCAACCTTCGTGGTAGGAGGCCAACGCCTTAACCACTGGACTGCCACGGCCCCTCAATCAACGCCGTTTGCTCAAAAGAAAAAAAAAATATTACGTGGCTGGAAAAAAACAACTATTATATGATTGATAAAAAAAAGCAAAGAAAATAACAGCCCACGACACATTCACTGATCTAGGTAAATGGAACAAATGACAGTGAACTTGTAATATGTCATCGCTGTCTTTTCAACTCCTTGACTGAACACCCACATACTTGTTTTCTTTTCCATTCTAGTGCAAAAATAGTTTTACAAACAGACAGAGCCAGAAACAACATGAAAAGTTCTCTTTGTTAGTTATTTGTGTATTGGAAGAAGGAGAATTAACTACGAGCTAGTTGTTCTTCAAAACGTCATTTTAAAGCTTAAAGGTCCTATATGTATTTTTATTCATTAGTCCATATGAATTCTCATGCATGCACAGTTACACACACACATATATGATGTAAATAGAAAAATTTGCTAAGCGTGTGTGATGCGTGTTTTGTGTTATGAAAAACCTGTACGAGGGACATCTGCTACGGGAGGGAGATGCCTTGAGGTGAAGACTTTTAAAACGCTCTAACACGTACTCAGGTTACGTCTGGAGGAAACCGGCCAAAACTCCCGACCATCAGATCGACAGTTGCGTAGTTCGCCAGAACCAGTGACTTCAGCCATTTACCATGCTCAATGTCTTATCCACTTAGCCATGGTAGGCTATTAATCAAAGAACAGAAGGGAATTAATTTAATTAAATTGTGAAATAGATGTCAAATAGAAGGAATACCGACTGAAATAGAACAATTTATACATAAATCAAACATGTTGCACATCTTGTAGTTGTGCCAGACACATTGTTGTTGTTGGAGTTGAGCAATTTCTATGAGGGGGGGGGCTACTTTCCCCGAACGGCTTTACACCCCTTGCCAAATGTAAGAAATTATTAAAAGGAAAAGTAAAATATCATATAATCATAGTAAAATATCATATAATCGTGGCACAAGATTCAAATCATGTGCCACGCCATTGCAAATAAAAATTAAGACAGCAGGATTTCAATAATATAGTTTATCAAAAGGGCTAATATCTCTTCTATAGGGAATTATATTGCTAAAGAAAAACACGACTAATAGTTCAAGTAAAGAATGTTCAAAAAGGGTTTGTAGATGACATGGTCGGGAACAAAAATTTCGACGTCAGGTATGTGTTTGAATTAGAAAAAAGGAAAACATAGGTAAACGGGATTAAGGATGGTGAGGGGAGGGGGGGAGATGTCAATGTTCCCTTTTTTTTTTTCGGTGTTATCTTGAAAGCAGAGCATTTTAGAAAAAAAGTTTCGATTACATAATGAAAACTGACAAAACTTCCTACAATATTGTATAAAGTTGTCTTTTCCAAAAGCTATGGAGATATCTGCTTGCAAACATCGCAAATTTTTGAAAAACTCATTTTTTCAGCTAACTTTGTCTTCTAGCTCTTCAGCCTGTAGCTCTACCACAGTCTTTAAAAAAAAAAGGAAAAGAAAAAGTCGCAGAATATTTCATTTCTTTTAAAATGAATTATTGATTGTAATTTTATCGTCCAATGATCAAAAGTTATAATTATTTAAAAACTTCAATAAATATTCGAATATCCAAATGAAAACAGCGCATTGCATTTCCTGTTAGGGTTATGTTTTTCGCAAAAAAAAAAAAAAAAAAAATTATTACGTATTTATACATTTGTATATGTGTTTTTATCTTTTTGATTAAAAACGTAGCCTTTTTCAATGAGAAATTCTTCCTTTTCCATCTTGTGAAGGTTTTCCTTCTGGTCACTCCCAGGGCTTTCTACGCATGTATTCAGATGGAGTGGGGGGGGGGGGGATCGTGGAAAGCTTTCGGAAGATGGAAAGGGCAAAATTTTTCGCAAAACGGGCTACTTTTAAAAACCAAAAAGACAAATTTGGGGCGAGGAGGAGGAGTGTAGAGTGGACGTTGGACTCTGTAAACGTGTTTCAAATTTGAACAAACACACTCATGTATAACTACATAATAATAGTTTTTACGCAAAACATAACCCCTGATTAATAGGAAATGCAATACACTGTTGGATTTTTGAATATTTCTTGAAATATTCAAATAATTATAACTTTCGATCATTCAAAGATAAAATTACAATCAATAACTCGTTTGAAAGGAAATTAAATGCTCTACAGCTTTTCCTCGGAAAACGCTGCGGTAGAACTAAAGGTTGAAAAGCTAGAAAGCAAAGTTACCCGAAAGGAGGGGGGGGGGGAGATGCGCTTTTCAAAAATTTACATCGTTGCAAAGACTCAAAGTGGATAATCCCATCTGTGTCTAGCGGTGTTTACCATCAAGGTTTTTAAAGTAATTAAAAAACTTTGTAAAAAACACACATAAGAAGTAAGAGTAAAACTCCTCTTTCCTTTTACTTCTTATGTGTGTTTTTTACAAAGTTTTTTAATTACTTTATCGTTTAACACCAGTATTTTGAGTGTTTTTTCAGTCATCAAGGTTTTTGTATGCCCGTTGGGTCCCAGATCCGCATTTAAGTCCGAGTCCCATGTCAATTTTGTGTTCATTTCTAATCTACATAATTAATCATACAAAATTATAAAAATTAATCATTAGTTTTTTTAATTAAAATCTCTCCAAAATTGAAATAGCCAAATAGCGAACGTATATATTCGTGTGATAAAAAACTCACTTTTCTAAGAACAAGTTTTAAGTAATGTGAAATATTGTTTTTTAAATGTCTTTGTAGTTAAAAAATAAATTGAACAGTAAAAAACTTACGTTTTGAATTTTCAAAATTTTTATTTAAAATAACTTTCTGTAAACCGAAACATCAAATTAATAAAATATTTGGCAGTAGTAGATTTAGTAGTTTTGATTGTGTATGATACTAAAATCAATTGTTAAAATAAACATATTAAACAGCTTATCACGTGTACCTTTCATTAAAATTATAAGGTGCATGGAAAATGTCTACAAATTATAAATTACTTCATCATAAAATTTTCTGAAAGAATTTTACAAAATATTGTACCAATAAATTGTTTAATATTCAACATTAACACAGCTTAAAACAATCACACTTAAACTAACAGTTCTGAGTTAAAGTCACAAAATTAAAATTAAAGATTCTGTATAAATTACTAAGCTCTGCATACATTAATATATTAGACTAAAAGCACGAGACGGCAAATATTGAAATGAGCAACAACTGTGTACAAGGTGTTAACTATAGCGAGAGGTTGTATGTAGAATTGAGAATGCATTTTTTAAAAAATCAGAAATGATCTAGCAAGCGTGTAAGAAACAACAACAAGATATAATAAATAAAGCGTAAATGCAAAAAAAATATTAAAACTATGCCAAATCTGCTATACTTTAATTTTAAAAAAATATCACTGTTTCTCAAAAAAAAAAAAAAATTCACATACCAAAACATTAAATGAATTTTTCTCTTTTCTAAGCAATGTTTTGGATTGAGAACAATAGTTTGTTTTGTTTTTTTCCACATTCATTATCATTGCAAGCTGATGATTTTTCAATATCTTACTTGAGCAATAATGACTGGGGTTAGCTCTCTGAAGATTTTATATATATACTAGCTGCGTGCCCGTTCTCCGCACGGTAGGGAACGAAACTTTTTCTTACATGTATAGTTCGAATTGATTCCAGAGATTGGAATCTAAAAATAAGCAAAATGATTTGACTCTTGACGATAAGTTACTCATTACTTATTCGTAAAGTTAGTATAAGTACTGACCTGTGACCAATTTTAATATTATGACGCAAAAAACTATGTCCGTGTCATTCACGATCAGAAAAGAAAAGCGTGACGGTTTTCAGTGAAAATTCCTAATTTTCAAAATGTTTCATTTCTGCATCATACTCTTTTTTAGTTTTAAATTATGCCATTAATACCTTAGATACTACGTGATGTGGAGAACCTTTTTATTTTATAATTAAACAGTTGTGTACCCGCTCTTCGCAAGGCAAGAAGAGAACATTTTAATAAAATGTGATCATAACTCTTGTGAGAAAACAGAATCTCCAAGAAAAAAGAAAGTTCTGTTACAGTCTCTTTTGTTGAAACTACCGCGGGATACATTAACGCGACGTAGACTTACTTACTATTTTGTTAGCTGTGATGTAAGACGGTTGTTGAAGAATGAATAGAAGGCTTAATTTCACGAAATATTTATTAATGCGGTATATTGTGCTTTGATCAATATTGCCTTAGCATATCTACTTATACTATCTTTTACTGATACCAATACTATATATTTTCGTTTTGCAACCGTTAATGCTTAATTTAAAGAAACGGTTTAGATATTTGCCACGAATGTAGTTCTTTGCAATTTACGCATTAGCATAAACGATAATCATTTCACTTTATGGTTGCCACTAAAACAGCCCTCCATACATTTGTATGCTTAATTATTGTCATATTGGCGTATTTAGCACCAGGGCCCTAGTATCTCACGGGCAAATCGGGACTTTGCCCAGTGCCTCCGGCTCGAAATGGCCCCAATTTCAAATGTTGTTCTGAAATATTCTTTTTCATAAACATATTTTATGAAAAATAAAACAAATTTCATAGATGGAGGCCAAATTCATTAATGCCCGGGGTCCCTGTTTGCCATAATCAGGCTCTGTTTAGCACCGCAAAATATTTCTTGAGATTCGAAAACGTGTCCCGTTTAAAATCTCAATTGAAAATAATGCTGGATAATTCACTGGTGAAAAAACAGCATTCAATTCTTTTTCTGGCAACGTAAAATAAAATATGGAATTATTTCATGCGTGGCGTATGTTTTGCGTGCGAGTCCGTTATTCTGATTGAGTTTCGAAAGGGGATTTAAACTCGTGACATCAAATTGGCGCACATTTCAGATGTGAAAACTCAGTTATTTTAAAGTAATTTTATTTATTTTTTTCAACTGGCAATTTTAATCATTGTTACTATCTCCAAGACAACCAAACCGCAAGATATCATACCGAAATTTTTAAACAGCTGTTATTGAAATGAAAACCCTTCTTTACTTAAAAATTCGTAAAAAATCTCCTAATTTATATTTTCCTCTGGTTTTTCTTTTAAAAGAGGGCGAAATGTATGCTCCGTCATTTGACAAAATATAAAAAAATTACGACGGATAGAATTCAAGATGCAGCAGTTTTAAAAATATTTTACGACAGTCAGCGTCAAATTTAATTTTATTTGAAAATTTCCCAAAAATCTGAAAATTATGTTACACAGTCCGAAAAAACTGTTTTCGAAAGAAAATTTTCTCCTCTGTCCGGTGATCGTTTTACTGCGAGTGCAATTACCGGCGTTATTACGTATTATGCGAGAAAATCGCTAAAAATCGGACAAAACATAAAATAAAACATTTTCTAATTCGAATTTCGAAAAACTCGCTCCAAGGCGTGTTAGGATCTGTCCTAGTGAAGCCGTATGCAAAATTCGGTAAGTCTGCGACCCACCGTCTCGGCGCAATGCGATCGAGAGACGCGCGCAAGAAGATCGGTGGTCACAAACCTACCTACATAGTTCCATACAATGTTTACTCTCGGATTTTATTATATATAAGATAAGATATATTATATAATTTTTCTATATGGCGATCAGAGCTATCTGAACACATCCAGTTACGCTAGATAATCACCTATGAGTACTGTTGAGTACTTTCCCGAGTGGTCGTACGTTGCAAATAATTTTTGAAAATAAAAGTAAAAATTAACAGCAGCAAAAAAAAAAAATCATTAATAGTCAAAAATTGAAAAAACAGTTTCCCTTATAAAAACTGATAGCTTTTGGAATTCGCTTTTACTGTTTAGTCTCGAAGATGTCATTTTTAATAAATGCATTCGAGTGATATTACGAAGCGAATAATTTTTACATCAGATAAATTAAAAATATAGCTTACCTCCCAAGAATATTTTTATGTAAACGCTTGCTATTGTTTAAAATAATACAAATAATTCTTTCGTAAATGCTTAAAGAGTTCTAATAAGTAAAGTACGTAAAATGGGATACTAGAAGGAAGGGGGTGGTGGATATAACAGTTTTTTTTTTTTTTTTTAAACAAAAAATGAGGTTTAGTTGATATGACACACATTGATCACACATGATCACATCGCTGCTCGTTATTAAAAATTAAATTCTCATACTTTTAAACTAGCTAAATTAGCTAAAACTTCTGCAAGTTTAAAAAATCTACGTCTTTTTTTCAGTTAAGAAAAAGGTCAACGTAATGCATCCAAGTTATGAGGAGGTAAAGAAATCCAAGAAACACGTTTAGTATTTTAAAGAATACAATGTTAAATACCATGATTTTAATCCAAATGCTTCCATGTCACGTAACTTTTGCCATCTTTCTAAAACAGTTCCAATTCCACAAAATGCAATTCTCCAGCTATGAGACTCAATTCCACGTCCTGTTAAGTTCAGAAATGCACTGAAGCATTGCAGCTGTTGTCAAAGAATGACATTTTGAAGAAGGTGGAGAAAAGAGATGTGTGTGTATGTGTACACAAAAACTCAACATATTTCTTTCATTCTCTGGTTATTTGGTTGTCCCACCCCCCAGCAAGTGGTCTTACTTAAATTTAGCCACATCGCCAGAAAAGAAACCTAGAAATAGAGGTTCTCATTAAAAATGGAACAGTTGAAAAATAATGGCGGCGTCTGACTTTATTATTTTTGGTTTCATGTCAAGTTATGCCTCACGAGCAAAACATGAAAGGCTGGCAGTTTTGTTTACTGATGGATTGAGCCTGTTGGGACCAATTCCAAAATTTTGCTACCCCTTTGACAAGGGCAACTTTGTAAGCTTGATAGGTAATGTGCACTGTATTACTTCAGAGTAGGGTACATATTAAAAAAAAAAAGTTATTTAAGTCGACAGGCAAACTAAAGAACACAATTATAAATATTTTTTACTGAAATAACGAACAGTACACTTAAATGCGAAAGTTAAGGTTCAACCTTTGAGGCGCAACCCTTTCCCAATGCTGGAAAAAGGGCAGCCGTTGCCATCGCTCGACTTAACTACCCGGCACAGCCAGCTGTCGTCAAAAAAAGGGTCTCTAGATCTGTGGCACGCGATGAACGTTTCGATCGTCCGTCATCTTGATGGTAGTTAAGTCGAACGATGGCAACGGCTGCCCTTTATTCAGCAATGGGCAATCCGTCCAGTTGTTCTCGCGTTCTTCCATTTTTCGTCAGATGTTAGTGCTGTTAAAAATAATCGTGACCATTTTTTTGCGGGAAGTGACTTGCTAAAAAGGTAAAGGATTCTGGTGGAGCTATGTCACCCGCAACTATTTTTATAAAAATCCAATCTATTCTTCGTGTCTGGCAACAGTCAAAACGTCAGAGTTTGGCGTTCCCGGAGCGGACACACTGAGCGTTAAAGGGTTAATATATAATCTTGTTAGCAGTTAAACTTAATAGTGGTACAGAATTACAACTGCTTTTACGCTAATAGCAATGTACAATTGCGTTCGAAAGATAGCGAAAGGATGTCATGGTGAAGATTTCCGAATATGTTTTGGATATCTAACAAAATCTAAAAGGTTTTCGTAGAATGTCTATTTGGCATCCAAATAACATAGCTTATCTACATTCAAAGAATGTCTTTTTGTGATATTTCTTGGGTGGCAGCCAAATAATTGTCTTTTTTTCCCTCATGGTTATTGTGTGTTTGTGAAGTCTAGTAGAAAATAAATCATCTACAGACTGTAATTCAGATAGTCTTGAGCAACATTAATACGAATATAAATTATAAAGCTCAGGAGAAGAAAACTTCATTCGGCCATCGTTCGTCGTACAGCAAAGTTGTGTATACTATTTGTTTGCAAATTTAATGCATAGTTTAATTTTCTATACAATTTGCATAAAGGGCCGTCTTCATACTTATTTCTCCATCAAGTCGTTTTTTTTAAAGGCAACACCCTATTTTGACTTTAATAAAAGAAAAAAAAACTTTCAGATTTCGCTAAGTATTAATTTTCACCGATTTTCTACGATAATTTACAGAGATATTGCGAATTCTTTTTCGCACAATTTTAAGAGCTTATCGACAAATTCAGAAAGGTACATGAAGGTCTCGATTTTTTTCTCCTTACATCAATTTCACTCCCAAGAGTTAAAATAAATGTTATTTATAAGGAAAATGACGTATCTAATCGTAATGAGAATCTATATAAATAAAATTAGACTTTTGTCTGTACATTTCTTGGAATTCAAAAATTTTGCGATTTCTATCCGTTTCAAGCACCCGGGAATCCGATGCCACCCTCAAAAAAAAGTTTGTCTGTCTGTCATTCTGTCATTCTGTCATTCTGTCATTCTGTCCGTGACGCTTTTTTTGTTTAAGCATCACGTAAAAACGACTGAAGCGAATGATATGAAATTTGGTGTCATGATAGGTGGTCACTCAACTTAAAACATAGGCGTCGAATTTTTAAAAAATCTTGATTAGATTTTCAGATTTTGCGAAAATCGTTTCAAACTGCGTAAATTTGTGTTCAAGCATCACGCAAAAACGACTGAAGCGAATGATATAAAATTGGGTGTCATGATAGGTGGTCACTCAACTTAAAACATAGGCGTTCAATTTTTAAAAAATCTTGATTAGATTTTCAGATTTTGCGAAAATCGTTTCAAACTGCGTAAATTTGTGTTCAAGCATCACGCAAAAACGACTTAAGCGAATGATATGAAATTGGGTGTCATGATAGGTGGTCACTCAACTTAAAACATAGGCGTCCAATTTTTAAAAAATTCTGATTGGATTTTCAGATTTTGCGAAAATCCTTTCAAACTGCGTAAATTTGTGTTCAAGCATCACGCAAAAACGACTGAAGCGAATGATATGAAATTGGGTGTCATGATAGGTGGTCACTCAACTTAAAACATAGGCGTCCAATTTTTAAAAAATTCTGATTGGATTTTGAGATTTTGCGAAAATCATTTCAAACTGCGTAAATTTGTGTTCGCACATCACGTAATAACTGCAAAGGTGAAAAAATGGTATTTGGTGAAATGATAGGTGGTCACTCACCTTAAACTATAAGCATCTAATTAAAAAAAATCCATCAGATTTCGAGATTTTGTGAAAATCGTTTAAAACTCAGTGAATCTTTGTTCCCGTATTACGTAATAACGACTAAAGCGAATGATATGAAATTTGGTCACAGGATAGATGGTTGCTCAACAGAAACTATAGGAGTCCAATTTTTTAAACATTTTTATTAGATTTTGAGATTTTGTGAAAATTCTCTCAAAATACGTTTATATTTCTTCAAACATCACGTAATAACGACTGATACGAATGATACGAAATTGAGTGATATGATAGGTAGTTGGTAATCTTAATTTATAGGCGTTGAATTTTAAAAATATTTTGCTTACATTTTGAGATTTTTCGAAAATCGTTTTAAAATGCTGAAAATTTGTTCCGGCATCACGAAATAAAGACTGCAGGGAATGAAACGAATTTGGGTGACATGATACGTTGTCACTCAACTTAAATTCTAGGCTTCAAATTTTTCAAAAATGTTGATTAAATTTTGAGATTTTGCGAAAATTATTTCAATATGCGTCAATATTCGTTCGCGCATCACATAATTACGACTAAAGCGAATGAAATGATATTACTTAGTTACTCTCTAACCTGTAATATTTTAACAATACATGAAAATTATAACTTCGCTTTCTTTACTTTGGCAACATACTCCATCCATTCTGTGTACTCCTACAATGCTGACGAAAGTTCTTGCTTTATGGAAATTTTCATTCACTAACCCGTCGAGGACGGGTACTTCAGCTAGTATAAAAATAATATCATTTATCATTTCGTCTGATTTCATATCGGCAATTTAATATTTGAATTTTCAAAACGATTAAAGCAATACATTATAGATTATTGCGCAATGAATAAACTTTTACTGATAACTTTTAAACAATTTTTATTTTTTGAAAAATTTATATTTAAAAAATAACTATTCTAATAATTTGCATTAGCTCTTAATTATATTATTACAGTTTCAATTTAACTGAAGTAACAGATTATCTTACAATTTATTTACAATAAAAAACTTCTTTATTTATAATTTACCTGATGGTGCTTTTATCAATGGACTTCTTTAAGCTTGCTGTATTATAATATTTGTATTAAGCGTTTTAGCATAATATTACAAAATGCAATATTTTTGTTATACTGCTCATAAACCATTGACAGTTTTATTAGTATATCGAGATTTTTCATCCTACTCTAGCCTACTTTAATTATGGTATTATAGATCTTTCAGTAGTAAGACAGTGTTATCTAAATGGGCTTACAGTGCTTATAAAACTTTCGCGCATATATATAAATTCTTTCTGATTTATTTTGAAGATTTTACTTGGTATTTTGAAGGTTCTCTTAGACAGGTGAAATATTGAGAGAAACATTGCTAAGAGTGAGTGGCTGTCCACTGCTTACCTGACCAATACGAGCAAGAAAGTTACTTAGCAACAGCTTAAATTGAAGAGTGATTTCATGTAAAATAAGGAAATAAATATAGATGATTTTCATGTAATAAACCTAAAGAAAAGAGTCTTGAATGTTATTTTATAAAAAAGGTTACATATCTGCGAAGCGAAACTAGCAAGACTAAAGCACTATCAAACTTTATAAATCTGTAATTTATTAGCTTCAAAATTTACTATTTTTAATACCGCAAACATTCACTATTTTCGGGCAAAATTAATCTAATTTGCATTATACAGTGGACTCTATTCTAAACACTCATGGGATCGATCAAAAGTGTTCAGATTATGGGGAGATTTGGTGGCTAATGTTATTTCAAACAAAATTCAGTCAGATCTGTACTATGCAATCTCCTTTATTATTATTGTTATTTAAAAAGTTTTACAAAACATACAACAAATTTTCATATTTTACTACATTTCTTGCAAACATTTTAATTTCTAATGGCAAGTAACAGGACAACACATGCCCCATAAAGAAGTGGGAGGCAAGACAGGAAAAAGAAGCAAGGTGAAGCCCATAATGAAAGGTGCATTACATGAAAAAGTGAGTAACTTTCTACTACATTACTTGAAAATTTAAGCGGTACATACTATGAAAAGAGAGCGACTTTAGCCTTTTTTTTGCCTCGTGTATGCTCATGCAATGTACATTTCTTCTGATTTCCATGCTAGGATAATCCTACGAATTCCGATTACAAACACAAGTTCAGTTTACACGGGAGTAAAAGTAGGGAATCAAAAGTAGAGTTCATAATACTGGAGCGTTCAGATTAGAGGGTGTTTAGAATACAGAAAGCTCATCTTATGTTAAGTCAATGGAGTTTTCGTCAGGATAGTCGTAATGTGTTCATAATACTCGGACGTTCACATCAGAGAGTGTTCAGATAAAAAGAGTCTACTGTATATATAAATATGAATTTTAAAAATAACTTTCGAAAATTTATCACAATATAAATTGATATACAGCCCAATAACTCATGAAAATAAGACATTTTAATCAATATAAAATCAACTGCTGAACGTATTATTTATTAAACGTTAATATTTTATTTTAAAAAATTATAATAACAGTAAATTACGGTCGGGCCGTTTACTTCTAATTGTAAGAATGAAAATCAGTTTTTTAATATCAAGATTAGATGAGATATGAATTATTAAAGTATAAAAGCATATTTTAACATATGAGAAGGGAAATTTTGGAAGCTCATAACTCATTAACTTTTAGTTCAAATGTACTGAAAATTGCTATCCAGGGTTAAAATGAGCTAAATTTTTGGAACAGAAAGTAAAATCTAGGTGTTACCATTGGAAAAAATAAAGTTGATGCGTATTCAACTTTGAAGATGGTCTCTTATGCAAATTTCATGTATGACAAAGTGTAAGTTATTCGTAAACAAGTGGTATAAGTAACTTGCTGTACGATGAACGGCGGCCAAACAAAGTGCAAGTATAGGCCTTTTTTCCGGAGCTGTACACACATTTATACAATTTTTTTTTTTTTTTACTGGGGCCATTATCAGATATCTTTCAAAGATAAGACATTTAGGGTTCTTTGAGAATCTCTTCCCAATTAATTCCTTGACTTTTTCTAAGTTAATCGTACAAATGTTATAAACATGGCGGCACCTGATAGCGATCCAACCTAGAAAATCTGCTTAGCAGTTATTTTGACATTTTTGATTTGGAATCTCCTAAAATTTCATCTAGGATCTTCGTGCTGTGAATAACGTAAAGGAATTAAAATCATGAAGTTCTATTTTATCGTGATACTTTCAAAACATTGTGAATATAGCAAGCACATTACCGGCATAATATACTAATTCTGTACGAAAGAAGTAAGTAAAATGCAATTGCTGAAAGTAGCTATTCAGTGAAAAAATAATAACTCGAAGTATAGAATATTTTCTTTTATTTACTTATTTTTCTTTATACCTTTTTGGTGTAAAAAATTTGGGGTAATTCCAATCGGCTTTCCAAACACTTGAACTTTACCAAGCGTTTATATAAGTTTGATTCAACTCAATCGAATACAGTGTTCAGATGTTAGTGCAATTCAAAAAATTTGCGTCTATAGGCCATAATGTATAAAATTTCTTTGTTGAAACCCTGCAAATAAGCTATAAGCCCTACATACACCAAAATATGTGTAAGTCATGTGACTGTGACCTACAATATACATAACCAATTTGATCACAATCGAATGCACTGTTAAGACGCTAGCGCACTTTCAAGAATTTCCGTCCATAAGCTGTTATGTAAAAGAATTATTTTTTAAAAATTATATAAATAACTAATATATGATTAAATAAATAACTAATAAATGATTAGATAAAAAAGTGCGATCTTTGCACAGTTTTAAAATTTATTCAATTTTTTTTTAAATCTGACATTTATCATTTTTGTCATTATTGATCATCATGTTACTAAATTTCATTCTATTCTCTAAAGCCGTTTTCGAGGAATGCGAGAGCAAACATTTACGCGATTCTCCCAAAATCTCAATATCTATGAAATATTTAGAGCAAATTTGGCATCTACAGTTTACATTAACTTACCACATAACATAATTTGGAATTTCACTCCATTCCATTACCATTTTTCAGGAGTAGAACAAACATTTTCTCAATTTTCACAAAATCCCAAAATCTATTAGAAATTTGAAGTACGTTAACATCTATAATTTAAGTTTTATTTCATTCCTTTAAGTGGTTTATCTGTGATAAACAAACAAATATTTACAGATTTTGAATAAATTTCCACAAAATCTCAAACTATAACTCAAATTTTTAAAAAATTCGACAGCTATAGTTTAAATTGCATGTAGTTTAACTATAATGTCACCAAATTTCATTTCATTTGCTTTAGTCATTCCTGCATGATGTGTGAACAAAAATTTATGCATTTAAAAAAAAAATTCGAAAAATCTCAAAATCTAATAAAACTTTTTTAAAAACTTGCTGCCTATAGTTTAAGTGACCACCTATCATGCCACCAAATTTCATTTAATTCGCTTTAGTTGTAATTACGTGATGTGCGAAAAAAATATAGCAGTTTGAAACGATTTTCGCAAAATCTCAAAATGTAATCAAATTTTTAAAAAATTTTGAAGCGTATAGTTTAAGTTGAGAGGCTGCCTATAATATCGCCAAATTTCATTCCATTCATTTTAGTGGTTATGACGAGATGCACGAACAAATATTTACGCAGTTTAAAACAGTTTTTGCAAAATCTCAAAATCTAATAGAAATTTCCAAAAAATTCGACGTTGAAGGAGTAGAGTGATCACCTATAATGTCATCAAGTTTCATTTCATTTGCCTTAGTCGTTATTACGTGATCCGCGAACAAAAATTTACGTAGTTGAAACAATTTTCGCAAAATCACCAAATCGGATCAAAGTTTTTTAAAAATTCGATGTTACAATTTAATTAGAGTGATCAACTATAGGTCACCAAATTTCATTTCATTCGCCTTAGTCTTTATTACGTCATGCAAGAACAAATATTTACGCATTTTGAAACGATTTTCGCAAAATCTCAAAATCTGATCAGAATTTTTAAAAATTTCGACTCCTATATAGTTTAACTTGAGTGACCACCTATCATGTCACCAAATTTCATTTCATCTAAATATTTTTACGTCACTGTATTAAAAAATAAATCAGCATGTTTTTCTATTCATTTATTTCTTAGGTGTCAATTACTGGAGCAGGAAGGGTCAATCATTGGAGCCAATATTTTGTTCTTGATGTCAATTACTGATGTCGCTACCATGACAATGTATAAAATGTAGAAAAAATAGAAATTTCCAATATTCTGTAATAAATTGTACCTTACATGAATTTTCAAAGTTCATTTAAATTTTGAAAACATTTTTTTTTCCTAGATTGTTTCAGTAATTAGCAATTACTAGTTAATGCTTATTATAGTTCTTAAAGCAGGCCCGGACTGACCAGATCGACTGCTCGGTGATTGCCGAGGACCCCCGGCCTAAAAGGCCCCAGAGACCCCACATCACGAGGAGTCCCAAAGAATCAGGGGCCCCAACAGATTTAAAATAGTTAAAAATGGTTTGTAGGCACGTAAGCCTAACTTTCAAATATTACATATCCTAATATTCTTTTCCCTCTAAATTCTCCAGTAAGGGCCCCTTTCCAATCTCTAGCCGAGGGCCCCCAAAGTAGCCAGTCCGTGCCTTTCTAAAAGTGTCAATTACTGGTGCCCTTACCCTGGAAGAGGCAACACAATTGTTCACTATTAGACAATGATTTCAAACCTGAAGTGAAATTAAATTTTTTAATCTGCAAATAAACAAATATCAGCATTTGCTAGTGAGTCAACAGTGAAAGAATCTCTTGCTGAAGCATTCGCAACAGAAATTCGTTCTTTAGAGAGTTAATTTTAGATGCGTAACGTAAGAAAACGAATGGAAGCTCGCAGTTATTTCCTAGTAAATGCCACACGTAAGCTGATGAGCTCTTATTCATTCATTCGTCTTAACTTTTTTTTTCTGCTGAACAGTGGGCAAGTTGACATTTTCCAGCACTTCATCAGTATAGGGCGATAAACTTTTGATCTAAAGGTATACAAGGCAGATGATCACAAGAATTCAAGTTCACGTCTCACTCGTAGCAAACTTCTTTGTTCTTATCTTTCGGAATATTGCCAATGTCTTGCTGAGTTAATGTACCTTGTAGATTAAAGGTATATCGTGTACAGCCAGTATTTAAAGTAGAAGCCTCTTGTTGATATAGGAAAGATTACAGGGATCACTTTAAACGTGAAGTTCACTTGTGATATTGCGTAAAGATTAAGTTGCACTATTTCTTCAAATTTATTCTTTGATTTTGAATATTGAAAAATCTGAGAACAATTCTGCAGTACTGTATCATAGTAAGACAGAAATGTGTTGAGCCTAGAATAATGTCTTCTTTCCTACAATAACGATTGCCCTTTATTTAAATTTAGATTCTCCATATTTCACAAAATTCGCAATCGTCTTGACTTCAGTCCCTCCTCAATTCAAGTACCTCTTGATAGTATATTCAAATCTCTTCGAATTATCTATCTTGCATCTCGCACTCTTAAAAATTATATTAATTTTTAATTTCTAATATTTTAAGGAAATCCCTAAAAGAAGTAGATATTCTAGTTTTGGAACATTATTTTTTGCCAAAATATTTGTTCATCACACTTATCTTAGAGGAATCCAGGACATATTATATTCGTCCTCAATTTTGAATAAATTTTGACTACTAGATCGAGTTGGGGAAAAAAAAAAAAAAAAAAAAAAAAAAAAATCTGATGTGTCCAACACATGACTTCCTTGCACGTCTATTAGATCAAAAATATTTTCGACGCACTTCCTCTAAACTTATTTGTTTGAAAGAGATAGAATATCAATAATAGTAATGTTTAGCGATTTCTAGCCAAATATTTCGATATCGCCAAGCTGAGTTCAATTTGAAAGATTTCCTTCTGACACTTTATTTGGCGATATTTCACCAAAAGCCGACAAACTTGATATAGTCTGCGAGATTTTGGGGATAGCCAAAGTAGTCATTGACCAGAGACTTTCAATGAATTGAATGCATCCATACACCTCAATGTATTTAAAGTCATTTGGCTCACCCTGTAAATAAATTCTCAGTCGATTGCTGTCAAAAAAGATATTGAAAACAGTTAGATATTATAATAGTTCTAAATACAAAAGTTCAAAGTTCTAAATACAAAAGTTAAAGTTTTAGAGTTATACAAAATACGAAATAATTTTTGGCGCCAAATTTGGCGATATTTCGGCGAAACTCGTCAATGTCAACGACATTTGGCAAGATTTTAAGCATGAACCAAACAATGACAGATTAACGCCAAATTTGGCGACATTTCGCCAAAACTCGCCAAGAACGATGACAAATGGCGATACTTTGGGCATGGACCAAATGACTGACTATCGTCAAATTTGGCGATATTTCGCCAAAACTCGCCAAGGTCGAGGACAGACGGCGAGATTTTGGGCATGTACCAAACAATGACTGTCTACAGTTGTATTATATTGAAGATGTCCATAGACATTAAAGTACTGAAATTCTTTTCGGTGGTCCTGTAAATAATTTCTCCAGTAGATTGGAACCAAAAATCGAGATGCACAACTAGATGTTACAATAATCTTATATATGAAATTTCATAATAGTTTTTGAGATTTGAGAGTTAAATATGCACACACGTACACAAAAAGTTGCTAAGCTTGGCGACTTTTGGCATAGTTCTTGAGGGAGGCACGAGACCATGATCGGACCATTACCCAACTTATGTGGTAGGACGGTATTGTGCTTGAAATGGATGAATGCCCCTAAAATTGCCATTGACCGTAATGTATTGGAAATCTTTTGAGTGTTCCTGTAGCAGAACTATAAATGATAAAGACACTTTTTTTAATGGAGAAATACATTTTCTAACTTTTACAGCATATATCACATCTGAGTCGTTTGAAATAGCCCAATACCTCTAAAAAACGCTTTGATGAATTTCGGCCCATAGAGCGTAATGTATTTCGAATCTTTTGGGCGGTTCTGTAGATAAACTATCCAGTCGAATGGAACCGAAAGGGGAGGTGCACAACTAGATGTTACAACAATTCTAAATATAAAGTTTCAACATTCTACGCCTAATAGTTTTTGAGATATGCGAGTTTAATGAATTTCGGCCCATTGAGCGTAATGTATTTCGAATGTTTTGGACAGTCCTGTAGATAAACTATCCAGTGGAATGGAACCAAAAGGGGAGGTGCACAACTAGATGTTACAACTATCCAAAATATGAAGTTTCGACATTCTACGCCTAATAGTTTTTGAGTTAGGCGAGTTCAATGAATTTCGGCCTATAGAGCGTAATGTATTTCGAATCTTTTGGGCGGTCCTGTACATAAACTATCCATTCGATTGCCACCAAAAGGGGAGGTGCACAACTATGTCATAGAACAATCCTAAATATCAAATCTCAACATTCTACGACCAATAATTTTTGAGATATGCGAGTTACATACATACGTACGTACGTACAGACGGCATGGAAAAACTGGCCACAGTAGACTCGCCGCTGGTCAAAATGAGTTGCAGACGCGTTAATATTATCGTGCGTGCTAGCCTACGATGAGATGCATCGAAAAAAAATTTTTAATTAAATTTAGAGGTAGTCAAAATCGGTTTTCTTGTCGAAATTTGGCCTCCAAAATTTTTCGGGATCACATTACTTCCTTATACTACGTACAAGGAAGTAAAAAAGACTACAGCAGTGATTCATCTTTAACACTGCAAAAAATACTTACTATAAAAGGTTATCTGTTAATCCTTTGTGCAACGATGAAAGAACAAAAAAGAAAACCCACGAATAGAATTGCACAAATGAGAAATATCAACATGCAGACGGGTGTTTCGAGTCAAAGAGACCCATTGTACACCAGTAAACTCAAAGGGCATATTTAGGTTTTGATGCCCACAGAATTCTCAAATTTGTAAGGCTTACTGCCAAGACATTTTTAAGCATGAAATTTAAAAAAAAAAAAAATTGAGAAAAGCCAGCATTTAGGGTTATTGCGACTGGTGTGTGTTTTCCAGTAAGCAGTGGAAAATTAAAAATATGTTTTAAACACTAAACGAGAATTTTATTAAACTTACATAACATAAATAAATATTAGTAATTTTTTCTTGATTGGTAAATTTAAAATATTGCAAAATGCATATCACAAATACACATATTTGTTTAGTGCTGCATATATTTTTAAATAAACTATTTTCAATTAAGTTAAAAATAATCTTGTAGTGCCTTTTTGTGTAAAATGAAATTTTGTGTAATAAAAAATTTCCCTGCATAAGAATTGTAATGGTCTAATCTTTCTGGCGTATAGCTTTCGAACACTCCAACCCGGAAAGATTACGGGCACAAGAAATAGGGGAGAAAGCTCACCGTTAATTCTTACTGGAGGAGAAGGAAGAAGTTAATAGGGTCAATAACTTTTTCTTTCAAATTCATTTGTTAATGACATGCATTTTCATTAAATTCAATTTGGCAAACAATCTATATATTTTACAATCCATTCTGTTATCAATGTATCCTTTCTTTAAATATCCTTCGGTAAAAATTAGATCTTTTTCTTAACAATCCATTCGGTCAATAAAAATATATATTCTTTTGAGTTCTATTCGATGAACAATAAATTTTTTATTAGAATGTATTCGGTCAACAATTTATGTGTACATTTTTTATTCATTCAATCAATAACATATTATTCCTTTAGAATCTATTCTTGACATATATATAATCATTCTATCAATAATATATTTCTTCACTAGAATCTATTCGTTAAACAATTTGTACATAAAAAAAATCATTTGATCAATAATGTATTTTTTCATTAGTACTACCTATTCGGACAATAATTTATATTTTTTTCATTAAATTTTATTCGGTCCATAATTTATATTTTTTCATTAATTTATTCTGTCAATAATATATTTTTCGTTAGAATCTATTCGGTCTACAGTTCACATACATTTTTAAAAACTCATTGAATCAATAACATTTTTTTTTTTCATTAGAATCTATTCGGTCAACGATTTATATTTTTTCTTCAAAATTTATTCAGTCAACAGTATAAGAAAATAAGCTAAAAATACTAATTCTCTTTCGACACATTCTTATTTCTTAAATGATAGTAATACTAAAACTTTTTTGCGTTAATTTTGTTTATGAAGTTTCTAATTATTTTACAAACAAGAATATTCATATTGTTCTAAACATAAATATTTACAGAGTATTATAAATATTAATGATAAACGTTTGCATTTTATATCGATAAAGAGACAGATAATTTTCACAAATCATTACATAATCAATATTTGGTTACTGTTTACTTCTTCGATTTCATTTATTTGTTTTATTCAAGGTTGTCTTGATATAAAACTGACATGAAAGTAATAAGATAAAAATGAACTTATCTCTCTAAAATCACATAATACTCATGCTTTCAAATAATATTATTTATTGTTTAGGCCTATAAGCATATCGTACTGAGAAGAATCGCTGTGCATAGTAAAACGCAGATCACTGACTCTGTAACGCTACTGATTCTACCACTCCAAAACAAAACATTTACCACATTTACTCAATAAATAAATAATGTTTTATTAGAAAAACGTTGTAAAGCTTGAATTTTTCAATAATTATTTTTAAAAAAATACAGAAAAATCTGAGCTATTTTTAAAATCTGAAAATTTCCTCTTTCTCTTTTTAACTCTTTTTTTTCCATTTTTAGAGGTAGGAAATTTCTTTACTTGTGTAGAAAAGTTTAAAGCTGCCGCGTATACGTGGTAGTTTTAATTTCGAGCATACTGGCTCGAAATTTTGCAATTTCAGTTAGTTTGGATAGTTTCTTTTAAATTATTTAGAATTTTAGAATTTCGTTTGTATAATGTACTAAATTTAAAATTTAATGACTTAAATGGCAACAATGCTAATTTTGTAACTGTAATAGTAAAAATTAGAATATGAAATTATTTATTATAGGTGGCCAGAGATTAAGTATACATTGAGTGTAGACTGTTAAAGTATGTTTTGGGTTTTTGTTTTGTTTTGTTGTTGTTATTGTTGTTGTTGTTGTTTTCTTGTCAATTTTTTTTTCTAGCGCCAGTTGTAATAGTCTCCACAACGGGCTTCATTTACTAGCTTTAATATATAACACCCCAGTTCTGTCTGGAACAATTTCTCGTATTACCACTCCTCAAATCGTATAATATTGCCATTAGATGAGGCATTCATATAACAACACTACAAAAATATAGAAAACGAATAAAGTCAATGGATAGGGTATTCATGTGACCTTCGTAAGGAACATACAATCATTCACTTATTCACGTCATTTTCATAAAATTATAGAAATTGCAGAATGTTGTCAATAAATTAAACATTTACGTTGCGTGAATGGAAATTTAAGACAGTGCAAACAAAGTATTATAAATGAATAATGCTTTCACATTATTTTTATTAAATAGAAATCGAACAGTATTGTAATAGGACAGACTATCATGTGACCTTATTTCAAATGTGCATATTAGCTTTCACGCGACATTTATTAAACTATGGATGGAAAGCTCAACCATTTAAAAAGTATTCAAGAGTAAAACGAATTTCCCACATTGATTTTGAAAATAATAGCTTGGTTTATTTAAAAATGAATCATTTAATATAAAGTATATTAACATCAGATTTCTATTAAGTTCTTTTTCGAGGGAAAACGGTGGATCGTTCATTAAACCAACATTAAAGATTCCTTTTACTTGAGTACTTTTTTGAATGTTGTTAATATACGCAGAGCCGCAATAAATTAAAGCATTCTTTAACGGAAAATCTGTCCCCTTTTTATTACAGGCATGACAGTTATTTTGTTCTTCAAATGGTCGTTTATGTTTATTAGCAAGAGTCCAAGGGCGGATCCAGAAACTTTTTTCGAAGGGGGCGCAAATCTTGAATACTCATTTTATCTAGTGTAAAGCCCACTTAATATTGCTGAAAGCCCCATTTATCTAGTGTAAATATATTATTCTCGGAGGGGGCGCGCGCCCCCTGCGCCCTCCCCCTGGATACGCCTTTGCAAGAGTCACTCTAGAAATTTGATCAAATGTCATGGATGCAAAAAAAAGCAATTGAGTACAACAATCAGTGTCAATTAACAACAGTCAGTGCAACAACAATCAGAGTCAATTAACAACAGTCAGTGCAACAACAATCAGTGTCAAACTTCAGTGTCAATTTAATGAATAATTGCACCACAACCCCCGAAAAAAAGACAATTAATTCATTAAAAATTTGATGACCTACCTATATTTGAAACTGAATAATTCAATTTTAAGCAAACCAAGGTTATTATAATAGAAATCCGTATAAGAAATCAGTCTTATTCTTGAATATTTTTTAGCGGGTGTGTGTTTTCTGAATTTTTTTTTTCATATATCCTTTCATGAACGTCACAGATGCGATCGCCTCTGGGGTTTCTGAAAGGCATGATAACAACAAAATGTAAAATAAATCGATAAAACTTTTTAACGGAACATTTTAAGGAGGAGGAAAGCGCTGAAACATCCTGTTTCTGTTAAATATTTTGCTGGACTAAAAAAAAAATTAATAATGGTTTGTTAATTTTCATTTGTGCCATATCTATTAAAAAATAGAAATCTATTTTTCTTACGTTATTTTTTTACATTATATAATAATAATAATAATAATAATAATAATAATAATAATGGTTAGTGAAAGTCTGGATTTTGTATGCTTCCGAACTTCGGATGTACAGATTTCAGACTTTGTACTTATAAAATAAGTCGTTTTAGGGGGGGGGGGGGGGTTCTTTGGTTTGTGATTCATAATTAGAGAAATTAAACTAATTTAAAATTTATCTATACAAATTCATATTTTTGGCGTCTCTGTTTTAATATTATCAAGCACAGAACGCAGTAAACAAATTGCAAGGGTTATAAAATTTCGGTGTTGAACATTGACAGGATCCGCTTTAGTATTCTTGCAGCACCGGAGAATGGAGTAAAATGACGTCACCCCCCCCCCTTCCACTTCTGCTAAAAAAAAAAAAAAAAAAATGTTTTACAAATTCTACCCAAAATGCCATCCCGGGTAATACGAACCGCACGTTTTTAGCAAAAGGATAAAACCGATACGTATAGATTGTCATTAATTGTACATAAGCATATCAATATTTTTCTCACACCCACAGCCAAAATGTCTGCGAATTTCGGCATCCGGTCTAAATGCACGAGCTTTGCGCCCCTGGTTTGCAGTTTAGATTCAATCCTTTTTATTCTTTTTATTATTTTTTATTTTTTTGTAAAAAAAGAAGAAGTAGTAGTAGTAAGAAGTTTGAGTAATTTTAAAATTTTTAGTCGGATGGGAAAAATAATTACGTTAAACGCGTTTTTTTTCCCCAGCCCTTCTACGAGGGTTTGTCCTATCTATGAAGTGCTTTCAAGACTCTCTACTTCGAGTTTTATCAGTACTATCCCGATTTGACGAGCATGAATCAAGGTCGACAAGATCAAAAATCAATTCACTTACCAAAAAAAAAAATACTTCAAACGTGTTCAGGCGATTATATCCAGTATGTATTTACATGATTTTGACACGAAAGGCTTTTGAGCGTCTTGTTTAAACATGGAAGGGTATTTTGATTGGAACAGGGAAAAAATCTTTTCCGAACTCTTTTTGCAACGCATAATAACAATTGTTTGTTGCTGAACCATGAAAATACATTAATATTTTGCGAGTCAAAATTCTTTAAAAATCACAGCAAATAACCAAGAAATATATCTTTTGGTAAATGGGTGGCAGATCCAGAAAAGTTTCAATGAAAGACGCGAAAAGTTTTGAAAAATATTTTTTTGTCTAGAGCACTTTTAAAATTTTGTTCCCCTGTATATTGCTGATTCAAATTTTGTACCCCTAAATAGGTCTAAACGCAATTTTTGGGTCTATTTCTGCATGTGTGCCCAGGGCACATGCCCCAAGTACTCGAGTGTAAATCAGGGCCTGAATGCATCCATTTTCAGCATTGGTAACTCATCCTATATATGAATCGTTTACATGTAGTACACTCCCGAGACCTAATGTGACGGAAGGCAGGCCGGATAACTAAAAACCGGATACGGCAGAGTTCTAAATTATTTTCTTTTCGCATCATTACCAGAAGACAAAGTTTTTATACCAAAACTCATTCTAAATTTATTTTCTCACTTCTTATTGAGTACTAAGCCGTTTTAGTTTATCTCAAGTCGTATAAGAATGTGAACGCAGCCGCGGCCCAGTGAATCGTAGAAGCAGTTGCCGGTAACATGCAGAGTTAAAATAGAAGGCTTTGTACTAGTAGTTTATATACTGCACTGCACGTTTGAAGAATTTATTAGAAGAAAAAAAAGTAAATTAAAGAATGTAAATTTTTCATATTTTAACATAAATTCTGTAACGCCTTGCCTTCTTCATTTAATTACGATAAAAAGAAAGTTGGGCCGGACAGTACGGAAGCCGGATAGTCATGAACCGGATACTGGGGAGTGTACTGTGGTTGTTTTCATTATGAACATTTATCATTTTAAAATAAATTGATATTTTCTTTCCCCCGGTTTTGCATATTTGTGTCATATTTTTTTCTCGAAATATATTGAAAAGATCTCTATTTCTTTTCTTTAGCTTTACAATTGTTACTTGAAAATATCACGCTGTGTGTTACCAAATTTTTTGCTCGTCATAGAAAGTGTATCATATGAAAGCAAAATAAATTTCGCTAAACGAGTAGGCATTATAGTCCTGAAAGCAAAACTTAGATTCGGTGCAAATTTGTCGAAATGGAAGGGAAGGAAGAAGATAGGTCATTAAAAAAGATTGGATTTTTTTTTAGTAAGTTTCCCGTTTTATTACCTGATTTTAAACTTTTCAAGTAATCCTTAAACAAATAGGATGAATTTATTCATGATGAAATAAAGCGCACTTGTTTTAGAATTCATCAATAGAGAGATTATTAGTAATGTAAACTCTGGTTTTACATCTGAATAAAAATTAGGGTTTATTAAATTGCATGCGAAATTAAATTAAGAGAAAAGTAAAATCTCACAGTTCTTTGAAAAATCAAAAAGTCTTGTTATCTTTTTACCTTTAAAAATTTAATCTAATAAATAATTGTACCCATACACCGTTGGACCGATTCGCTCTAAAATGTGTAGGTATGTTAAAAGGCACAGAGTAAAGTTTTAACGGCTGTAAAATTCTGAAAATCCATCAACACTTCCGATTTAGAGAGATTTTTCTGAATTTGTAACTTTGAAAGAAAGCATTTCCAATATTGTGAGACTAATAGGTATGAAATTTTGCGCACAGAAAAAATATAATTAAAAATTTGAAATTAGACCCGTTTGTCAAATTTAAAGGGTTTTTCGCAATTTTCAGTTCTGAAAGAAAGCGAGCGTGCAGCTCATTCGTGTTACTTTTATAACACTGAGAATAATAATTAAAAAAAAAAACTTTCATAATAGTTCTGTTAAAAATAAATATAAATAAATGAAGAGAAGAAAAAAGAAGCATGTTTTCAATTACATTTATTTCCCCGCATCTCATTAAGTTAAGAGTCTGCCAAGTAAGTTTGGCTGTGGAAGTGCAATGCCCCTTTGCATACAAATCATGATCACAAATCTTGATGCACCAATCTAAACATAAAATGTGATAAAATGTAAATAAAATTATGGATTATTGCTTGTCCGAGTCTTTCATGTTATTTTTATAAACCAAAAATAACTTTTTAAATAATAGTTCTGTTGAAAAATAAATAAATAAATAAAGAATAAAGGAAATAAAACGAAAGGAAGTTTTTTCCATTTGATTTATATTCTCCGGCCTCATACGCTACAGCCTAACGAGTAATTCGGCCCTGTCTATGTCCCTTAGCATAAAAATTATGATGGCAAACATTGATGCACCAATCTCGACGTACAATATAATCAAATGTGCATAAAAATCTTGCTTGTCCCATTCCTTCATGTTATTTTTATAAACCGAAAAGAACTTTAAAGCTTTAATACTAGTTCTGTTGAAAACAATGTAAATAAATAAATAAATAAGGGATAAAGAAAAGAAAAAGAATGCTTTTCAATGATTTATTTCCCCGGGCCTCATAGGTTAGAACCTACCGAGTATTTTTTTTTTCCACAAAAATCATGATGACAAACCTTAATGCACCAATCTCGACATACATGATAAAATGTGCATAAAAATCAGGACTTATTGCATTATCTCGAGCATAGGAAGGGAGGGAGATAAAAAGGAAAACGACTCACCATGACAAAAAATCCTCCACTGCTGTTTTTAAGTAAAGCTCATGATAGCGACCCCACGACTTCTAAACAGAAGCAGTGTTTTCTTGTGTTCTGAAAAGAGGAGGATGCAAAAAAAAAATTTAGAACAATCGGTGGTTTTTATCTGTCTTGGCGAGCTCATCAGTCGAACACACGTAGATTTTCCGAACTTGAATATCTCTCTGAAAAACGAACTGGTCGAATAATTGTTTCCGATAAGGCTCCTGTAGAAATGTATGAAATGATGCAGATAAGTGCCTTTCGTCACGTTAAAGGCAAAAGGAAAAATTATATAGCCTTATCCCCAATCGACACACAATAGTGAAGAATTTTATAGCATCCACAAAGGAGGCTTCCATAAATCACGTAAAACATTTTCAATAAATTTTGATTCCCCCCCCCCTCTTTCCATCTTCCTAATGTCACGACCCTTAATATCAATTTTATGACGGCACATTGGATGATTTTATGTAGCGCGTCTAATCCTTGTGCCTACTTATTGTTTTGAGACTGAAGACTTCAGGAAATAATTTCGTGCCCAGAAATATTTTATATCTTTCAATTTATAATGCTGCGTCAAAAGGAAGCATTCGCACATTCCTAAATACGTATACTGTTACCAAAAAGAGAACAATCTCTGATCCCCTACCAAATATCCGAAAAATTGATTCTAGAAATCTCTACTTCAGAACAGCAATTTCAGTCTCATGTAAAATATGTTAACTTTTCCTCCCATTTTCAGGGGCAGCCCTAGGGTACGTAGCGCCCCCCCCCCCCTGCAAACATAAAAGAGGCACCCACTTTTATGCTCCAGATGAAGTTTTTCTCAGTTTTTGAGTTCGAAATGGAGCCCCGATGCGATGCTTATACCTTGTATGTCGTGTCGGACCACCCTTGACTATTCCAAAGCCTAACCGTATTCATTTTTTTCCAAATCTATCAGTGAACGTGAGGAAGTAAGTAGGTGCTTGAGTTGTAAAGCTTGCCTTTTTGCTGATCTCGGACTAGCGGACCATCGTAAGTTTCGAGAGAGCACTGGTATATGAAATACATTTTTTCAATGAATTTTGTTAAATCTTTAAGTGTTCATTTGAGTAAGTTATCCGTTTCTTCCCCTTCAGACATAAAAGAAGTCTGTTTCAAGGTCTGCTTTTTTAAACTTGCACTGTTAATAATCTGATTGATTTTCTTTCAAGATTCCCACGGGCCTTAAATGACTTCTTAAAAGCCTTGAATTTCAAAATTAGCTCAAGGGCCCCAAGGGGGCTCTCCCTAGAGGATGTCACGCTTGGAGAGAAGGAGGGGGTGGGTTACCATGAAGTGTGACATCACACATATTGGTTAACCCATTTGTGCCTGGATATTTTTGCGACTTTCTTCGATTTTTACTGATAACAGAAATAATAGATAAATTTCTGATGTCAACTTCTTGAACAAGGGATGATTTCTTTTAAAATCATTATGCATAAAAATTGAAATATCAACATACTACTTGGTCATGTTAAATATTTTGTAAAGTTGAGGCTCAATACTCATGAATAAAAGCTAGGAAAAATAAATAACGTTTTCGACTACTAGCGAAAATGCCGTCCCAAAAAAGGGACGCTAGGCATAAATGGGTTAAAATAAAAACATGAAACTAACAAATCAAATTTTGAAATTATCAGAATGTGAGGGTACTTTTTGTGCCTTCAAATATCAGGATAAATTTTTTAATCGGGGCTAAAACAACTTTCATGTGATGTTTTTATCACGTATATTCCATTATTTTGTGTTAGAATATTTTGTGTTCATGAAGCAGCAGTAAAATACATAGAAAAATATTTCAAATTACAAAAAACTTCTTTTTTTCAACTGCCCTTATATATTAATATTTTATTACTATTAGATATTGATTATATTTTCTGTTGTAAATCTTAATCTTCTTTTGTACAATTCCTCGAATCATTAGTATTGCGATGTTTTCAAACGTCATTAAAACGCAAAAGTTTAAAAATAAAATTTGGGTAGTGTTTTGTTTCTGAACTGCAAGCATTTCTTTACATAATATAGCGTGATGTGTGATCAAGGGGGGGGGGGGGGAGGGTTAGCTTGAAGTGTGACACTTAAATATTAAAAAATATGTGTGACATCATGTACGGCCAGCCCCTAAAAAGCCCTTGAACTTTACAAAAATGCATTTTAAATGAGCCATTTCTCTTCTAATGGCTTAAAAGCAAATTCCTCTCTCGTAAAGTAGTTTGGTTTCGTTATCCTGGAGAACTTAATCAATCATTTCGTGACTGAAAATGTATTTTTCACTCGAATAGTTTTTGCTGTTCAGCTAACAGAAATTGGAACTGAATAAAACTGATGACCAAATTATGAAATGTTAAAAGAGGTAGTGATTATTATTTTGTAGCCCCTTTATAGTTGGCATTGCAAACCAATGTAAACCAAAACCCATTTATAGATGAGGATGTGCCACCTATTTATGTGTGGCACATCCTCTGCTACACGCAACAACTCTTCATCTTTTGCAGCGAAGAATGCGGGAAAGCGACCTTTAGACGAACGATGCATGCGGATTTTGTTAACGCTATTTAAATACATTATCTACCAATAAGTATTTGGACACCCAAAAATGACAATATCTGTGGTTTTGATCTGCGTCACGCCTTGTATACTTAAATACAAGGCGTAGGAAACAACTTTGGCATTAGTCGCATGCAAGATGTCAAGAAACTCAGAGCTGTCTGACTTCGAGTAAAGCGTAGTTGTCAGACATTATATAAATACAGTAGAATCTCGCTACAACGATATCCTCTATAACGATAATTCTCTCTATTACGATATTTTTTCATAGTCCTGGCTGAATTCCCTTTAGATTAATGTAAAACAGTTCTCTGTATTACGATATCCTTTAAAACGATAATTCTCTCTACAACGATGGTAATAATTATCTCTTACATCACAATAATTCTCTCTACTACGATATATTTCTTTTCTACGATGCATTAGAAGCCCAACTCATGCACACACATTGAAAGCTACACAAAGAAGGTCGAGGTAAAATGTGGCTAGAACGGGTTGGACCACGCCTCTGCCAAAGAACGTCTTCTAAGTTTCGTTTTACTGATGTAACACTATGGTAATGAGAAAGTGCATTTCTCGTAAGGTGGAAGGACAGTTGGCATTTCCTGGATGACACATCTTTGATTCCTATCCCCCTCTTTAAAAAATGGTCAAGGATTCCTTTCACCGGAACTGATATAGAAAACGATACGTTCTTTTGTCTGAACTTCAGTAAGAATTTCCGATAAATCCTATAGAGGTCGATTATTACACGAGCGATATTTTAAATTATCCATGAGTTTTGTTTACTTTGAAGTTTGTTTAGTGAAAATCGAAAGCAAATGGCTAAAAGAAAACAAATATCTATCGAAGTGAAATTCAACATCATAAAAGATTTTGATAAAGGCATGAAGCAAGCTGAGGTTTGCAGAAAATACGGACTTTCACAATCGACTGTTGCCAATTTCCGATTTCTTTACACAGAATTCAAAGTAAATAAGGATAAATTAATGGGTATGTATTTTCAATTAATATCTAATACATTTAAAAAAACGCTTTTGCGGCATTCAGGTATTATTTATTTAGCCATTATATTTGTTATTCAAATCTTATAAATAAAAATGAAATTCTGTTTGTTTGTTTGTTTGTTTGTGGATTTGATTTGTATACAAATCCACAAAAATGGACCTATCAGCCTGAAATTTTGCACAGATATGTAAAATAATATAGAATAAATCATAGTCCACTTTAAAACTTTGAAAGTCCACCCGTTCCCGGAATTTAAGAGATTTTTTATGCTCTCCACGCAAAAAGCTTTCCGTAATTGTAACCCCTGTAGTGAAAAAAGTGTGAAATAAGGATCGTGGTTGCCATGTGTGGCGATTTTGCCGAATAAGATGTTTTAAATTCTCAAAGTAAAAATAAAAGAATAATAATGATTTTTTTTTGTTAGTTTATATTTCTAAGATTATTAATTTTTTATTATAATATCATGTGCATGGGAAATCGGAGCAGGAATGAAATGTTTTATACGCAAAACAATAAGAATTGAAGATTTCCGAGGCTAATATGTAAATTTTTTTAGTTTGGCGAAAAAATAAAATGGCTCAAATGCCGATTTTGAGAATGTGAGTTCTAGCGGTTTGCATAGTTTTCGGCTTGGCGCAATTTATTGAGAGCTTAAGAAAATAGATTTTTGAAAACAAGTGCAAAGGTTTTATTAGAATATAGCGTTAAATTTTAATGATCCGTGAAGAAATAATGCAGTTATTAAGGGATTTCAAGCGATCTATCTACAGAATTCTCGCCAATTGAGTACATTGATTTAAGTTGGGGGAATTCCGCCAAATTTCAGAAAATTGAAATCTTCTCATTTAGTACATCAGAGTAACGATGAATAAAACACGTTATAGTTGATAAATTTAAAAAATTCGGCTGTATTAAGGGATTCCACTTTTCAAATAAATGCGTGCTTTACTTTTTGGTGGCCGAACCATTTCCCATATTGATTGCTGCTAAGTCAATGCTTCGAATCATTTCCTGAAAAAACGCTTGCAAAATAGCGTATGTTGGCACTTTGGCGAGGCTTAGATTTGAAACTGGATTTTATTTGAGACTGGGATATATAATGACACTGGTTATAGATAAAAATGAATGTTGGTATGTGTGTATGAGGTTGAAAAACTCCAGCACCGTTGAGCACCGTTGCACCATGAAATTTGGTTCGCCTAAGTCTTTTATCATTGAGAAGCTTTTTATGCTATCCGTTTTCCTCTAACTTGCCACTAGGTGGCGCAGCAGAACGTAGAATTCTATTCCGTTTAGCCGTTTACTATGCGAATATCGTCCAACCGATTTCGATGAAATTTGGTACACGCGGATATTAGAACACGGAGGATATTTTTCAGTATCGATTTTGCTGTAACTTGCCGCTAAATGGCGCTGCAACGCATCAACTTCTATATCGTTCGACCTACCGGCATAAAATTTCTTATACTTACACATTTCAGCACGAAGAATATATTCTAACTGTGTTCCTTTTGATGTTACTCACCACTAGATGGCACTGCAATGCATTACTATTATAACTCGCCACTAGATGACGCTGCAGCAGGCCAAATTCTTGACCATTCAAACGGTCGCTATGAAAATCAGTATACATAGCTATTTGAACAATGAGAATATTTTGGCGTTATCCATTTTGCTATAACTCGCCACTTGACGGCACTGTAGCAAATCATTACTTTAATTAACCACTAGATCGCGCTGCAGTGTATCACATCTTGACTGTGCAACCGATCGCTATGAAAATAAGTATACATAGATATTTGAACACGGGGAAGAGTTTGGCGCTATCCATTTTCCTATATAATTTGCCACTAGATGTCGCGTCAACACATGAACTTCAGGGCTGTCCAGCCGATCGTCCTGAAATTTCGTATTCATCGATATCTGAATGCGAAGAATATTTTCGCCGTATCCGTTTTGCTAAAACTCTACACTAGATTGCGCTACGCCGCATGGCCTTCTGCACCGTACAAACGATTGCCTTGAAATTCGGTATGCATGGTTATTGAACACAATATAAAGCGATATCCATTTTGCTATATCTCTTTATTACAATAAATAGTAATCACCACAAATCGTAATATCAAAAAGTCCATTCATTCCCGTGCGAAGAACGGGTACTTCAGCTAGTATGCTATAAATATTTATAAGCTATATCGCCGCTAGAATCCCTGGCGAGGCGGCAAGGGTAGTTAACTAAAATTTGTGAGTATTGTGAAAATTACTGAAAACTATAAACATGTTTTTCTCCTTTCATTTATTATATATTACTTGCGAGGGTGTGCTGAATGAAAACAGAACACTTTCTGGTGACACTGCAGGGTATGGGATATATGAAGAACAAAATCTTTTCGTTCCAATATCGATTCTCTCTATAACGTTAATTCTCTTTACAACGATATATTATTTTGACCCCCAAAATATCGTTATAGAGGGATTTCACTGTAGCTGATCCTTAAGGGCCATATCAAGAGAGTTAAGCATTCCAAAATCGGCAGTGGCTTTTATGATTAAGATATGGAAGGTGAGTGGTGATTGTCGGAATGTGCTTCGAACCGGCAGACTCACGAAACTAAGAAATAAAAATTGACGAGTGCTGTCTGTAGAAATTTGGGAAAACCGCACCAGGCCGATGGCCCACATACTCCAGGAATTCCAACAAGGACTGTTATTTCGATAAATACCATCCGTGAGGAAGCACATTTTGTTGGTGTCCATGGCCGTGCTGCCGTCCATAAGCCTTTGATTACAAAATCCAACAGCGTTGCTCGGTTGAGGTGATGAAAGGCACGTCGAAATTGGACTGTATATGAGTGAAAACAGGTTCTGTGGAGTGATAATTAAAGTGTAATCTCTACCAATCGGTTGGCAGAGTATGGGCTTGGCGTATGCCTGGAGAAGCTTTTTTCCAGAATGCAAAAGGCTTTTCCAGACATTGTGCCTACAGTAAAGCTTGGCGAAGGTGGAATTGTGGTCTGGGGACGTTTTTCGTGGCATGGACTGGCACCCCTGCTCCCAATTAATGGTAAGCTCAACACCGACTGGTAATCCACTATTCTAAACAATAATGTGCTTCCTACGCTATGGCAATTTTACGGATTGGATCATTGTTACTTCCAAGATGGCAACGCCACTTGTCATCCTGCGAGGTCCACCGTGGATTAGTCTGTTGACAATGGGGTGAACCAACTGGACTGTCTTGCCCCGATTCCAGACTTGAATCCGATAGAAAATCTTTGGAACGAGTTGGATCGCCGAATTAAAGGGTGCACAACCGCCCAAAACCGGTGAAAAAACTTACACGTCTTCAAACCGAGTGAAAGAAAATTCCACTTTCCATCTCCAAAAACTTGTGCAAAGTATGCCTAGGAGGGTTATGGCTGTAATTGCCTCAGGTGGAGGCTCTACCAACTATTGAATATGAATAAACTGTGTTTCTATCTTTCACGGATGCCCAATTGCTTATTGGTAGATAGTGTACAATTTGTGCAGGGATCAGAGATTTAAAACGATCAATGCGGAACGTTAGATCCAGGCTCCTGTGTAGTACTTTTAAAACTACTTTTTAAAAAATTATTCAAAGTTCATTTTAGTAAAAGAAAAACTACCCGAATACTCTGCAAAAATGGAAAATTACCATTTTAGAAAAACGGAAAGTTGCTGTCCAAATTCTTCGAAAACTGAAAAACAACTAACAAAACACAGAATAGATATTTTCTGGCAACTTTGCTGTCAAAGTCCTTTTTCCAATTTAAAAAGTGAATCATTACAAAGACGCAGCAGTACTCAGAGGGGTATTTAAATAATAACGCCAAGAAGCGATGTGTAGAATAGAAGGGGGCATCTCCACCTTTGCGTCTTAGCAAAGATGAAAGCGAAGATATTTAGTATACGCTTCCGTATAAAGCATATGAACAAATAAGCGCGAATTTGAAAGGGTTTTTTAATGTCTTTGAGACGATTTAACTTTTTTGTTTTAAATCTTGTTGAATACCTTTTGCTGTTACTCAAAAGTTTCGGCTCCCTTTCAACTCTAGTTACGTTATTTTCGGTTCATTTACTTTTCTTTCAAATTCCGTTAATAATTATCAATTTAGGACACTGCTCAGAATTTTTCGTCTCTGTAATTTCTAGACAAAAACAAAGATGAACTGAAAAAAAAAGTTTGCTTATTTGAGTTGGCAGCTATTACAAGCATGCCCGTGTTACAGCTAGAGTGATTTGCGACTGGCACACGTCCATGTTTGTTGTGAAAAATAAAAGTACTGTGAGAAACACCAGCAAATTTTCTTTAACGCTTCTGAACAAAAAAAAAAAGAAAAAAAAAGAAAACGCTATGATTTACATTCTTTTTTTTTTTTTTTTCCAAAATGCAACAGTCTTATTCTTGGAGATTTAATTACTCACGGAACATCCATTCTGCAGTTGATCAATGCGTTTGGCATGATTTATCTTTTTTTTTTTTTTTTGTTTAATTTTAAAGTTAGGTTTAGGCCCGTAGCTAAACCTCATATTTCTCACACTTAACTTTCAATGGATTAATTTTGGTTTGGAACTAATTTTGGCTTCTGAAAAATGTCGGAAACATTACTTCCTGTTCACCCTTAAAATCCGCATGATCAAAGCTGTGTAGGATCCTAAATTATCTCTTCTTTTCTGCCCAGATAGAGAAGTTTATGAGAAGACGTGTTGCCCGACCAGTAGCCGAGCGCATGGGAGACAGAAGGTGCCTGGTTCAAAACCAGGTCGCGTCCGTCGACCTAACTATTCGGAACTTTCCGTGGTTTCCTCCGAAATATAACGTAAATACGGGTTAGGACCCCTTAGAAAGACCCCTCCGCGGAGGGCACCCCACCCATAGGCCTTGATCCCACGTGTAGATAACACCGGTCAACACGATTTTGGGAGTCTGGCTTCTACATGTTAAATTTTAGTTTCTCCTACGCCAAAACTAAGGAAAATATTTTTTTATTATGAAAGTTTGCCTTTGTAGAAATTAAAGCAATTTTTCAATTTTTTGGCAAAAATCACTGATTTTTATATTTTTTTTATATTCCATTCTAAGTTATGATCAGAAAAGTTTTTGCTGGATATAAAAGTCTTTTTTATTCAAGATTTGTGATAAACAATAACATATAAATGTAAAATAATAAGAAATTAATGTCTAAAAGTGAATATTTTTCGTATTTCTTTTATGTTCGTATGAGCAAATAATAATACAAACAAATAATGATATTACAAATAATACTACAAATGATACTACAAGCAATACTACAGAGAGTTACAAATAATAATACAGTTTACTTTCGGGTTAATCAAAGTGCTGCCATCTTTCGTTTATGAAATAAATTAAAATATACTTATCGACGTAAATCAGACAAAAGCAAACTTTGAGAACTAAAAATGAAAATTTAAGTGTTTTTCAATGTCTAGAATCAGAATTTAAGCATCAGAACAGAAAACCCCCCACCCCAATTTTTTTTTTTTTTTTTTTTTTTTTTTTTTTTATTGACCGGTGTAATCAGTCGTAATCCCACAACAACAGACTTGTTTTATGTACAGACTCGTTCTTCCAAGTATATTATACATTTTGCTTTGATTTCAAGAATTATTTCCTTTTCTGAAAGTCGTTCTTAAATGATGTTTTATAACATTGTTCCAAAGTCTATTATTGATACATTATTAAAAAGATTTGTTATTGCCTAGTCTTGCACTGATATCAACAATTACTTCCCTTTGTTGAAAGTCATTCTTTAATAATAAGTCCATTGTTTCGAAGTATATATTATAAATATATTCTTATAAATTGTTGTATAGTTCATATTTTTGCAGTGATTTCAAAAACTACTGCCCTTTGTTGAAAGTCATTCTTCAACTGCGCTTAAGTCCATTGTTTCAAAGTATGTTATTGCTACATTGTTAAAAAGCATTTTTATTAACCATACTTCTGCTTTGCATTGATTAAAAAAACAACTGCCCTTTGTAGAAAGCCGTTCCGAATGATGTGTTAGTCCATTGTTTCAAAGTATAATATTGAAATATTCATAAACATTATTGTTGTTGCCCATACTTTTGCGTTGATTACAACAATTGATGATACAACAATTACTTCCTCTCATTGAAAGTCAATCTTTCTTAATATTTTAAAACTGTTTCTCAAAGTATATTATTGTTATATTCTTAAAAAGCATTGTTATTGTCCATGCTTTTGCATTGATTACAACAATTACTTCTTTTTGCTGAAGTTATTTTTTAATCATATAGTCTACTAGCTGAAGTACCCGTCTTTGACGGGTTAGTGAATGCAAATTTCCAAAAAGCAAGAACTTTCGTCAGCATTGTAGGAGTACACAGAATGGATGGAGTATGTTTCCAAAGTAAAGAAAGCGAAGTTATAATTTTCATGTATTGTTAAAATATTACATGTCAGAGAGTAACTAAGTAATATCATTTCATTCGCTTTAGTCGTAATTATGTGATGCGCGAACGAATATTTACGCATATTGAAATAATTTTCGCAAAATCTCAAAATCTAATCAACATTTTTGAAAAATTTGAAGCCTAGAATTTAAGTTGAGTGACAACCTATCACATGTCACCCTATTTCGTTTCATTGCCTTCAGTCTTTATTTCGTGATGCTGGAACAAAATTTCTGCATTTTAAAACAATTTTCGCAAAATCTCAAAATGTAATAAAAATATTTTAAAATTTCAACGCCTATAAATTAAGATTAGCAACTACCTATCATATCACTAAATTTCGTATCATTCGTATTAGTCGTTATTACGTGATGTTTGAAGAAATATAAACGTATTTTGAGAGAATTTTCACAAAATCTCAAAATCTAATAAAAATGTTTAAAAAATTGGACACCTGTAAATTATGTTGAGCAACCATCTATCATGTGACCAAATTTCATATCATTCGCTTTAGTCGTCATTACGTAATGCGGGAACAAAGATTCATTCAGTTTTAAACGATTTTCGCAAAATCTCGAAATATGATCGATTTTTTTAATTAGATGCTAATAGTTTAAGGTGAGTGACCACCTATCATTTCACCAAATATCATTTTTTCACCTTTGCAGTTATTACGTGATGTGCGAACACAAATTTACGCAGTTTGAAAGGATTTTCGCAAAATCTCAAAATCCAATCAAGATTTTTCAAAAATTCGACGCCTATGTTTTCAGTTGAGTGACCACCTATCATGACACCCAATTTCATATGATTCGCTTCAGTCGTTTTTACGTGATGCTTGAACACAAATTGACGCAGTTTAAAAGGATTTTCGCAAAATCTCAAAATCCAATCAAGATTTTTTAAAAATTCAACTCCTATGTTTTAAGTTGAGTGACCACCTATCATGACACCCAATTTCATATCATTCGCTTCAGTCGTTTTTACGTGATGCTTGAACACAAATTTACGCAGTTTGAAAGGATTTTCGCAAAATCTCAAAATCCAATCCAATTTTTTAAAAATTCGACGCCTATTTTTTAAGTTGAGTGACCACCTATCATGACACCCAATTTCACATCATTCGCTTCAGTCGTTTTTACGTGATGCTTGAACACAAATTTATGCAGTTTGAAAGGATTTTCTCAAAATCCAATCCAGATTTTTTAAAAATTCGACGCCTATGTTTTAAGTTGAGTGACCACCTATCATGACAACCAATTTCATATCATTCGCTTCAGTCGTTTTTACGTGATGCTTAAACATAAAAAGCGTCACGGACAGAATGACAGAACGACAGAATGACAGACAAACTTTTTTTTTGAGGGTCGCATCGGATTCCCGGGTGCTTGAAACGGATAGAAATCGCAAAATTTTTGAATTCCAAGAAATGTACAGACAAAAGTCTAATTTTATTTATATAGATTGTTTCAAAGTACACTATTCATACACCCTCCAAAAAAAGTATTCGAGCAAGAGAGAAATTTCCTATTTTAGATTTGAAAATAATTGAGTTTTTTGAAAAACGCACAACTTGATAGAAATATGGAAAGTCATATTTATACATAGCCTAATTCATATTCTATTATAAATAATTTTTAATTTACGAAACCAACGTAGGAAATTTCTCTCTTGCTTGAATACTTTTTTTGGAGGGTGTACATTCTTAAAAGGCATTGTTACAGTTAATACTTTTGTATTAATTGCAACAATTACTACCCTATTCTGAAAGTCATTCTTTAATAATGTCTTACTCCATTTTTTTTTCAAAGTATGTTATTGGTACACCCTTAAAAAGGACTGTTTCTTTTACAGCCTATATTTTTTGCACTGGTATCAAGAATTACTTTCCTTAGTTGAAACCCGTTCTTCAATAATGCTTTAATCCATTGTTTGAAAGTACAATATTGATACATTCTCAAAAGGAATTGTTATTACTCATAACTTTGCATATATATTTCAACAATAACTGCCCTTTCATGAAAGTCTTTCTTAAAAAATGTCTTAGACCATTGTTTCAAAGTACATGTTTGATACATTTCTAAAAAGCATTGTTATTACCCATGTACTTTTGGATAGTTTACAACAAATACTTTCTTTTGTTGTCATTCTTTAATAATACTTTAGACAATTGTTTGAAAGTATATTATTGATACATTCTTAAAAAACACTGTTATAGCCCATACTTTTTGCATTGATTTTAACAATTACCCTAGAAGCAATAACCCATTGGTCGATGAGAGGCGGGTGAGTTTAATCCGAGGAGAAGGAGCAATGGCCGATCACGGCTTTTCATCCAAAAAAGGGGAAATTTCATCGGCAACTGGTACAAAATGTCCGCTCGGGAGACCATAAAGCCGATCATCGTTTCCCGGTGACTCCGATGAAATAACGAAAAGAAAGCGATAAACTCTTTAAAATATATTTGTTAATAAAAAATAAACGACTGGCAGCAAAATTTTCAAAAAATGTCCGTTCTGTTTATTATGTTTTCGTTTTTTGGATGCAAACTTTCCGTTTTTCTGGAAAAAAAAATTCTTCCTCCACAGTGCCCGACCCTGAGCGTACGTGTCCACAGTTTAGAACGCAACCACAACGCCATCCAGACTTATTACGCATGAGCCAAAGATTGAAGTAGTGGTTATTTTAGTCTCAGATTGGGACTTGGGGGTGAAATTTTGACTAAGTGCTGTTCAGCTTTTATTAATAATAGTCAAATCATTCGGTTGGTAAGAAATTAATTTCACTTTTTACCAATGTATGTAAGTAGCAACAACATTCAAAATTAATAATTAAAAAACAATATTGCAAATTGTATAGGAATTTTAGTGTGATTTTTAACTTTCAGATTTCTTGGATAACTTTTAAAAATTAACTGATTTCTCTTCTTGCTGTTTACATTAAGGAGGTTTCAAAAGAGTTGCTCATTTTAATGAAGTTTCCGTTATTCTTATAATGCAGCTGATGCTCAAATAGATTTTCTTTTCTTTTTTTTTAAACACATTTTTTTAAATTATTTAAATATTACAAACGATTTTAACACTTACATTTTTTTTGTAAATATTTCTTTTCAAATTTAAATGTTGTGGGAGGGGTCAAGGGGGGGGGATACCACCCCCTGCCCCCTCCCAACCCCAATATAAGAAATTTGAAGTAAATTATGCAATTAATTCAAGAATTGTTCAAAATTTCCCTTAGATTATGCAAAGGCACATCTAAATTACGCAAATATTTATAGGAATTTAGGTAAAGTGTAAACCACTGGGACACCTGCAAGGCCCAATGACTATAGAGCTGCAGTTTCGGATAAGATATTGTTTGTCGGTTTCCCATTTGCAAAACTGCTCGTCTAGATCACTTCTATCCACGAATAAAAATTCATCTATTGCAGAAAAACAAAAGTGCACTTGCCAATGACTGAATTCGATGAGCCGATGAGTTAACGATGAGTCGATGAACGACCGAGCAGAAAACAAGCAGTCATTTCTACTAGGGTACTGCCCTTTGTTGAAAGTAATTCTTTAATAATATCTCAGATCATTATTTCAAAGTATATTATTGATACATTCTATTCTTCTCTTCTATTGATATATTTATTGAATGTCGTGATGGATGCTAGATGTGACAGATTTGCAGTTTTTAAACGATAACAGACAGTCCTATTTTCATTTTACAGCCAGCCATCCCTAGTGTGAAATGAAATACATTTCTCACCGTGAGCAAACTTTATAGTCACATTAGTACGCATTTAAGGGGATAAATGATGTGTCCCTAACCTGGACCCATTAAATATGACCATAGCTTCTTTCGATGCTTATGATAGAAACGATGGATTAGGTAACGGGTATAGGGGTGTTCCCATGTCCAACATGGATAAAAACTGCTTTAAAGTTAGATTTCGTTTAAATGAAATTGCACGAAAACTGGATTCTCAAATTCTCGTACTTAACGTGACACAACAAAAAAAAAAAAAAAAAAAAAAAAAAAACGCAGGCGCGAGGCCTTTAAGCGATGGCTTACATTCGTACCTCCTTTCGGACGGCCCTGGTAATAGTCTATAATTTGTTCGAGGTGTTATGGCAACGCTATACGTGGGCGATCTGCCTAGGGTGGGGGAGGTACCTTGGGTATTTACGTTTCATCTGGAGAAAACCGACCAAAACTCCAGATCGTTAGATCGATAGCCGCGCGACGGGACCGAACTCCCGGGACCTTCCCCCTTCACCAATCTACCATTCTGAGTGTCGTATCCACTTGTCTATATTGGGGCACTGGTCTATGAATAACGAATGTTTAAAGAACTGTATTTCACCGAACCACGCAAAAGAATTCCGCTACATAATGGTCTAAGGGAAATAAATATTTAAATTGCTCTCTTTTAGAGTCACACAAAAGACTAAGTACAAAAAGTCTTTTTTTTTTTCATAACACCTTCAATAGAATCACCATGAAAAATGGACTGAAGACAGTTGATACGCTCACTTCCAAATGTTAAGCACGGTGAGGAAAATGTTAATTTCCCTAAGCCAATCTGAATTAAGGAAGCTGAAATTTTCTGCAAAGGTGAAAGTAGGCAAATATGTTAGGCAACAGCCAATCACGGTTTAGAAATATGCAAAAAAGTAATCGTATACGAAGCCGGCATTGTGAAGGGTTACATGAGTTGCATGTAAGTGTTGATGAATGGTGTTTAGAACATTCGTGCGATTTGTTTTCAAGATAGGCGTATTTCTATAGCTTCCATAAGACGAATGGAAGATTCTGAGCAGGAGTCGATTTGCCGAGTTGGGGGCCCTGGGCAAAAGCTTCATAGGGGGCCCTCATCTATCGAAAACTTTTTTTATACCGTACAAAGAAATTTTCATATCACACCATACAAAGAAGGGCGTTATAACAACATACATGGAAATACGTAAAAAGGATTATTTAATCACGATGCAAAATGAGATGAAATAGTTCGATCGATAATAATAATATTATGAAGGACAGTAATATTTCAGTTATATTATTTAATATTCAATTGTTCATTCATACCGCATTTTCCAAGCAACGTGTTCCATACTATTTTTGTATTTATTTTCCTAATGCTATCAGAGCATTTATTTATAGTGGTATAGATTCAGGGAAGTATCCAGAAAAACAATTTGGAGGGAGTGTAAACAGTAAAAAAAGTAGAATTTTTCACAAAAAGACTATATCATTATCTATTTAGTAACAAAACTCAAAATTTCGGGGGTCCGGACACCCCACCCCCTTAAATACGTCCTTATATAAATCTTCACTTCACTCTACTTAGGAAGGCATTTCCTTTTATATGTTTTGATTGAAAATCAGCTCTTTGGTTTCCTCGCCATCAGCATGCATCACTCCATAGGCCGTGCCTAAATGATAAGTTTGCACTGAATTATTGCCGACTATACTGTTTAGCTAAAAAATATGGTGAGAATATAATGCTAGGGCAATGAAATAGTAACTATTAGTACTATTATTTTTCATTAAATTAGTTTCTCTGTCTCTTAATTTAAATTAAAATCAAAACTTACATATTTTTAAACTTAAGGAACGATTTGGGATCCCCCCTTTTCGTTGGGAGACCAGGGCGCTTGCTCGGAACGCCCTGTCGGAAATCAGGCCCTGATTCTGGACGCTGTACGGCTGTCGGACGCATTGAAACATTACAGTCTATCGCAGATGTTGCTCTTTTCTTCGGCGTTCACCATTCCGTCACTTCACGGCTTCACGATTATGGAAACAATTCCAAACCAGCCAAAAAGTTGTCCGTAGGCCGGTAACCGGTCGTCCAAGGGTTATGGACTCTCTCGGAAGATCAATATATTGCTGCTGTAGCCAAGTGGAATCGAAGATCGACCTTCACACGTGTGGCATCTATGGTTGCAGCGGCCATGGATTCGTAAGATGGTATTTCCCATCTCCCACTACAGTTCGTCAAAAGCTATACATGAACGGTCTGTAAGCCCGGGTACCATGAGTTTGTGTTCCTTTATCCGTCTAATCCGGGGGAACACGCTTAAAATGGTGCCGCCAACATGTGAATTGGACTACGTCTGATTGGGGCAGCGTTATGCTCACAGATGAGTCCAAATTTGCTCTCCAACCCGATGATAAGTGTGTAAGGATCTGGAGGGAGCAAGTCACACACAATCATCACCGAGAACATCTCCGAACGTCGTGCGCACGGCGGTGGAAGCATCATGGTCTGAGCAGGGATTTCATTGGGATATCGCACCGACCTGCACATCTACAGTTTAGGTTGTGTGATGGCTGTACGGAATCGAGATGAAGTCCCTTAAGCCCATATCACACCTTTTCCTACGTTCAATCTTAACACTAGATTTACCAGACCAGTCATTTTGACTGGTCGTGCAATTTCAATTCAAAATTCCTACTACATATATCATTTGATTTCAGAAATGATGTTATGACTTTTGTAGCTTAAGTAGAGAATACATTTTATAAACTTAATGTTATTTTATATACATTAGTAACAAAAATAATTTTTGCTATTGACATTTATACCAGTACCAGTCAAAATGGCTGGTGTATGTTTGTATGAAGAAATGTATGATTTCGGGAGAATCATGAGACCGATGCAGTACATATAGCGCCCATGCGTCTTTTGTTCGTTCCGTTATCGGCATTGTGCCGATTACGTCATTTTTATGAGCACTTGCTTTGTAAATGCCCGAGACACGTTCAGTCTTGTTTCAAGTTTTGTTCAACACGCGACATTTTTTTATAGGCAAAATTTTTATAGCGATCGTCAGCCCTTGAAAATGTCGAAAAGAGCAAAAGTTTCTACATATTTAGAAAATGCAACCAGCATACCTCTGGAATGTTCAGATGTAGAAAGTGAACTATATGATAGTGACGGTGAATTTTTAGATAGACAAATTGATCCACAAGACAGTGATGATAACAGTGCTATTATCGAGGAGTAGTGGTGAGGAAATTCTTGATGGAGACAATATAGATCAGTCAAGTGACAGTGATTGCGAAAATATTCCAAACAAACATACAAGACGATGCATGCGATTCCCTTCCAGTTCTGAAGACGAAGGTGGAAGTAACGAATAAATCAGCAAACTGAAATTGCTTCAGACGGAACTATTTGGACAAGAATTGAAGAAGGAGGTGTTGCTGGTAAATTACCAGTTCAGAGTGCTTTCAAAGATATACACGGACCAACAGCACATGCTAAAGGAAACATTATGAACGGGAATCCAAGCAGTGCGTTCCTATTATTGATTGACAACCATATTTTGGAACATATACAAATTTGTACAGAGTTAGAAGCCTCTCGAGTTTTGGGGAAAAACTGGACAATTACGCAAGCAAAATTAAAGGCATTTCTTGCAATATTGTACGCACGTGGGGCTTACGAAGGAAATACTTTCAGGCTTCAATATTTGTGGAACAAAAAGTGGGGACCATCATTTTTCTCCAGCACTGTGAGTAGACGTGATTTTACTGAGATTCTGCAATACATTCGTTTTGGGGGAAAAAAAAAAAAAAAAAAAACAGGAGTCAAAGATTGCAAACAGACAAATTCGCTTTAGTCTCAGCAGTTTGGGACAAATTTATTGAAAACAGTCAAAATTACTTCAAACCGGGAGCTTATATTACCGTGGATGAGCAACTTTTTCCAACGAAGGCCAGATGCAGATTTACCCAGTATATGCCAAGCGAACCCTATAAATTCGGCATAAAATTTTGGCTGTCGTCTGATGTAGCGACGAAATATGTGGTAAATGGCTTTCCGTATTTAGGAAAAGACGAGAATCGAAATTAGAACTGTAACAGCCGATAATTTTTTTGCAAGTATTCTTTTGGCGTTAAAATTAAGATCTAAAAATACTTCGTTGCTTGGAACAATACCCCAAACAAGAGGGAACTGCCGAAAACTTGGAAACTGAAAAAAGACAGCATGGCTCGTTTCTAAACGTTATTGTACCAATCCAATGGATGCACATCTTACCGTTTATAAGAGCAAACCAAATAAAAAAGTACTCATACTAAGTACAAAACATAAACACATCAAAATTGATAAAACTGCTAAGAAATTACCTGAAACTGTATCGTTTTATAATAGAACTAAGTTTGGCGTCAATGTCACTGATCAAATGGCACGAAAATATACGGTGAAATCAGGTTCCAGAAAGTGGCCACATCAAGTGTTTTTCAATATTTTAGATTTAGCCAGAATAAATAGCTGGATATTGTACAAAAACACAACAGGAGAAAATATCTCACGGAAAGACTTTTTGTTTCCATTAGCAGAAGAACTTGCTTCAGAATTTCAGACTTCAAGACAAAAACTACACGAAGCAAATATACCAACTACAAGTGGCACGGTTTCTGTACGCAAATGGTCTCAAATAGGATATTGCAATAACAATAAGGCTACAAATATATGCAATACATGCAAGAAAAGTGTATGCGGAAAGTGTACACACAGCAAAATCTACCTATGTAGAAATTGTGACTGAAAAACTGTAAACAATTAAGTGTTTTGTTATTTGACAATGTCTATTAATTCATTTATCTATTACAATTAATATTGTTCAATATTTTTTGTCATTTTTTAAGAGTGAATAAAGACTGGAAGTCACAAAAAGTATTTTTCTTATACACCAGTCATTTTGACTGGTTTTGGTAGAAATATGTATATATAAATAGATGGTAAATCTAGTGTTAATTCAATCATCTACTTTCTACATATTTTTCTACATCTCATTTCTACATATTTGTCTTCCTACATATTTCCCTACACATAACCTCAACTTGTCGCCGATTTCTCTCAACTGGTTTGACTGGAAAGGGGAATGAGAAAATCTGTGATGTCACCGCAGCTTCTCCATTTGCTTGCCTGCGATTGGTCTGTGGGAGCAGTTGAACAAGTTGAATGAAATGCTGAATTTTTCCTGGACCAGCTGGGAAAAGTTGCGGATGTTGAACATACATATCGCATGAGCCTTTTTCATCCAACTGTTGCGGAAAACAGTCGAACGAAAGTGTTGCTTAAATTGAAGATCGGGGAGGTCTTCGGGAATTGAAGATCCCGATCTTCAATTCAAGCAAATGGAGAGGCTGCGGTGGTATTACAGATTTGCTCATTCCCTTTTCCAGTCAAACCAGTTGAGTGAAACAGCCGAACAAGTTGAACGAAGTAGATGATTGAATTGAAGATTGAACGTGCGGAAAAGGTGCGATATGGGCTTTAGACCCCATTGTGAAACTGTTCGCTGGAACAGTTGGTCCTTCTTTCGTTTTAATCGACGATAATACGCGTCCCCGCAGAGCTGCCATCGTTGACGGCTTTCTAGTGAGATGGGACTGTGCGCAGGGAGTGACCGGCTTACTCGCCAGACTTTAATACAATTGAAAACCTTTGGGGGTGCTGTATGTAGACGTCCTCCAGCCACTCTCAAAAATTTAGAAACTGTCCTACAGGAGGAATGACGGTTACTGGACTCTGCAGTGGTTGATCACTTCGTAACAAGCATTATCACACGCTGTGCACTTTGTATGAAGGTGAGGGGTGCTCACATACCCTAATGGCGGTTTTTGTTATTTGTCTTGCATTTAAACATCATTTCATTAATGAAGCAAATATGACGTCATCTTATAATTTAGGAAATTTTAATATTTTTCTCTGCATTTTCATGAATAAACATAGTTACGTGCAGCATTTCTTGTCAATTAAAGCAGCACTTGTCCATTTTTTTTGCTTTTTACCACTCCGTGCTTAATTTTTGAAAGTGAGTATTTTAAGCACACTATATATATTACAAAAATGCACAAATATTTCCTATACATAATGGTCTATGGGCAGTAAATTTTTATTGTACTTATTTCAGAGAGCTACATAAAATAATCTTCCTATCTTACGTCTCACGAGCAGTAAATGTTTAACTTTTGCAGTGCCACACAAAAGAATTCAGTAAATAATGGTCCACAGTTCAAAAAGTTGTTTAAAGTTTACTACTTTACAGGGCCACACGAAAGAATTTCCATATGTCAGTTGTAAATATTTAATGTGTGCTATTTTACAAAGAAAATGGTGTGCAGGGCAGTAATTATTTAAAGTGCAATCTTTTTCAGGGTAGTGAAAAAGAAAACTGCTGCTGATTAACAACAAACTGTGTAAAGTGTATACTCCTTTGCATTCACTAAAAAGATTTTCCAAATTGATTGGTCTATTTGTAGTAAATGTTAAAGGTAAGCTCTATTCTACAGGGACATACAAAAAAATTTCAATTCGTAATGGTTTATAGCAATAAATATATAAATTGCACTCTTTTACAGGGTCATACAAAATGTTTCCAGTACATGACATTCTACTGGTGGAATATCTTTTAAAGTGTGCTTCGTTTTTTATGGGGTTGGACAAAAGAATCACGATACATAATGGATTCATAAGTGTGCTTTTTTAAATGTCTGCAATATTATTTTCCATACAATATAGTCTATCTGCAGCAAATGTTTGAAGTGCATTATTTTACAGGGCCACACAAAAGAATTTGCAGACTTATTGGTCTGTTAGCTGTTCATATTTAACAAACACTAGTTTGCAGGGCAGTGCAAAAGATTTACTATACATAACCTCTATAAGAGCAAGAAATCTTTATGCAGAGCCTTAATATCGCATGGGCAAATCGGGACTTTGCCCAGGGCCCCCGGCTCGAAAGGGCCCCCCCACTTTAAAATGTTGTTCCGAAATATTCTTTTTTTATATCAAAATTTTATGAAAAATAAGACAAAAATCATACTGGGGGCCCCCAAATTGATCAATGCCCGGGGGCCCTGTTGGTCATAATCAGGCCCTGTCTTTATGCTGCCACAAAAGAATCCCCATAGTTAATGATCAACCAGCAGTAGATGTTCAAATTGCACTCTTTTACAGGACCACAAGAAAGTAATTACTTTAATAAAGGTCAGTGTGCAGTAAATGTTTAACGTTCACTCTTTCACTGGGCCACACAAAGTAATTTCCCTATAGTATGGTTTATTTCCAAATAATATAGTAATGTGCATTATGTTACAAGACTGCTCAAAATAATACCTCATCCATGACGTATGAGGAATGTTTTAATTGTGTTTTTTTTACACAACTGCACAAAAGAAATCCGATGCACAAGCGCCATGAATGTTTTCATTGGAGTATTTTACAAGGCCACACAAAACTTTCCCATATAATATCATGGAGGTGTATGTTTTCAAGTATGCTGTTTTACTGGATCACACAAAATAATTGCAAAATGCACTTTTTTTTTTTCTTAATTTAGGAAAAAAACTAGAATTAACAGGATTTAAGTACACTAAAGAGTATTCCTTCTAGAAATTAAGCAATACTGCTAATTCAGAATGAAAGCTAAATTTATAATAAGGAATTGAACTCAAAATGATTTGTATATGGATTACTTCCAAACAATGCTGTACTGTAAAAATCTGATGCCCTCTGTAAAATGTTTTTCTGGTACCTTTTCCAGCCATTCATGGCAGTTTAAGGGAATAAATTTATGGAAATTAATAAAAGGTCAATTTTTTATTCATTTCCTTGAATTTATGATTGAATAATGATTTATACCAAAAAGAAAAAAAACTTCATTTAAGCTTTTAAAATACATGGATAGGTTTAATCTTTAAATATAAAAAGACCTTTTTATGCAAATTAAGAGTTCAATTTATGCTTCATATATTGCTCTAATAAGGACAAATACAATTTTTATCATGAGAATATAAGAATTATATCAAATTTGCATTCTTAACCCTACAGTGCATACTGTAGCCAATTGGCTACACTCTCATTTTTCCATAATAAAAAGCAAGTGTTGTAGTTTTTTTCTAAAATATGCATTTAAAATAAATATAAGATCTTATGGAAATAAATTTTAGTTTTTAAAAATGCATGGCAACATTATTTTTTGAGCAAACAAGCATGGATTTATAGTAAGTGCATCCAGTTCACTGAACAAATTTGTGTCGAATTTTTGATTGCTTGTAACTTTTATTGCTAAATGAAAATAAACTATTAAAAAATAGTAGTGGAAGACTAAATAAAGTAAAATTGGGCTATATTACTTTCTTTTGTTTTATAAGAACTATTGGGTGGACATTATAATTTTTCGAATTTAAACTTTTTTCATGATTTTTCTTTAAAACTGCATGCCGAATTTTTAAAAAATATATTTTTCCTAGCATAAGTAAGTCTAAATGAGGTTACAATTTTATTTTCAGCCCATTTTAAAAAATCATGCACTGTAGGGTTAATGATTTATCAAAAAATGTAGAATTGAAATTATTTCTGATAGGAAGTTCTATGATAAAAAAAAAGGGGGGGGGGGGAAATTCACCCAATAAATTATCAGAAATATTCTAAACATAAACACACAAATATCTATAATATGTAGATGTATATATCTATAACAGATCTATGTTTCTACCTGTCCTTAGTAAGGTGTTAAAAGGCATTTTCCAGCTCTTTTCACTAAAAACATACAAAGAAATTACAATCTGAAAGTATTTTAATTCATCAAAATCATTAATCATGTTGAGACTAGATATCCAATGACCCAGCTCCTTGCACTGTGGGGGCCACAGATTCTTATGGCAGGCTGCTGCTTGTAAATGGGACTGACAACCATTAACCATACAGAATTATTTGTGGGGAGGGGGGGAAAAAAGATTTCATGAAATATAACACTCTCTACTACTAATGGCCTTTCCCCAACAAGATATCTTTCATAAATAAAGTTTTTCTACTTATGTCTGTCTCAGTGTTGTTGAAAGTGCAGTGAATATTTGCCATCAGTAAATTATTCTATTTTTTTAAAGTTATACTTTTTAAATGTGATAGTTTCCTTTTTTCATAACCCTTTTGTCTCAATAATTTTACAGATTTTAAAATCTCTGAAGTGAAATTTCAACTAGTCTAAGAAATGGCACATTAGTATGGTTAAAAATAAAATTGCTGAAAAAATAGAAAATAAGCAACTTTAAAAACATGCACAAACTACCAAGAAGTTTGTATGAGAAGTGCAGAAATGAAAAATTCTGAACATAAAAAAAAGAAAAGTTCAAACCCCTATCTGTGAGAATGATTTTTGAAAAACTTTTTGATCATCACAGACAGGGATGTACCCAGAAAAAAAATTTCAGGGAGGGTCAAAACAATTTTGGAGGGGGTCCAAATGGTAGAGAAAGCAAAATTTTTCAGAAAGGTCTGGAACCCCTGGACCACCTCTCTGGGTACATCCTTGATCACAGATTTTAAAGAGACTTTCACAGCTTCAAAAGAAGAAAATAATGTGTCTTAAATGACCAAATAGCCAATCTATTGCTTTCAATTTAAAATTGGCATATTCTGTTTCTTCGCATGTATGTATAGTTTATTATAGATATATATACAGGGTGTCCAGTGCGCAATAGCTAACAGTGCGCAATAACTATTTCCTAAACCGTTAGTCAGGGACACATAGTTCCAGTTGCAAAAATGCTTTAAATTATATAATCTATTATATCAGAAACAATCAAAGTCAATAAATCAATTCCTATAAAAATTATGAAATTTAAATTTTTATATGGTTGCCCAGTCCTATCAGTTATATTTAGAAAATTTTTCTTTATACAATTTCATGCACAATAAAAAAATATTTGGCCGACTGTGACCAAAATTCAAAAAGTGTGTGTTTATGGCAATGCTACACTAGGGCAATGTGCCAAGGAGGGGGGGGGGGTGTGACTTGGTAGGAGGACTTTCTAATGGGTTCTACTGCGTATTCACATTACAGCAGGAGAAAACCTACCAAAACTCCAGAAATTTAGCCGCGCAATGGGGCCCGAACCTGGTACCTTCACACTTTAGCCATCTACCATTTTCAGTGACATAACCACTGTGCCATGGAGGCTTTGAGCTTCGTAAAATTTATTAGAAATTTCTTTAGCTATTTTATGAATATAGATTGCAATAAAGAAGATTAACCTTTAACTATGAGTATCCAATAAATTAACATAAAAGTATAGCTTATACTGAAAATAAAATTTTTTAAAGTGTTTTTTTTAAGTGAACTAGCATTAAATAATTTCCTTCGACTACATCTAAATATACACCGCATAGAAAAGTCTTCCTGTACTTAACGTAGCACACTCCATGTTACACATCTACATGCTACACGTATATGATTTGATAGTCTGACCCCAGATAGATTTTAATAGAGCTTGATTATAAACCTCTGCTTGAAGATCAGTATTCTAAAATTAGTTTTGTTTCTTTTTCCGCAAAATGCTAGATAATGAAATAGAAACCTAAAACTTAAAATTTCAATATTTATATGGTCCCTTAACAGTTTACCATAACGGGACATTTTTAAACATGGAAAAAGAGCTTAAGTCAAAATGTTTACTGCTTCACAAAATTGGCAAATTTTGGTCATAGAAAAATGAATTTTTTTATTTTTATTTTTATTTTATTTATTTTTTTTTGTGCAATTTGTGAAATTGTATAAAGAAAATTTTTCGAAATACAACTGATAGGATCGGGGATTGTATAAAAATTTAAATTCTGTAATTTTTATAGAAATTGATTTATTTACTTTGATTATTTCTGATATAATCGATTATACAATTTAAAGCCTTTTTGCAACTGGAACTACGTGTCTCTGACTAATGGTTTAGGAAATAGCAACCCTGTATAGCACTGGGTTGGAAATAGCACTGGACACCCTGTATATATGGTGTCCCAAAAAGGTGGTAAATGTGATCATCGGATGTGAATTTTTGCTTTTGACAGCAATGGAAAAGTGGTGTAAGTCAGCATATATTTACCACTTCGTGGCACTGATATTTTCTCAGATATAATTCTTGGAATTTTGTATATCTCATAATTAGTGCATGGGACACATTTTCCTAACTAGGAATTTTTTTGTATGAGGGGGGGAGGGTTCACGTAAAATGTTTAAAAGTTCAATTTGTTAAACTTTACTTTTAAAAAATTTATGAGAAGATTTTTTTTAACATAATCCCTTTTATGACCTTAATTTGAATAGCTTTTTCAATTTACATTGTCCCATTATCTCTAATAGATAAAAAATTAAAGATTGTTACCACCTTTTTGGGAGACCCTGTATACATTTATTTATTTATTTACACTTAGAAGATAATGTAAGAATAAACTAAGCACTGAAGCAGCATACAGAAAATAGTAACAAATGTTATTTTAATATAAATGTTTATTACTTTATAATATTTACAAAATCAACAATAAAAAAGTAAATCGATAACAAAACTATTATGTATTTTCATAGTAGAGTTATATATTACATGGATTAAATGGCATAAAATTAAAACTGGTGTTTATAAAGCAAGCCCTTCAATTTTGCCCATAACTTTATTAGTCTGATTTCACACTTGTGAAGGAAGCTGAAGTTTACTTGCTAATTTCTGGTATGAATTTCCATGTTTTGCGGCCCTAGCTTTGATATAAGCTAAGCAATTACCCTGTAAATATAAAAAGGGGAATTTAAATAAAAACAAGAACACTATAAAAATTTGAATTTTCAAATTGTATTAATACATTAGTGAACTTAATAGTATTTATACATTAGTAAAATTTATAAGAATCTGAATTCGTTTCAAATTTTATTTACACATTAATGTGTTTCGTAATTATATATTTTCTGAATAAAGAAAGGTTTAATCTAATGATGAAGATTTTCAATCCAAAGAATTATGGAGGCATTGGAAAACAACTCTCTCAAACAATGTATTTATAGTTAAGGATTCCTAAAAGTAAATTATACATAAAATACACTGCTAAAAAAAAAAAAAATACAGTCATTATGCATCATTTGAAAATGATTATTTTAATTAAATGTACTTTGTAGTATCCAAAATGAATTTCAGCTACATGTTTTAATTCAAATACATAAATAATTGAAATTATTACATTTTAAAAAATCATTCCCTTTCTAAAGTCAAATAAAATTACACTAAAGGACCTTCAAGCCCTTTCCTCAAATAAAAGTCCTTAAAAAGATATGAAGTAGTTTTAAACAATTTCCCCAGTAACTGAGGGGGTGGATTTTTAAAAAAATGCCTATTTTTTAAACCATTAAAAATTGAACTGTTTCCAAAATTATTTTTTATGTTTACTTACAGCATATTTCATATCACAATGGCCATGTCGGTGAGCCAGCAACCAAAGATTATTACATAATGTAAAAAGAGAACTGCAAGATAAATCTCCATGGGCAACAATATGACATAATAAATTCAACGCTAATGAAGACTGTTTCTTGAAATTCTAAAATAGAATATACAAGCACACACTAAAAACTTTGTTATTACTAATATACAAGAAATTATTTTAAGTAATATTGAACAGCTTCCTTAAAATTTATAAATAAAAAATCACTACACAAACAACAAACCTTAAAATTTGCTAAAGCAAATAAGAAAACTGGAAAAATTATTACAGATGTATAATTTAAAAAGTTAAGAAGAATAACTACAAAGGGAGAAAAGTAGATAAGTAATTTTATATTTTAGAATAAAATAGATTACTGAAATACTGCATAGAAAATAGCCTAAATATGAGAGAATTCAATTTTTCAGTGAGATTAATAAGATAAAACAAATAAACAAGGAAAAGATAAAATAGCTAAGTTCAAAAGAACAAATTTTGAGATGCTTTTCATTTGTGTTTTAATTTTATTAAATATACATAAAAGTTTACTTGGTATTATAATTGTATGCTATCTTTTAAAATTTATGCAGTTTTAAAAATTATGAAAATGGCTAAAGCTAGTATCACATCATTGGTTTTTATCTTAAAAGTATGAGTTTGAAATACAAAAATGTAATACCAACACAGTATATCTATAATACACAATTTATTATTTTTTAATTAAAAAAGAATGAAAAATAATTATATAATCTTACTCCTTTATCTCCTAAATGTTTCAGATGAGCAAGAATTTCATCAATCAATGTTGAACAAATTTTATTTATTTCTGCAATGAATTTTGGATCTCCTCCATACAATGCATCATTCGAATCAACTACATAGGAGAAGGAGAAAATAAAAGATTTGAAGCTATTTCACTTCTTTAATATTATTAAATAGAAGTATTTTTGTGTCAGAAGTATTCATACATGGTTAACACCAAAGTTTTTTTTTTTTTTTTTTTATTATTATTATGTTTGAAAATTTTATCTGTGGCATTGTGCATCTTTCTCAAGTAAATAGACCATTTTTTTTTTTTAAGCACTAAGGTTCTATTTTGCTCAATCACAGAATTTTGTCTACACGATCATGTAGACAGGTTTTGTAGATATTAACTGTCACGGTGAAGATCTTTTCAAATGTGTTTGCCAGATAACATGGAGGGGGGAGGCATTAGTAAAATTTTGAAATTTGCACAAGGTTTGCAATTTTTGATAATTGATCACTAAATTTGGTGCCAAATCGCGACAATTTACCATAAATATACTATGAGTATAGTTAGAAAATGCCTTGCAAATATTGTAAAATAGTTTTAGTAGTGGATTTTAATATAGATTTCTATTTCAAAGAAGTGTTTTATGGAACAGAGAAGACAAACACAGCACAAACATGCATTATGATGGCCATTCGAAACAGTATTTAAAATGGTGAAGTATAGTTGGAATTTGCCTGGTGAAGATTGTAAAACAGTTTCAGTAGGCGATTTTAAGATAGATTTTGATTCCAAACATGTATTTTATGGTACAAAAAAAAGTTGATTCCTATTTTAACACCCCCACTCTCACCAACCTAAAAAATCGCTGCATTTTGGTGAGCTTTGCAATCATGTGTCGCTATGAGTTATGCACAAGTTTCAATGCTCCCAAAAGAACTAGATGAAAACTAAAGTGAACAAATTAGCAATAAATGTACCAGTTAAGGAATTTGAAGATGCTTAATTATTAAAACTACATTAATTGGTAGAACAAAATAAATAAATAAGTAATGGAATCAGGTACTTACATGTTGTTTCAAATTGCAAATTTATTTCTAAATTACGGTTGCCACATAAATACAAAAAATTGTCATGGTAACTGCATGTGTTTAATTATCACCACCTTGGCGAGAGTCGGGGCATTAAAGTAGGAATCAACCCATGAAAGACAAACACAGTATACTCATGGATTATGATGCACATTCAAAACAATATTTAAAACGGTGAAGTATAGTTCGAATATATTTGGCGAAGACTGTAAAATAGTTTTACTAGGTGATTTTAAGATAGATTTAGATTCCAAAGATGGGTTTTATGGAACAAGGAAGAAAAATACGGTGCACTCATGAATACTGATACACTTTCAAACTTAATGGAATAAGGAAGAAAAATTGGGACGACGTGTAAATTATGGTATGTTTTTAATATATCACATTTTAATGCACATTTAAAATCTGAAAGTGTTTCAGATTTTCTTACTTTCTTTTCTTTTCTTCCCCCAATTAATATCCATCTTCTGTCTATCTATCTATCTATATATTTTTAAGCCAATCTAATCAGGATAGTTTTTAGCTGTGTTTGATGAAAATCCCCTGCCCCTTGGGTTTGAATCCTTTGTTGAAATCAAACTCTCAAACTGATTAAGTGATTTTAATACAGCTAGATTTGTTTGAAAACTAATTTAATGAGGATGGCTCTTAGATATATTTGATGATACTCACTACATTAGGTTTTTAAAATGAAGTTTGCTTTATGTTTGCCTAATCATACGAGGCACATATACAAATACTACTGATTTCAGCCTTAAAAGTTAGAAAGATTATAACCTGATTGAAAATGGGAGGGGGGGAGAAGAGAAGAAATATATTTAAAATCAAAGATTAACTAAACATTACATTAACTTAACATTTAAATTTAAAACAGATTGTAAACATCATTTGTATAAAATAAAAGTTGCATGCTATCTGAAATTAGCTTCTTAATTGAAAGGAAATTCATTGCTCTATAAATGAACATTAATGCAGCTTCAAATGCAGCATAAAGTAGTTGTGGATAAAATCTTAGATGAAAATAAAATACAATACGTACCTCTTTCAACTGACCAAATAAAAGATTCTTGAGACATGGCTGATAGCAAATTTAAAACATTTAAATATACTAGGACTTTTGAGTCTGAGTTCAGTTCCCAAGTATAATCCTGTACAACATTCAATAAACCTCGAATTAAATAAAGTGGTTCTTGATCAGGATGGTCCTGTAAGCAAAACATATAACAATACATAAATTTCTTATTTAACAAATTAATTAAATATGATAAAATACTATGAAAACTTACAGGAACTATAAGAAGAGTTGACAAAAGATTACTAATGTATGATACAAGGAAAGGTTCTGTAGATTTATGCTTGTTGTCTAATTCTATTGTAGGAGGTGCTTCTGGAATTAGGCTAATTGCAGATTTGAAAAATGCATCAGCTGCAATAGACAGTATCAATTAATAACACAGGATTTTATTAAATTATATAATTGTTTCTCTTTTAGCACATATCATTTAAGAGAAAATAATACTAAAATGGTCAGAATATTGATTTTTTCTTAATTAGCTCAAATTAGAGTTGTGCCTTTTCATTTTTATTAAATTTTAAAATTGCACCTTTAATATTTCAGAAGTCATTTAGGTATTTTAATTGAGAATTTAAAACTGCTATTTATTACAGTAATAATTATAGAAGTTTAAGTTATGATGCACTATGAAATCCCATAGCACAATGTACTTAATGCTTCCAATGGGAACATAGTAAACATATTTCTTTTTTAAAGTATTTAGAAGTTCTATACAAAGTAGACACTATGTACAACTTGTTAATGTTTTAGATGCCTTTAAATAAACAAAAAGTAAAGTAAAGTGATAAAAGAAAAAATATTAATTTCAAAACTTTTTTTTAAAGATTGATTTGAACTACTTAATATTTTATTCAATTAAATAATTTATGCAGCTTTAAAAAATCTTACACATGTTTTAAAATTCTTTGGTACTAAGCGGCAAAATTAATTAAAAAAGAAAAAAAAAACTTTACCTTGAGAAAGACACTGATTTAAGAGAGCCACTTGACCAGATATTAAATACAAGTCTAACCGGCTAAAAACGTTCATTAAAGATGGTATTGTAATAAATGAATATGCAATGCATGCCTGAAAATGTATTGAAAAAATATATACATATAATTTAAACAGCATACAAAAATGCATTTAAAAAAAAACTTGATTTATACGTGTAAAAACTTGTTTAACATAGGTTATGAACTTTTAACAATTCAAAAAATACAATAGAAAAACAGTTTGATCAACAAAAATAAACCTTAATATTACAACTTTAAAAAAAAAGTATAATACTTAGTTGAAATTTAAATGTTGAATATGGTAATTACTTCATCATCAAAATGCAAGAAAACGACTGCTCACTGATAAAAACTTGGACTCTATTAACAAACAAAATTACAAGGATATACATAAAAATAAAAACACTTGAAATAGTAGAAAGTTTCGGCTGTTATGGAATAAACACACATTTACATACAGGGTGTCCCAAAAAGGTGGTAATGGGCTTTAATTCTTTATCTATTAGAAATAAGTGGGCAATGTAAATTGAAAAAATGTTCAAAATAAGGTCGGAAATAAGTGTTAAGAAAAAATTCCTCTTGTTAATTTTCACAAAGTTATACTTCTTAAAATTTTATGCAACCCCCATACAAGAAAAATTTCCAATCAGTAAAATGTACCCCATGCACTAATGAGGTGATGCACAAAATTTCAGCCTTTCTCAATAAAATATCTCAGCGATATCTTTAAACAAAGGTGATCAGGGGTATCACATGTATTTGAATGTAAACGTTTATTGCTAAAGTGGAAAAAAAGATTTTCTTTCGTAATTTCTGTATGGCCCCTGAAATGTGATCATCCAATGTTTCTTTTCTACTACTTTTTCACTTCAGCTGCTCAGGTGGTGTAGTGGCTTAAGAACCATTCTATAACGCCTTGGGTCCGAATTCATATCCCAGCTTGGGAATGGATGCTAACTTGTCTGTTCCTTAATAGGGGGTAATACGCTGGCTGCCCACTGGGTGCTCCCACAATAAAATGGCCCATTTTTCGGGCCTTAGTAGTAGCAAAATGACTGATGAGCAATGGAGCCTGCCCATTGGGGGGTGGGGGTGGGGAGGAAACTTTTTCCCTTCAAGAGCCATTGAAAAGTGGTTTAAGTCAGCACATATTTATCTTCATACATTTTGGCAGTTTTTAAGATATAATTCTGAAGTTTTGTACATCACTTCAATTATGTATGGGCATATTTTACTATCTAGGAAACTTTTTGTGTAACGGATCATACACAAATTAAAACAGTGTAAGTTTTTGTAAATGACAAAAGGAGTTTTTTCTTTATGAAATCTCATTTCTGACCTTATTTTGAACAATTTTTTTCAAGTTATATTGTCCCCTTATCGTTAATAGATAAAGAATTAAAGCCCATTACCACCTTTTGGGGGGCACCCTGTGTATAAACTGTGGTTTCTCATTAATAGAAGTAAAAGTGAGTCTTACTTTATTTAATTACAAATACTGACTTTTAAGGAGAGATTTTGCCATATTTTATGAAAACACATACATCATCTTTTAAATCTGCAGTATGAGGTAATGGAAATCTAATTTTAAAAGACACATGCATCTTTTTTTCTTTATAGTATGTTAAGAAAGTCTAAGAAATTTAATTTATAAAAATGCAGTCAAACTTGGTTATTGCAAGTGCAGAAATAATGAGAACCCATGTTTAACAAGCAAAATTAAAATAAATAGTTAGCAGTAAAAGATTTGAATTTATAGTAAACAGTTTATAACAGTACCCCCCCTCATATCACCACCTCGATATATTGCACATTCAGATATATCGCACTTTCTATGTCTCTCTTTTTTTTTAAAATCTTTTTTAACTCTTTGGCTTTGTTACTTTACAAAGCATACAGTACATTTAAAAAATTCCGACTCCAGTCATATAGAAGAAGCACAGTTAATTTTTACTCACTAATCTTTGCTGAAAAACATGTCATGTGAGAAAAATAAAATCAGAATGACTTTGGATAGTTCTTCAGCAGGAAATGAAATGTGTACTACTAAACAAATTTGAAAAGGTAAACTTCTCTGTTTGTTGTTTAAGTGATTATCGTTTATTACAGTACTTATACTATTAATTTTATCATAGTGGAATCATGAAATTAAATTGCATCATTCACGCATTACTTCCCTTGCCCTCGCCCCTCCACAGGTTATCGCATCAGCGGATGTATTGTGCATTTTTGTCTCCCGACAAGTGCGATATAACGAGGGGTCACTGTATTTCATTTTTAAAGAAAAGAATCAGACTGCAATTGCTTTTTCCTAGAGAGTTGTTAAGTTTTATTTTATACTATCTTTAAATAATCACAAAATAATGAGCACATCTTCTTGGCTTGATTTGAAAGATTCAAAATGAAAATTAGCATACTTTGACAAATGATGCTGTTTTTCTAGTGTGATGACCTTTAACAATCTGCCTTGTCTTCATGGCCAAAAGATTTACACACTAATGTTATAAAAGAAAAAAATAATCCTTACTATTAATAAATGTATACATACTAAATCTATAAGATTAAAATTAATGTGGGGGGCAAAATCTTACTTGAACAAGCTGAATCAATGCTAAATCCAAATTACTGAAAGTTGCTCTTGCTTCAACATAAAAGCCAAGTTGCTGTTCAAAATCTCGTCCAAAACTTATTTTTCTGATAAATGCACAAATGAGTACTCCTATTTGTCTTTTTTCATCATCCATTGTTAAAGCACTGTCAAAAATGTAGATACATTCAGAGATATCACTCATAAAATAGCAAAATAGAGGAACTTGTGTGTGAGTAAAATACTTATGAAAAAAAGAGGAAACCCCACACAAATAAAAAAAGAAAGAAAAAGTGGAAATTATAAAAGGAAAAAGAAAAGAAAAAGACAATACATTACATAGCTAAAAAGCAATTTCAAAAAAAGTATGCAATATATAGAAAAAAAAATAAAAAACATGTTCATTTTTTGTTTGCATTCATAATTTTTTTTCTGTGTGTGTGTGTGTTATCAAAATATTCTTTGTTTCAACTTTTACTTTAATTATTTTACACCATTTTATTTCATATATGTTCATGTCCTTTTTCATGAAGTTTTTCCTTTACTGATTTCTTTGGAAAAAATAATTTAAATATAAATAGGCTAATTTTTTTCTTACAGCATTGTAGATTTAAATAAAAGAATGCTAAAAGAAAAATATTATTTTTCAAGAGGGATTGAAATTGAGATGGGAATTAATATTTAATTACTGCTGGGGGGGAGCAGAAGTACGGTGGAATTATTAGAATTCTCCTGAATACGCAGTTTTTTTTTTTTTTTTAAGCGGAAATCTGCCGATTGGTGGAAATGTGGCATCCCTGTACATTACAACAATAACATTTGAGATTTGCAGAATAATAAGCTGATTTCTGCTCAAACTATTAATTCTACTTAAACTATTTATCTACTTATATAAAGGCTACAAATTACACTTGTTTGCATGTAAATCGGTGTGTGATAGGTATAAATCCGTAAGCATAGCTTCTCATGTGATAGCATAGTACAATGCAAAAAAGGGGTGTAAATCTAATCTGAGTTTAAATTGCAGGTAGTTTTGTTGCTTTATTTGGGGTTCTGAAAACACCCATGTATTGGTACATTTGAAAACTGGTCTCAGTACACTCCTTTTGGCATAATTTTGAGTATAAAAATTTACTTTTCTGTATTTTTGGATCTAACAAAAGATTTTGGAAAGACCTACAGAATAAGAAATAGCTGTCGTTCCCAGAAGAGAAATACTGCAAGGCTGTCAAAATCTAGGATTATGGGAAGTTTAAGAGGGTTTTTCAACAAAAAGTATGCTTTATTTTCCGCTTTATTTATTTATTTTTTACACTAACTTTGTTTTTGAAAGTGGTTAGTATTTCTGTGTTGTGGGTAATTCTAGAAAATAATGATAAAATATTAAACAATAGCTAAGTAAAGAAAGTGCACTTTCTTTAAAAGACTGTTTTAAGACAGTATAATTTACTGATTCAAACCATTTATCATACGAACAAATGTACAAAATAATGTTAATTAACTTAAATTTAGAGAAAATGTAGTGATGATTTAAAAAAAAAAAAGAAAGAAAGAAAAGAAAAGAAAAAACATATGGTCATTTTTTGTCTAGAACATATGTGGGGGTTTCAAGAGTAGATTTGTGAGGGAAAAAAGATATTTTTACTACTGTGAGGATTTAGTAGGTTTTTAACAACATTCATCCAACTCTAAAAAATATTTTATGTAGTCAAGAGAGAGTACAAAAAAATTGAATAAATATGAAAGAGGTAAGTTTAACAGAACTGATTATACGTCTAAAATTAATTTTCTTTGGATAATATATGCATTTGGATACTGGCCTATCACTCCCACTTCAAAGGAAAAGAAAAAAGAATTAAACTGATTCATCTATTTTAGTTTTTTTAAATGTAGATGGGTACATCCTTAGGATATTTTATCTACGGCAAATAAAACTCACCCTTCTTTACGAATTACGTCTTTGGATGGACATTAATGCATATTTGGATAGCTGATTAATCGAAGAAATTTTATTTGTAATTTGCACACTTACTGCTATGTTATTTATTTTTTTAAAAATAAGATATTTTGAAATGAAACATGTGAACTAAAAATTTAAAAAATACATATAATGGTTCACAAATTGAAATTTTACAGTAGTTCTGAGCTTTTTATGATTATGTTATCTTAATTAGACTTTCGACTATGAAAATTAAAATGAAATTCATTCAATAAGTAAATTTTTTAAAATTTGCCCTCATATGTCAAATTTTGGGTTATTCAAGGAAAAATTTTAAAATTCAATTTTCTCAAAAACTATTGATTTTCGGCCATACATATGAGGTGAAAATTGTAGCATTTTGGCTCCTCTAACACATATTAAAAGGAATACATCGTGTTACCAGTAACCCTGTTTATATACTGTATTAGAGGATAAGTTTATTTTAACCTACAGGGATACAATAGAGTAAATACAGAATATATATATAAATTTTCTTAAAGGAGAAAAACAGAAATGATAAGAACAATTAAAGAAATTTATAGAAAGAACAAAAAGAACAAATGAATTTTTTTTTTTAAGGTAAAGCACAGGAAATTGAAATAATTTTCATTGATACAGATAAAATAGTTAAAAAGAAATAAATATGTGAACACTGGTCAGTAAACTTTATAGTAAAATAATTTATAGTAGCAATAGATTCTTCTATAAAAATACAGAACTTACTTAACAGAATCATGTATGGTTTTACAGATAAACATGGCAGCAATTATAATAACAGGGTCACAGGTTGGTTCAATCTGATAACTATAAAAAGAACTCATAAATTAATATCTGTAAATGAACTACACACAAAAAAAGTTTTCAAAGACTGCAGTGAACAGTCACAAGCAAATATTGGGCAATTACACAGCTATCTGTAATTGATTACATGATCTGATATTGATTATGATTACTGTCTCTTTTTTAATACATTATGGGTAGTTGAATGCTAATTTTAAAAAAAAAACCGAATAATCTTGATCTTAATGAAATCAAACTTTCAAAAATCAGGAATAATAAAATTCTATTTTTAAAAAATTTCAAAATTTGTGAATTTTCATTTTTGTAAACAATTACATGTGATTGTAATCGTAACGAAGTCTGGTAGCAAGTTTGTAATCGACAATCGCAAGAAAATGCTTACATTTTAAATAAGAAAAATAAAATTAAAATACAAAACTTTGTCTTAAATACTGCTCATTTTACAGAACAATAAGAAAAACACTATGCATACCGAACAAAAGCTTCCATGATAACTTTACAAACATCCACCTTCACAGATTCTTTTTGAAGCATGTCTAGGAAAGGCAAAAACTTATCCATAGAAAATACCACACTAAAGTCATGCATATGAGCTAAAACACGGTCAACAACTCTAGTCAGCTGAGGATAGTGATTTTCAAAAGCTCTGTCAGGTTGCATATGACGAATGATGTCACCCAAAAAAGTATTCACTTCTCGTTTCTAAGTAAATAACATAAAAAAAAAGAGAAGCCATTTTTCAAAACAAAATAAATTTTTAAATATTATTTATTAGTATGATACTTGAAATCGATATTTAATATCCCTTAACATAAAACTTTAATAAAACTTAAGAATTTTTTCGTTAAAAGTAATTTTCTAAGGGAAAAAAAATTGACAATTTTGAGCTTTGAAGGATTTAAAGCAAATTTACAAAGTATTACTATGTTAGTTTCCTATAAAAACACAGTTCATATATTGATTATAAATATAACATAAAAACAGCTATTAAAAATGTAAGAAAACACTGAGAAAAAATGGTAACACTAATGCAACACATAATATTTAGTTAAATAATACAAACTTAATAAAGTAATTAAATCTGCAAATTAACCAAGCAAAGGAAAGATCAATAGATACCTCATTTTAGTAAATGAAGCCTTCATAAATTTAATTACATATTACGAAATTAATGAAATTATTAATACAAAGATATTTAAAATCATGTAAAGATACAAAACAAAACCCTGCACATCTAATTTAAAATAAACAAATAATCTGTACTTTTAGTGAAATATATACTTTTAATATTTTTAAAAGAATAAAACTTTTGTAAGCATGTAATAAAATGAAAACAAAGGAAGAATGAGCAATGAGAGAGAGAGAAACAAATGACGAGAAAGAAAGAGATATAGAGAAAGAGAAAATAGAAATACCCCAAAATGCTTCACGGCATATTCAATCCAAATCTCAGCACAACTCATGTAATCCTAAATAGGAAAAAAATAATAATAATTAACAGATTTACATATAAAACATTTATATTAAAACATTGCAAAATTTATGATTATTCCTCAAAATTATGAATGAAATTTACTTACAGCAGGATTCTTTAATTTGGTCACAATTTTCCAGACGTCATTTAATATTTGCAGTCTTTCATTTTCTGGAGGATCTGAAACTACTAAGCACAAGCCAAGTGTCCGAAATAAAAGTGGCTGAAAAAATAATGAGAAAAAGAGATTTTACATTTAACTTAATCAGAAAATATTCAAATATATTATTATCAGTCTTTTTTTTTTTTTGGGGGGGGGGGGGAAGCAAACAAATTGTACACTATAAGCTTGATGATATTATAGTGGCTAATAGAATAGTCAACTGTAGGGTTATTTATTTATTTTAATGTGAGAAAAAGTTAATTTAAAACTTCTTTTACTAAAGAAAATATGTATTATCAATTATATAGATTATTTTTGTAATCTGTTAATTTCTGTCAATAAAAAGAGTAACCTGCAGATATTGACACAACGATGAATCAATAACGTTTTTATGAATGTTGAAATGAAATAATAACTCAACTTCTTTAGAAATATTTTTTTATGAAGTAAAATTAGTCATAAATGGACTGTTTAAGAAAAATTTTGTTTTAGATGAAAGTACTTCCTGGTTTTATTGATTTGCTTAATACTTTTCACAAAAATCTACTTTTAGTGGATTAAAAAAAAAAAAAAAAAAGCATGGATAGCAATTGCATTTACAAAACTGTTTTATTTTATTAATTCTAATGGACTATAAAAAAAATGTTAATCCAAGGCTCTGCCATGTAATAACTTCTTTTAAAAAATCGTGCTATGGTACAATTTTAAAATGCAGATTAAACTTAAATAAATGTAAATTCACTGATTCCACCAAATGACTGTATGATAAAACCATATAAAGAATGCCTAGCATTTGAAAAAAGGAATTTTCCACCAGAACTATAAATTATACTTCATTAATTTTACCTAATAATTTTCGGTGTTAATAAAGATAATTTATACACTTTAATTTTCCTGAAAAAAGCTTTACATATTTATCACAGAAAAAAACCAATTATTTATGTATCTATTAATGGAAAACTATTTTTGAAGTACTATTTTATTATTTTTTTAAATATAGTATTTTTGCCTTACATGTAATGTTCAAAGTACTATAAATTAACTACCAATTACAAACAAACATACATTCACAATATGTCAAATAATATTAATTTTATATCTACCTTAGGAAATCCAGAGTCATCACACTCTTTCATGATATCAACAAGTTCTAGAGCTCTTTTGGCAATAAACTCAGGCTTAAAAGCAGACATCACAGAGTTTAGAAGCAAAGCACTAAATGAAGTAAAAATAAATGTTTTTAAGCAGCTTCAAATGAAGTTAACTATACTTTTCTTTGGGAGTAAATATCTGTTTAAGTTCCATAAAAAAAAGATAGGTGAAAAATAACACCTGAGCAAGAGAAAAATTAATTCATAAATATTTTCAAGCATAATTATTTAGAAGTATCCTATATTATAATTAAAAGAACATACATTCAAATTAAAACTCATATTTATTAAAAATATGATTAATCAGATTTTAAAAATTTTTATTAATAAGAAACTATACCAATGAACAGCTTATACATTGATCTCTTAACATTAAAGTAAAATTTTAACAAATAAGACATTTTTTTTAAACATCAACACATCAATATGTAGTTATTTTCTCAATATTTTATGCCAAAAAATTAGCAGAAATATTATTTGAAAAGTTTATACTAATTCAAAATCTTTTCTATTTGAAAAACTTTAAATGTTTGTACATTTTTAGACATAGTAACCTTCAAGAACACTGTTTTAGCAAATTGATGTAATTTTAAAAATATAAACAATAAACATTTAATTTATTTCTCTCCCCCCCCCTTAAATATATCTATCATACTAATTTAAATTTCTTATGGTAATTTTAATGCCATATTATTTAGAAGTTTAACTCTTTAATTAATATCTCAAATATATAATTAACTAAATGTATTTACCTATTGCACTGCACTTTACATTTCTGCAAAACTTCACTCAGAATAGATTCTGAAGCTTTATATGCAACACACTGCAATATCCAATCTAATGCTGGTGGATACAATGTTAAATATGTTGGAAAGTCTACATTTTGTTTAGTTAAAGTTTCTTTCACAAAACTGCTTTGTAACTATAATACAGAAAATATATGTAATGCAAACAGAAATACAGAAAATATGAATAAAGTGTTTTTTTTTTTTTTTTTTTAAACTGAAAATGGCATAATTAAAATTCTTTTCTTTATTTACATTTCATGTTACCACTGCTGTTAACTACAGCACTTCATTTCAGATCACTTTTGGGAGCAGAAAATCATGGCTTAGTAGTGGAATATACATGATTTTAAAGCAGAAAAAGAAGGCTTGGGAGCAAGATACATGTGGTTTTGGAGCAGAAAATCAAGATTTCAGGTGAGGATAAATATAATTTGGAGCAGAAAATTAAATACTTGGCAACAGGATAGATGCAATTTGGGGACAGATAAGCAAAATGTGGACAACAGATATACTATTTTGAAGGAAATTAGCAAGGTTTTGGGGAGGAAATTTTTTTTTTCAGTGAATCTCAGAAAACAATAAATCAACATACTTTTGGAAAGGGCATTTGGGGAATCTTCCTAATATGGGAAAAAAATAAAGAGCAGAATAAATAAAACCAATGTTTTGAGGGTTTACACCTTTAGCACATTCTTTGGCTTGTTCCTGAACACAAATGCTACTTGGAAGAAATTGCATGAAAACCTTAACATTATAGCTCTTGTATAACACTTTCAATCAACATTTTATTGGTTATGGCAAATCGCATTAAATAAAATATAAATTTGATGTGTTATGTCGCTAGTTATCTCATATTAAAATACAATGCAATTGAATATATATATATAATATATATATAAATATTATGTATATTAAAATGTACAAACTATCTATTTTGAAGCTGTTTTAGCTAGTTGCTGATCTGTTGTTTGGCATTTACATCACCTTCTAAATTTAATGTTTTTGCCAGTCTTTCTCCCCCCCCCCCCCCGAGATAACAAAACCTGTTCAATTTCTATAGTGGCCATGTCTTCTTTAGACTTTCTGAATCAATTATTATTATTAAGGCTAAACTTCAAAGTACTTAAAATCTCTTACTTTTTCATTTTTCTTTCTTCTGTTGGCAGTCTTAATTGAATTCTAAGCTGAATGAAAGTCAATCCCTTGGGATCAATAAATCTCAATCCTGAAATCCCATAAAACAAAAAAATTTTGTGGGATTGGATTCCCTACATATAATTTACTTTGCAAGGTGCCTATGTAAAGTTATAAAATATAACAAACAGTTTTAATTATACAAAATATTTATTAACACAACAGTATTTTAATCCACATTATTGTAACAAATCCCATATTTTTAAAACTCATAATCTAATGTCTTTATGTAAATAAAACAATTAAAAGATGATACAGAAATCTAACAATAAAAACAATTCATGTGCCATGTTAGTTAAATGCACGATTTAAATTATTTAAACCTTCCATGTTTCAGCAGAAAAAATTAGTTTATTTGATGTAATCTTGTGAAAAATGTCAAACTATGTAATCTCAGGAAGCTATTTAGAAATACATAAATTGTGATTTTTTTAAATTTATTTTATTTATTTATTTATTTATTTTTATTTTTATTTATTTTTTATTTTTTTGATAGGACACAAAATTTGTGGCAGAGTTTATCAATCTCATGCAACTTTTAATTTACAACATTATGCTTTTAAATGCAATAAAAGAAATCCCACTTAGTTCAATCAATTAGTTTTCAAACAAAGTAATATTATAACTTGCAACGACATTCAAAATAACTTTTTTTAATAAATGTAGAACCACTATGGAGGAACTTTACCTTACATTAAAAGAATTAAGTGGAAATAAGGTAGTAAATACAGCTGAAAATATGCATTACCTGATTATTCATCATTAAAAAATCCCAAAAATTTTCTCGCAGGTGCTCATGAGCTTCAGGTGCAACAGACATACCAACCTTTAAAATTAAAAAAGTAATTTAAATTTGATCACTTTTTTTCAAAAAATAAGCTAAAACAATTTATACACTGTACAAATTTAAAGCCATGCATAATTACTTACTCTACAAAGATAGCAACGAGCATATGCAGCAACTAAAGGATCACCAATTCCTCGAATCATCTTTGTAAGTCTTATCAAAGCTTTTGAATATTCCCTATTTAAAATCATAAAAATAAATTGTTTATTGATGAAAAAATAATAGTAAAATATAATATAAATCACAGTCTTTCCCAATCACTGGTCTATGGGACTTTGCTGCTGATCTATTTATATGAAATTTATTTAAAAAAAAAAAACAAGCAGCGGCAACAGTCATACTAACAAAAATTTAGTATATTTGTACAACATTTAACTTAATAAATAAAATACCTATTTGTTTACTGTTTATCATTTTTGACTGATTATTGCCCAAGAAATACCCCCCCCCACACACACACACACACACACTTGACCTTTGTGATTCCATAACTGCAACAAATTGGAAAACACTGCGCTAAAAAAAATATATAAAACATATTTGGAAAGAAAACCCTCAAAGAGCAATAATTAATTATAATTGCCTGTGAGGCTGAGAACATTCAGCTGTTGGCTATTGAACTTTCTCTCTATTCTAAAAAAAAGTAACGGCCGCTGTCAAAGCTTGTTGGGCTATCTCCTCGTAAACCATGGGGATTTGGGTTGTGACTAAGGTGTGAAGATTCGAAAAATTCCGAGGAACCTGATAAGCTGACTTAAATTTCGAAAATTGAATTATTTTAGAAGATATTAATAAAAAACTGAAAAAATAAACATAATGGTAGCCAGATTTGGCATAAAATCATTCATTCCTTTGCAACAAAGCAATTCCAAGTATATAGAATCACGTGAAATTGACAAACATGAAGTAGAATGACACCCATTTTATGCCAAATTAAAAAGTATATGAAATAAATAACTCAAAGTGTGTTACACAAAGTTGACAATTTCAAATAGTAAGTTCGCTTAGACAACAAGAGTTTAGAATTAGTGATTATTCATTTTTCCAAAACAGAATAACTAATTGTAACTGATTTTAAAAGATCCATCTTGGCATTAGGTACGATCTGGCAAAATGGTATCTTTCCAAGCAGGGTGGATCTAAACCGTGATTTCCGAAATGTTAGAACCCAGTATCTTGAAAATGAAAAATAATTAAAATGCAGATTATTTTAAATCCGGTTCGGTCCAGCTGGAGTATTGCTACCAGTAGAAATATTTGGTGGTGTTAACTATGCCACTATAGCAGTTATAGTACACTTTGGATAACTGCCAGAGCGGCGAGATGATATAATTCATGCAATCAAATGTAAATATGCCAAATGTAAACATAGACAAACAATTACATTGTTTTTATTTTTAGATATTTTGTGTATATGAAAATATGGATAACAGTTTTCCGGGAACCTTACATAAGCAGTAATTATAGGTTGTGAGCATATGTAAATCGCCAAATAATGAAAAGTCGCCATAGGTGGCAAGCTATCCTAGCTGTTCCGTAGTTTTTATCAAAGAAAACATATGAAGTACTGTTTTCTTAAAGCTTATTACTAACTCTATATATATGCAAGTCGCCAAATTATGAAAAATCGCCATAATTGGCTAATACGCAATGTGTTCCATAGGTTTCACATAATTAAAAATAGTGAGAAGTTTAAATTTTTATGTTCCATGGAACATGCAAGAACCAAGCAATGTGTAGCTCGGTAACATTCTATCTGATCAAACCTTTGGGTTTTGCTTGTTGAAATCATGCCTTTTTTTACAAATAAGCCTCATTAGGAGCAGAATGCCTCATACGAAAAGTGAGCGTAGTGAGGGCCTTGGCCCCTAGTACTATTTAAAAAAGAAAAATCATGAATGATTCAGTAATTAGTGAAAAACTATATAAACAATTATAAAACTTTACTATCGGAAATTTAACATAGATAAAATGACAATATACAAGTAAACTAAAAGTGTCCACAAAATTTGGTCTCTAATGACTGGAGCACATACATATAGCTTTTTATTCTTGTGCTTACTGGGGTATGCGAAGTGGCATCTTTTTTTCTTAACTACAAAACTCGCAGTATATATTATGATTAATGAAAGTTATACCAAACTTTCAAATATATATCATATCCAGTTATTATTAAGTCAGAGGAAAATACCTAATAATCTTAAGATTATGAACAATTTATAGACAGAGAGTTTAAAAAAAACTAAACACCTTGCTTTTGAATAGTAAGGTGTAGTACATAAAGAAGTGTGAGATTGTGACATTTTTGTATTTAAACAATCATTTGTGATACACATAATTCATTAAAATTCATGCTTTGTTTTTACTTGATGAACAATGGAGGATCCAGAAAAGTTTCAAGGGAAGGGCAATAAGTAGGATGAAGCATATTATCAGAGATGGATCACTCTTTTTATTTTACCTGTTTATTTTTAATCTTGAAACCATGCTTAACCTGTTTGCTCTTATCATTAGAAACTAAATAGATTGGTCAAAGAAGAGTCTTCTCTGATGCATTAGAAAGATGCAACTGAGAAGACTCTTCTCTGACCAATACCTTTTCCCAAAATGGTTCTTTGAATGCTCTACTGAAACTCAGTGATTGAGCAATGCAATCATAATGCTATGCCCCAGCACAGCATTTGAAGAACCATTCTGGGAAGAAACATTGTCAAAGAAAAAAAGTCCTCTGTTGCATTGTTTTAATGATGAGAAGGAAATTAAATGTGGGCTTGAGTGTGCTCAAAGTGTGTACAATTCTCTATTCCCGCACACTTCCAGCCCCCAATCCTTAGTGATAGTTATATTTAACTTATAAATGTCTGAATATATCAGCAGCACCAAGAGAACAGTAAAGAGCATGCAAGAATTTTCCAAAACCATAAAAGTAAAAATTTGGGATAACTGATTCTAATTGCAACTGCACAGAAAGAAAATTTTTGTGCACCTAAAACAACTTGCACACCAGATAATATTGAAACAGAATGGACAGCACTGTTGGAGGATTGTAAAATTGCTATTATTCTGGCTTTTTTACACATTTCCTGTATATATTGAGGTGTCCCTTATTTTCTAACTGTTTAATTTTTAAATGCCTGCTTCCTAGTTTGGTTCCATTTGCTTCAAGATTAGCCCATACAAATTTTTGGGCTGATAAAATATATTTTAACACGTGCCGACTAAGAGAGAATGTGAGAGATGAAAGCCATTAAGGAATCTGCTGATTGCATAAAAAGAGCATTTTGAAAGGTCATTTCTCAAATTTTTACTGTTGACTGGGATGGTAAGCTTTTATCAGCATAAAGTGTCAGGGATACAAAAAATTAATGACTACCAACTAATGCATCTTTTGGTGTCAAAGAAACAGCTCGCTTGTTTTCCGAAATTAAAAAAATCTACTGGGAAAGAACAAGCATATGCTTTATGAAATGTTTAAAGCATAGGTGTCTGGAAACTAAGGTGCAGATTTTATGCAGTGGCACAACTGTTTCAAACACTGACCACTTAAATGGCACATCAATCCTTTTAGAACAAAAATTATAGGGAAATGTTATAGTTGTTTATTACCATTCTGCCATCACACATATGACCTAATTTTTCTAAGTGTATTTGGAAGCAAAATGTGTGAGGCAGAGAAATTCTGATGTACTACTTTTCAAAGGCTTGAGAAAAAACTGGAGAAACAACAATATTAATAGTCAAAAATGGGAAAGAACATGTGGAACAGCAAAAATGAGACAGAAATTAAAGAAATATTAGTAATTTTGGAAAAAAAAAATTAAACAAACAAATACTGAGAGAAAGCCTTAAAGAAGTTACTGAACTATACATAATGCTTTTTGGAGGATACCCTGAAAATAAATTAAAAATTCATAAATTTAAAAACATAATTAAAAGCGTTAAAACTCCGTTACAAGGTTAAAAACAAACCATTAGTGCTTTCGGCAGCACTAGGCTGCTGCCATCTTCAGAACTGGTGAGCTCGCTCCCAGATTCAGCACTTCAGACCATGCATCATCAATCTGTGCATGCGTCGTATCGTTGACGGCACCCCATTGAGTTAGTATTTCTAACGCTTCCCGTCTTAAACTGTAACTATGGTTGTTGTAGTTGGTTATTTTTTTAACATTGATGAAATCAATATCAATATTTTCTTTTAAAGCAAGGCAGAAAAGGGCAGTACTTTGTCTATTGTATTTAATGCCGCTAATGTGCTCTTTGATCCTATCTTTAATTTTCCTTTCTATCACACCAATGTAGTGGCCGGGACAGTTAGAGTCTTATTTTATTATAAGTAAAGTTTATTTTATTGATGCCAGCTGTTTCTAAAGGGTTTACTTCATCTTTGTCGGAACGTATTCTTTTAAAGGTATTACGATTAGGTTTTATTAGGATTTTGATATTCATTTTACGTGAAAGATTGGAGAATTTCACGCAGAGACTGCAACAATGGAGGATAGGATGAGAGAACGTAGGTTTTTCTTTCTGAGCATTGCTAATGCGGTTTAGTTTCTTTTTCCTTTCTTTAATTAAGCGGGACACGATATTTTTGGGGTAATTAGCTTCTTGGGAGAGTTATTGAATAAATTGCAATTCTTCTTTGAGAAGTTTATGATTGGAACATATTTTAACCTTTTAACGGAGTTTTAAGGCTTTTAATTATGTTTTTAAATCTAAACTAAGGTTCCTCCGTATATGATTTTAACTAAATAAAAATTCATATTCAAGTGCTATGCATCAAACTTGATGGCAAGAGGAATTTATTCTTTAAAAAATGGTTTTGTTCAGATTGCAGCCTACTTTATCTGCCAATACGTGAGAAGGATTTGAAAAACATTTCATTATTCATTGGAACTGTATATGTGAATCCATGGATTAGGTGCACGGTAGTCACACTTAATCACCTAGCACCAAGGCAAGACCTCTGCTTCTTTAAAATTGTATGAAAGGCTTGACAAAACACTATCACAAACAGTTTAAAAGATATTTATGCAGCACTTCTGGTATTTATCAGAAGAATTGTTAATTTTATCGTTTTTTCAATGAAAATGTTTGTATATTAGTGAAATTCATTGCAAACTAGCTCATGAGTCTCTTACAAATGGAATGGACATATTTTTCCTATTTAAAGTAGCTGTATTATTATTATTTAGGAAACTTCAACCTGGGAAAAACTGTCATATTTGGAAGTCAAATGGAAAATTGTTGTGTTGAAAGCAGTTAATGACAGTGTTGAAAGTAGTGTTAAATTAATGCAGAACTTTAGTGGGTTAAACTAGTAATGAAGAATGGAAATATTTTTTCCTTGTTGTGTGCAAGATCATCACAATTTATATTGAGATTGCAAAAAATTCATGTTAAAAAGAAAATACCCACACTAATTTTAAGTTCTGCAACAAGAAGCATATGAAAGTACTGATGTATTTATAAGTTGATCATTTATTGAGTTTAATTTTAAATTAATAACACTGAGTACTTTATTTGTTCTAAATACCTCGCATCATCCAATGTAATATTGAAAATTCTGACTCATGGTTAATTTCATCCTACTGGACTGAAACATTGCATGCGAGTTAATCTGATCAAAAGGAACAATTTTAGGGGGCGGGCAAAAGAATTTCAGCAAAAAAAAATTTCGATGCAAAATAAGGGGCACTCTAGTATATGTACTACAAATAGTGACTGATAATGTTGGAGCATGAATGTGTCATTTAGTGATGAGTCATGGACAATGGTTCACAAAACCTCAAACCATTTATATATACATCTTGTCATTAAAAAGCTGTTTGCAACAAAATGATGGGTCCTTTTTGGGAAACCCTGTATTTTCATTAAATCACACATAAAATAAATCTTACCCCTGAGTAAGAAAACTATATGATTTTAAAATAGCAGTCTCCATGTAAAATCTAGGTATAAGCTCTCGAATAGATGCAATTTTGAAAAACCAATTTCTGCAAGTTTCTTTAGCAGTTTCAGATACTTGATCAGGAGTGAAGCGTTCTAAACAGAGAAATATAACAGCATAAAATATTGTAGTTCATGAGCTGCAATATTTAATTAAATACATTTCAACAGATACATAAAATAATACCTGGAAGAGGTGTAGGATTTCTGCTTCCAGGCTTGTAATGTTCAGCTTTAGAATGGATTCTATGATATACAAGATTACCTAAATAAAATATATACACATATATACATATACATATTTTTTTTTTAATAACTGTCTAAAATAGTACATAATATCTACATAGTAACTGCAGAAAAAATTATAAGTAGTTTCTGCAGTAAAGTAAAAGAATATAAATAAGTTTCAATTTTTGAAAGCTTTTAAAATAACAATAATATTTTATTGGGCATGCATTTTTGAAATTTTAACTATTATTATCATCACAACTATAGAAAATAAATCAATTCATATGTAACACCATATACTGTTGGCAGGAGTTATGCCACTGCTTAGAAGAAAAATGTTTAAAATGTTTTAAGGAGCTGCATTTCTTTATTGGATATCTCCATTTTTATTTTAAAGTTCTTAGGTTTTTGTTTTTGCTTTTTAAATATCAACATACATAACAGCAAGCAATTAAATAATAATAAATTTTGTTAAACCCACAAGGGATGTTTTTTAAAAAATTATAATTCATTTATCTTTTTAATATAAAAAAACTAGTGACCCTAATGGTCAGCCATCTAACTTTTGCAAGTGATAAACAGTTAACTGGCATTACTGAGTGTTTTTAATTTAGAAATAGATTCTCCAGAAAAGTCCTTAGGTAAGACATTTCCGACAAGGCTTATATTACAATAACAATTACAACTGAAAGTACCGTCTAATAATAGTCCAACAATTTGAAATGCTTGGGATCCTGCAGAATGCCTTAAGGTTATTTAGAATCTACTTATCTGTGTCATTAAAGCTTAACTGAAAAAGGAAAAATTATATTTTAAAACATACTATTCTTTAAGAGTATTATAATTTGGAATTACTAAACATAAGAATATTTCAAGTTTAGATGAATAAAACATAGAAAATGAAAGTTTTGTGATCATTTCAAGATATATGAAAAGCATATTTTATAACAATGCAAATAACAGTGTTCATTTTTTAAAAATAATATTCAATTTGCATAAAAAAAAGCGAAACTTACCAAAGTTATCTAAAATGTCAGTTATTAAAACAAATTTACTGGGATAAAATTGAATAACTGCAGTATCAACAAGAAGCTTGGCACTCTGCACAGAATAAAAAGAAACTTTTCATTTCATATAAGTTTGATTATTTTTAGAAACAGATAGAAATTATTTTATTGATATTGTACATTGATATGTTTTGTACTACAGTCAACTTCGGTTATAGTAAACCTCTGGGGACCAGCAAATTTCATTCACTATATCTGAAGTTGACTAAAATCGATGTTTCCTCATGTTGAACAATAAAAATAAAAAACTATAAAATAGTATTTTATACAAATACTGAATATTTATTAAGTAAATCAAAAACATAATTGATCACATTTATGGTTATGGTTATAAGTATTTTTTAAGTAAAGGCCTAGACTACTAAAATACTGGCCTAGACACTGGCAATTGAACTGTGTTTCAGAACAGATGCTTGATGTTTTTCACTACTCAGTCTAACACTAAGCAGAGAGAACAAGACACTCTTCACAGGAATTGAACAACATCAGCTCTGCTGTCCATCTATTATCTCTGCCATTAATCTTTTAAGTTCCCTATAACTGAAGTCATGGTTCACTAAAACTGAAAATGCTATGAATATTTCATTTCTAACATATGTAAATTGAGAATGAAATACATCCAATATAGTCGAAAATTCCCTATATCCAGAGTTGACTATAGTAAGTTACATCTCTGTTGAAACACAGTTTTAATAGATTAGAACATTTGAAAACAGTATGAAAGAACTTTAATTCCAAGTTTCTTTTAGATTTATAAAGAAAAGAGTATAAGATTTTTTTTTTTTAATTTACAAAACTTTAAGGTTGTGTAGTATGCAAAAAAAGTGCCTTAATACTATTTTGTTTTGAATTATCATTTCAATGCAAACATTTTCAAAAAATATTTTTGCAGATCAAGATTCAGATTACTTCAACGGAACATAGCCCAGTCACGAACCAAAGCATCTACAGAGCTCTGTAAGACTCATATGTGTTTTAAAATTTTCTTTTGAAAGAAATATTACAAAAAAGTTATTAAACATTACACCTTTTCTGTGAAAAATTTTAAGTTAAAGAAAGACAGATATAATTTTTATTATGTGAAGTTTTTTCTTTAGAAGTAATAAAATTATTATTTTTAAAATTTTTTTAAAACTTTATAGTAGACAAAAAGAAAAATAATGTAGTATTAAAATCAAAATAGAAATAATACTTTAAAAAGTTACCTGGATGCCAATTTTTAATGCTTTGACACGTTGATCTTGTTCCCATGATTCCCTTAAAGCTTGATTTAATTCTTCAATTCGATTAACATATTCTTGTTGAGATAAATTTAGCATTTCCTTTACTGATCCCTGAAAAAAAACTGCTATTACGATACTATGGTCAAAATGGAGGGAGTATGGGAACCTCACAAAAGAAATACATTAGTATTAGACATGTAAGGTAATGCAAAATTGTATTTATGGCATATTTTTATTTGAAAATGCATTGCTGATGATTAACCTTTAAACTAAACTTTGGTGCAACAGCCCATATGTGGGGCCAAGGCCAGGACTACCTATCCATGCCTTTGCAACCATGGGCTCTGGGCGGTGGAAACTAGCCCCACCCAGGTAGACAGCTTGATGCAGAAGATTCTTTTAGCAAACTAAAAAAAGATATAGCTAAACTTTGATATAGCTGATTTTACTTTCAGTAAAATGAAATATAGAGAGCAAAATATGAATTTCACATCTTTATATAGTTGCTTTCGCATCTTTATATAGTTGAAAACACTCTTTTCTGTCCCTCCCACCACATTTAAAAAGCCATCACAGTGCTTGTTTTAGACATAAAAATCTGTGAGTCAGAGTGTGTGTGATTCACTATCAATCACCTAATCCTATTCACCTAATCCCTTCCCCCCAAATAAAAGATTAAATCAAGGGTGATGGAATACTTGTGAGCTCAATTAATAGAATAATTTATTTAAAAAATTAAAATGAGCTAATAGCATAAAAAATAATAAATCTTAACAAATTAGTTTTGTAGTTTCAAAAACGAAATATTATAACTTAATAATTGTTCAAGATAGATACCACAATGGTAAAATTTCTGAGTTGATATCAGAATCTCTTATTAAAGTTCACAATAAAATGGACTTTAGAAAGGACTTACTAACACAGCCCAAATTGACTCTTAAATAAATTTTAAAAAAAAGATTAAAATAATAATAATAATAATTCCCAAATGGTACATTAATTATGAAGTAATTATTTTAACAGAAAGCTAATGCAACAACAGACAGCAATTTTAATATAAATATACATTAATCTAGAGTTTAAGCAGTAATTAAACAGTTAAAAGTTTTAATCAAATAATTTTAATACTTCAATCTATTAAAACATAAAGGTTTAGTGAAAACTTATCATTTTGTAATCTACAAATTAAGAATAAAAATCATGAATTATTCAAAGACCTCTTCAAAGTCATCAAGTTGCTCCAACCTGTTTTTGACTTTATCGCTGACAGAGCTTGATGTTTTACCAATTACTGAAAAATAGGAATAATATATTTAAAAATAAGTATGCTGGTTTTAAAATTATACAACAACACAATATTAATGCAAATCTTTTTCACATATGATATATTGTGCCTTCTTTAAAACACATCTAATTAAAAATAATAATAAATGCATATAAAGTATCTCTTCCCAAACAAGGTTACCCAGAAATCCAGGGCTCTGCAAAATATTATTAATGGCAGCAAGAATTAAGCACCTAATAAGCAAGAATTAAGGAACTAACATGCAAATCAGAAAAGGGAAAATATTTTTTTTTCCAGCTTTAGTATTGTACTCGGGTAACTTGGTGAGTGAAGTGACTGTGTCAAGAATCTAGCCAATGATAACTGAAAAGCTGTTTTTGGCTTTCTAATGTACTCAGTTTAAACTACTGGTTAAACTTATGAATTATTTTGTTACTTGTCCTACCAATTCAATTGTGTACAAAAAAATAAAATAAATATTTTTAATGGAAGGAGATAATTTTTTTCTTTAGCAATTCCAAAGCTGAGCATGTAGTACAAGTCTAAGTACAGTCAAACAGCAATGGATGTTGGGTTTTCATGGTACGGAAAATGGATGCTTAGGTACCTTAGAATTTGAACATTGTCTGAAGGGTTCCTTAAGAATGAGGGGGTTGGGTAGCTCTAGTACACAAATTGTATAAAAAGAATTATAAAACAGCATATCAGGTAAAAACTCATAATTTAAATTGAAAAAGAATGAAAAGATACTCAATATAAATGTTAGATAAAATAAAAATAATTTCAAAACAATTTTTTTTTTTTTTAATTTTACTATCATAAGTACTCGTTTAGTAAGGGGGGAAGTGATGCCTTAAAAGGAAATTACTCCCCCCCCCCCCAATGTTGGCTGAATTTTATGTCTATTGAATTCATGTGTATTTAAAAATCAGGATTCAGAAAAATATTATTAATAAAGAGAGACCCTGAGCACTTAGAACAGGATCCCTTTAAAACAAGTTTTATTGCAGTTAAAGCAATGTTTTCATAATTTTCTTTAAAAATATATAAGCTTTATTCATGGTAGACATCACATAATTTAGAAAATCCTTAAGATTACTTTTACATATACAGATTCTCAATTAACTTTTTTTTTTAAATATTTAGATACAAAACTAAGCTTTTTTAATAGCAAAAGAAGATATTTTTGAGAAATGGTCATTTGAGGAATAGCATATAAAACTCAAGACAAATATTGAAAGGAATTGCAAAATCTTCAGTATTTCACATTACAACAGTTTTAATAGAGTTGTAATGCAAAGTGACAGACTGCAATTATAATATATTTTTGATTAACTAAACCAATTTTTACTTTTAAAAAAAGTCAAAACAAAAATTAGCTGAATAAAACAAAATGTTAAAATGTTTCTTAATATTGATGCATATACTATAAAAGCAGAATTTGATCTTTTTTTTTTTTTTTTTTTTTTTTCCCAAACATATGAAACTGGTGATAAGAGCTTTTGTTAAAAGGCAATGAAAAAATTTTTGGGGGAGAATGCACCAATGATAACTTTTAACAGCCATTTTTTCAAGAGTTTTTTTTAATCATGAACAGGAGTTGAGATGTTTAAAGCAAGCTATGACATTTTAAAAGAAAGAGTCATTAATTCCAAGAATCAGACTATACAAATGGCTCTAAAGTGACAATTTAATAACAAAAACTAAAACAAAACTACCTTTTTCTCCACCAGATAGAAAACTGGTAGCAATAGATAATTTTTCTGATGTTGTATATTTATTGAGGATGGCTGCTTTTTTGGTGGACCAGGGTTCAAAACTTTCATCTAGACGACATTTTCTAGAAGCTGAAAGTTCCATCTGCAAGCATTCAGTGAAAAGAGGAATAAGATCACATACAAAGTTACTTTAAAAAGTTGAGAAATTGATACATTATAAACAGGCATAATTCTTTCTTTATTTTTATTTTTTTTACAGGAAATATTTTACATGGTTGTTACAGATTTTAAAGCTTCTGCTTTCCTGACTTCTGCCATGCTTCTGATTGATTTTATCTGGCATGCTTTCATGGACTTAATGTTCCTATTTACACAATGTTGTTTTTTTTTTGTTGTTGTTGTTTTTTTTCTTATACAATAAAACTTATCTAAGGTGGTCACCATCGGTTCTTCTAGAAATATGGCAGTGGAGTAGAGAGTGCTTACATATTTTTTTAGAAAATTTCAAAGTTGACCATCTTTCAATGTAGAAACAAAATATGTACTGTATGTGTATTATGAAAATTAAAAATTACTATGCATATTTCATCATCTTACATACGACAAAATTTATTTCATATTATAGCCTATGTATTTTAGACTCTACAATTTTAAATTCATTTTCCTAGTGATGTCTTTCCTCCAAGAATATGCATAAACTAATAGAAACATGAATCTCATCTGTCTGTCCTTTATGAATGGATTGTAACATAGCTGTGTTTGAGAAGAAAAAATAAAAAAACTCAGCACTCATTAACAAAACTGGCGTGAGGTGAGGGGTAGTCATCAAACAGGGTAATTATTTATGTTATTCATTACACCTTCACAGAAACTATTTTGATGTAGTTGCAAAATCAGATTTTTCTTCTATTTTTCCTGACTTTTCTTCAATTTCCCAGAATTTCCCCTCATATTTCTTTGGCTTTCAAGCTCTGTACCAGCCCTGTTTCAAGAGAGTACTTCAGTGTATTAACGAAAGATATAACTGAATTTCTTAAATTCAGTTATATCTTTCTTCATTGTTTAAGATGGGGACAGCAAGCAAATTTCAGTTGAACTGAAAGCTTTGTACAGAATACAAAGGATAGTTTTTAAGAAAAATCAACAAGAAATTAAAGTCTGTTTTTACTGAATATGTGCCTTATACTAAATTTTTAATTTAACTTGTATCGAACACAAGTACTGTAATTTTAAAAGCAATCTTTACAATGCTTTTGGTTCAGTGCATAACTACACAGAATGTTTTATTTCTTTAACACTTTTTTTTTGTTTGTTTGTTTTTTTGAAACCTGGCATAAGTACGGACTAGGATCCCTTTGAAAGTTTCCCACAGAGGGCATTCCTCCTATAGGCCTAGGACCCTAGTGCAGTCAATCAGCCTTAATCCACAACCCCAACTGATTCAACTAATATTACCAGACAGGGTTTTCAGGTAATATTAGTTGAATCAGTATGAAAGTGTGATTTTATATTTCCATTGGTTTTAAAAAGCATGCAAGTAGACAAATATTCAGACAGAAGAAAAAGAAATATGTGGGTGCCTGAGTAATTATTTCTTGAGCAGAATAAAACATTCTATAATATAGAAGGCAAGGATTAGTGTATGCCCACCTTTTTATAATGGTTAAGTAATATATACAGTAGTGAGCCAGAAATCCGCACAGCTAGGGACCATGTCTTGTGCGGATTTTGGGATTTTGTAAATTTCGGGCCATAAAAGATAAATCATTACATTTCTCATTTTTTAAAAAATAGAATACAACTGCAATGAAATAAAAACACAGTCAAAAGTATTTTGCTTATATTTTCACATTAAATATAAAAGCAGAGAAAAAAGAAAAAAATACATGAAGACTATAGCAAAACAAATGGTTTCAAAATTTCCTTTTTTTAATTTTTAAAACATGTTCTATGGTGATTTGTTTTTAAATATTTTTTCCCCCTACTTTCAGTTTCTTTATTTATTTATTTTTGCAAATTGTATATTATCATTAATTCTTGTTTTGTTACAGAACTTTGCTGTTCTAAAAATTTAAGGTATTCTTCTCCTACTTTAAACTTTTATCAAATGGATACTATTACCCAAGTTTTCATGATCATCATCATCATCAGAATCATGTTCATCTGGATTCAAAACACTTTTCAACAATTTTCTGATAAGTGGATGACTGTAGATTTCATTATTGACATCAAAGAAGGTGTGCAGATTTCAGATGTTTGCGAATTTTAGGTGCTCGACTATAGTTTAAACTGTGCATGAAAAGCATCACTCTTTTATACTTTTAGAACATGTACTTCAATAGAAATCAGAAATTTTATTTTATAAATAGATTTAATTATTACAATAAAAACACCAAAATACTGAAATAAAAATAATTAAATAAAATTCAGAAATTTATAAGAGGAACTAGCTGCATGCCCATTCTTTGCATGGTAGGAAACGAAAATTTTCCTCACATGTGTAATTCAAATTAATTCCCGTGATGTGGAATCTAGAAAAAGCAAAATTATTTTACTCTTGACTTCAAGTTTGCGTCCATATGTACTAACCTGAGATCACTGCAATATAATGACACAAAAAAAAGACTATGTTAGTGTCATCCACAATCAAAAAAGTGAAAAGTTTGACCATTTGTAATGAAATCCTCACTTTCAAAATGTCTTATTTCCACATCATGCTGTCTTTTAGGTTCACGTTTTAGCATTAAATACCTCAGACACTACATGAAATGGACATTTTTTTAAATTTAAAATAACTGTGCACGTGAAGAAGTGAATATTTTACTAAAATATGCTCATAACTACATGTGATAAAAAAAGATTTTCATTTTTAAATAAGTTTCAGCAATCTCCACTATTGAAATTACTGTGGGTTAAATTAATGCAAATTAGAATACTTTTCATTTAGTTACTTGTAAAAGAACCGCCAAAAAAGGATGAACAGAACACTTTTAATTTCATGAAATATTTATTAACATGGAATATTGTGATTTATTCATATAATCCTAACAAATCTACTAATACTACCTAATAGATATATTAATACTATCTATCTTTGCTTCTCACTCTTTAATGCTCAATTTAAAGAAAAAGCTTAGATTATTTGGCACAAATAGGACCTTTTTATTCTATGATGATTCTTTGTAATTTATGCATTAGCATAAACAATAATCATTTCACATTATAGTTGCCATTAAGAAACCTCTCCATAAATATTTAATTTATGCATAATTCTTTTCAGATTGGCGTATTTAGCACTGCAAAACATTTGATGTGGTGGAAAATATCCAAGCAGTACCAATTTAAATATCCCATAGAGCGAATCATCGTTCTGTCTTGCTAGCATAGTGTAATCGTGATAAACATAGTGTAATCTCGAGGAGCTATTTAGAATAGCTTTAGTCGCGACAGGATGTTAGTGTTGCAGAGTTTACAAATTAAAGGAATTTCATGCACCTTTCAATTTATGATGACACTGTTTAACTGCCGTAAAAGAAACCCAGGTAGTTAAGGGAGTTAATCTGGTTAATTTGCACAGTAGTTTTCAAACGGTATAATATTGAAACTTACAAAGAAGTAGAAAATATTCTTTACTTTACATAGGATCGCTATGGAGGAATGTAATCCAACATTAAAATAAAACTATACCTGCAACATGCATCTGTTAGGAAACAAATATGGCTGAGGCATAATTACAAGCCAAAAATTTAAAAAAGTAAATAGAAAAAATTTAATATACCACTCTTTAAAATGAACTTTGTAGCTTTTGAAATGAAGAACATTTTCAGCTGCGTTAAAACATATCAATTTTTAAATAAGCAATGGATTAGAATACCACTTACAATAAGAATCGTGAACTTCTCAGTTTATCGTAAGTTTTAATCAAAATATCACCTACTTGTGTTAAAGAAAGAGCAGGAATAAATTCGTAAGATCGTGACGTAATTTTTTGGTATCTTAAAGCACTTGACGTCACAGAAGTAGATCCAATTAGATCCTCGATTGGAATTTGAAAATCCGGTATCCCATTTAAAAACTTATTGATAGGTTGGAAAAACACAGTTTTTTTAATCCTTTCTGTGGCAACCCTATATAATTCTTGTGCCATGATTGATTTATATAATGATATAAACAGTTCAGATTCATGCTATTAAATTCTGAACATTGTGCTACATTAAATTTCATAAAAAAAACACCTAATTTATAAAAAAAAAAATTATTTTAAAAGAGAGCGAAATGGCTGTTTCATCATTTGCCAAAACATCAAACAGTTATGACGGATAGAATTCAAAATGGGACAGTTTTAAAATTATTTTACGAAAATTTTTGTCAAATGTCATTTTTAAATAAAAAATTCCTAACAATCTGCAAATTATGCTACGTAGTCAGAAAAAAACTGTTTTTTAAAGAAAATTTTCTCCTCTATCCAATGATGTTTTGCTGTGAGCATAATTACTGCCGTTATTAAGCATTATGAGAGAAAAATGCAAAAAATCTCATAAAACATAAAGATTTCTAGGTTGAATTTTGAAAAAATCGCTTAAGGTGCACAACTTCAAAAAGGGTGCACAACTTCGTGTATAGAACTCTTTGAGTACCAAATTTGGCATTTCTAGGTGTAGCCATTTGTCCGTAACTCCGCCAACAGACAGACAGATGCACATACACTCAGACATCTTCTTTTATAATAAGTAGAGATTAATTTTGGTACTCTTCTGTTAGCTGAAACCCAAACATAGTAATTTTTTTTCCCTGAGAAACAAATATATTGTTGGAAATAAAGTATTTTTCTGACAACAGTAATGCATGAGGTAGTGATTTTTTTCTGTTGCAACCCTGTTGTATCTTTTACATTTTTCAAGTTTTCATTTTATGCATGTAAATTACATTCAATAACATCTATATTTTGATATTTGTTATAATCAGTTTTTCGAGTGCCTTTATTAAGATACGACATAATTAAATCTTCTTTCAAAGTAGCACTAGAGGGAAAGATATTTAGATATTTGGTAATTAATTTCATCCAAATAGCATAAAATATTAAGCTGAAATTTATAAAGATGTACATGATAATTAAAGTAACTTAAATTACATACAGCTCTTTCATGCTCTTCTGCCATCTGACTCAGGGGATCTAAGCCGGATGCAAACTGTGACAAGGGGTCAATTCCATCAAGAGCAGAACTCAATGGATGAAAAGTTGAAAGGGGGTCTGAAAGACCTTTCTTTGGGGTGCCGATGGCAGATGATGAAGCACTACTAGAGTTACTTCCACCAAAACGCTTTTTTATTTTGCCTTCTTGAACCTGTAAAATAAATTTTGAAAAATGATTCAAAAAAATCAGAAAACAGATGAGGAAAATAATTTACTTTAGTCATAAAGTCCTCTTAAATGGAAAAATATTTTTGAAAGTGATTTATGTGTGTAACTAATTATTAATATGTGATATAATTATATAACTTATTAACACAATAAAAGTTTGATTATCTGACATTCAAGTACTTAGAAAACTTCTAGTTCCCACTGATGACAGAGGATAGTTAGACTATAGGTAGCTGGTAGCGATCTATGGGGACATGGGATTCTCCCCCAATATGTTGCTTCATTAATCTTAATTGTTAGTAAAGATAGGGAAAACAGAGCATATTTTGGTCTTCCCCCCAATAATCAGCATAGTAGTGATTTTGTGTCTTCTCCAAGAGGCTAGAAATGAGAAGAAAAAAAAAGTATTAAGCTATAAGGACTAATAATTACTATTAAGGCTCAGGCTAGATTCTTAATGTGGATCCTGAGGCCGCACAAGATAAATCATTTGGAGTTTCTCACTAAATTTGTGTCTTTTTACATTAACACCAGAATATGATAATACTTACAAAGGGCTCCTTTTGGGAAAAAATGGGTACAAAGGTACTTTCTTTCAGCGTCTGCTAAAATTCTGTCACCAAGCAACTGAGATATATTGCCAAGATGGTGGTAGTGAAATCTTGCACAATTAATTATCCATTTAAAATATTCATTCGAAACACGAAAGTGTGATTGTTACTATGTATTTCTACATTCACACTTCATGAAATCATGTTAATAATATAATATTAATGTCATCAAGTATGTTCAGTAGCTACTATAAAAAATAAGTATCCTCTTAAAAATTTAACACAGGGTAGTCTCCAATATGACAAAGGTCTTAAAGCAATTTCGTGGACCTGGTGATTTGAAAGATGAGCCTTCCTGGAAAAAATGGGTATGCACTGTAGGGCATCTGAATGATCCCTGACTGTTAAAAAAATACTCTGTAAATAAATTAGTTTCTATTCATAATTAAAGAATTAATTTTTAGAGCATTACAATGATACAATTTTAGGGTATTTACGTATTATCCCGGTGGCCATTCCCACCAAACTATTTTTTTGTCAAATGCGCAGGCAAACTGATACCAATCGTATTTCAAACCATCGATAATGTCATGTGCCCGGCACTTATATTGGCGAAAGATTGCTCATCCTGGCAAACCGCCGGGATAATACGTAAGTACCAATTTTAGTACATAAATACAAATCATGACGTAAGTTTTGGAAAAGCTTGGATATTTGCCACCAGTGGTGACTTTTCATTCGCTGGTGATTGATTCTTTGGCGATTTTGTGCATTGCACACTGAACTGGGAGACAGAAGGTGCCTGGTTTGAAACCAGGTCGCATCTGTCGACCTAACCGTTCAGAGTTTTCTGTAGTTTTCCCCGAAACTTAGCATAAATACAGGTTAGGACACCCTAGAAAGACAACCACGGAGGGCACCCCCACCCCCCAGACCTAGATCCCTCATGTAGATAATTAACCTTGATCCCACAACACAACACTCTTTGGAGATTTACACATGTACATAATAGATCATCATTTCCCATCATGGTTGCCATTAAAAAAGTTCTCTATAATTCTTATACATAATCCATGGCAGATTGGTACATTTAGAACCACAAAATACTTAATCTTATCCTGGTGGCAATTATCCAAGCTGTACCAATCTTTTCAACATTTATTACTATTAGATCTTTACATTTTGTGACGAATAAGTGAATATCTATAATAAACCAAATATCTTGAAAAGAAGTTATAAATAAAAGTTTGATAATGTATACTTACTGTTATAGTGGATGGTCTAAGAGGGTGCTCAAGAACTTCTTCTCTTTTAGATGTCCACAGACTTTTATCCACATTATAGTTTTTAAAGACAGCTTGCCTGTGAAACATAACAATTAACAGTAAATTCACATGCATTAAACTGTTATTGATTTAAGCCTAAACATTCTTATACCAAACAAAAATAATTAAAACAGCTCAATTATGATAGATGGGCCTTCAATACTTATATAGTTTTCAAAATACAAAAAAAAAAAAAAAATCTACTTATATAATACGCTAACATATGCAGTACCAAAATCGACGATATTGCCATACTGTTTACAGCAAGATATAAACTTTAATGCAATAACAATAACGCATGTGCAAAAATAAAAAATAACAGTTCAATGACGTCAAATGGAGCAAGTATATCTACTTACACAACAAGCTGAAATATGCGGTACCAAAATCGACTATATTTCCACGCTGGGAACGGCAAAAGCTAGATGTAAACATTAGTGCAATAACAATAACGCATATGCAAAAATCCAAATTAACAGTTCAATGATGTCAAATGGAGCAAGCATATGTCACGCATTCACGAGATTACAAAATAACAATTATGGATACACAAAAATTCAAGATCTTTCGTACTTTTTCCCAGCTTTAAAATATCAGATTTATAATACTTGGCGCATTAATCGCACATCTAAAAAATGTCACCATGCATTGGGTTAAAGCACATTTTAGCCATTTGCTGTTTCAACATCGGCTTTTAAATGTGCAGCAACCCTTACCTAAATAAATTTAATGACAAATAGTGTTAAAACAAAGAAACATGATTTTCGTTGAAATGAGTCCAGAAATTTAGTCAACAATGCACTGAATATAAAAAACAGTAAGGTATGGGGCAGCGAAGCTGGCAGCCTTGGCGGCTAGTAGATATATAATGACACATATAAAATTATGTTGCATAAAGCAAAAATATTAATAAAATATTTTGATGAAATATCACAGTTTAAATCTCTGAAGTTATAAGTGAAAGCTAAGATTTTGTTTGTATGTTACACCATAGATCATTTTTGTCAATAATTATTTTTTACAAAGTGTGTTTAAGCACAAATCAGGGTTGGCAAGTTTCTTCCAGAGTGGAAAAAAACCAGCCGGAAGAAATAGGTTTCTTCAAAGTGGAAAAAACTGTTTTCCTTTACAAATTCACCATAAAAATTGCAACTTAGGAAGATACAATAAATGCTCAAAAAAGTCTTAAAACCTTAAGAAAATGCAATTTGATATATGTGAACATTTAAATGAATTATTACATCAGTTTTTTTAGCCAAGATTACTCCTTTGACAAAAGCTTTCAATTATTGGGTATACGTGAGGGGGGGGGGGGGGATCCAAAAAGAACAAAATCAAATAAAAGTTATTAATTTCAAGTTTACCAGCATATTTTTTGTTAATTAAATTTTCATTACAGTATTAAATAGTATTGGTAGATTGTTTACTGATTATAGAATGTAACTTTTTTAAATAAAAGACTGCTTTTCATTTACATCCATTTTATTAAAGGAACTAATTTACAATGATTCCTGTATTAAACAATTTCATAGAAATCCTCATTTTACTTACTACAGGGCAGCATAGCATAACAAAACAAAAGTTTTAAAATCAGCATGCATGTTAGAATAAACTAGGTATGCCATGCATGTTAGAGTAATTGCAATTTTTAATGTGTTGGACAATAAAATGTTTAAAATAATACATTCTTATATGAAAAAATAAGGGGGGGGGATTTCTTTCTTTCTAAAAATGGCATAAACAATGAACCCCCCCCACACACACACACACACACACAATACTCACATGCCTCTAATGTTATAAAATCTGTCAATTGTAAATATTCTTGAATCTGAAATTTATTTTTTTAAATATTATTTTTTTAGTATTAATGTTTTTCATGCTAGATTTCATATAATTACATTAAATATACTTATTGCTTTATATAGTTCATATATTTTAGATTTGGGAATCTGTATTGTTTTCTGTTGATTTCTTCCAGTTTTTTCCATTTCTTCCGGTTTTACTAGTTTCTTCCACTGTCTTGGAAGACAGCAGTTTCTTCTGGAAGAAACCCAGCCCTGGCACCAATAATATTAAAAAATTACCCAACCCTCTATTAATAGCATAGATAAACCTCTTTCATAATATTAAGTAGCACTTTGTTCATTTAATATCGGTCAATCTATATAAAATCACCCAGAAAAAAGATTAAATGTCACCCACCACTTGAGATTTTTATGAAACTTTTTTTTTACGCATTGCTATGACTAAGTTCAAAACCATACCAAATTTTTTTGTCCTAGGTCAAATACTTTCTGGGATTTAGCAGGTCAAAGTTTAGTTAGGAAAGGCAATAAAATAATTTTTTGCTGATCTTTAGTAGTCACAGAGTTCATAATTCAGTCAAAAATAAATTTTATGCCAAATTCTTTCTACATTTCCTATAAAGGATATATATTTGATAGAAAATTCATTTTAATATGTTTTTGAAGAAATAGTGATAAAAAAAAAAAAAAGCTAGATATTTTTTTCAGAATTTTGAGTTCAAAATATAGTCATTTTTCTTTCCAAAATGAATCTAAAAGTATATGAAATAAAAACAATGGAATTTAGCCTACTTTATTATTTTTAATCATTAATTCTAATTTTAGTTAAAAGATTAACATTGTAACATTGAGTAATCAAACTAAGGTTCAGAATTCTTAACTCTATTTTTATATAATAATCAAATCTTCTTCCACTTACAAAGCAGAAACAACATTGTAACAATAAAAATTATTGTTAAAAAAATAGTGATTAGAATTTTGGACCTGAACATTATTCCTGCATTCGTGCATCCTGCAGTTTAATCTTTTTTTAAATAGTCAAATACAAATACATTTTTTATTTAAATTAAGTCACAAATTTTAAAACTATACAAAAATTAGATCACTGGTTTACTACAAAATAAATTTAAAAACAAATTTTAATAACTATTCATATGAATACAATTTAAAAAAAAATATTAAAAGTAGCCAGAGGGAATGATTTTTTTTTAAAGCATATCAATATGTTATTCCATATTGAATTATGATTACTGTAAAAAAAAAAGACAAGATTTTCTTATGCACACACAAGATATGTTTTGTGGTGGAACTCAGTCAAAGATCAGTTTTCAAAGGTGTGAATTATTTTAGCTATGGTTGTGCTGGACAGTACAAAAACTGAAAAACTTTATCAATATTTGTCACCACAGACAGGACTTTATAACAGCAACATGGACATTTTTCGGGACAAGCCATGATAAGTTTGCCTGTGATGGCATTGGAGGGACTGTAAGGCACCTAATAGCAAGAGAGAGTCTTCAAAATTGTTATGGAAACACAATTGATAGTACGAAAAAAACACTCAAAATACTGGTGCTAAAATATAAAATAAATAAAAGCTTGGGTGAAAATTGTGTGCTTTTTTTACAAAGTTTTTATTTATTTTACAATTGATAGTGTTGTAAAAGTTATGAATTTCTGCACAGCTAAGATTCATAATACAGTAGAAGATCTTTATAATGCAAACCTCGAAACGCAAGGTTTTGCATTATATAGAATTTTGCGTTATATGGATCATTCACTTATATCATTAAACTTCCCTAGTAAACATATTAAAATATAGCTAGATCACATAAATATAATGCTTAAAACATTTTTTAAAAACAAATACTACTTTTAAAAACAAAAAAATGGAATTTATTTATTTACAGAAAAAATAAATAAATTGAAATTACCAAAAGCATTAAAGTTTATTTGTTAAACAATATATTAATTTTGATTTGTTTTAGAATTTGCAATCTCGCAACGAATAACTTTTCTTGCAGCCTTTGAACAAGTAATAATTTTACTTTGGTTACGCAGTCTTGTGTTTCTAGGAATTTAAAATATTGATCTCTTATGGAAATTTCTTCAGATTCTGAAAGTTTTTCAACTTTCTCTCCAGCATTTGATTCTGTTTCAGAATTGTTTTCCTCTTGTTTTGAAACAGAGGAAATTATTTCAGCACTGGTCAAATGATTAACAATTTGTGACTTATCATCCATTACCAAATATTCAAAATGTTTTCTTCATGCAGGTTTGCAAACTGAGTACTTTCCATTTTGTGCACAATGCATTAGTTCAGCAGTTTTCATTTTAACTAAAGATGGCTTAAATCCAGTTCCAAAATTCAGTTTTAAAATAGTGTTACATTGAGAAAACTCCCCTACTTCTCATAGACTTTTAAAAAGTATTTTACTGTCAATATTGAGACATAAGCATATCGTTGGGCAGGGGGCGGGGGCGTGTGCCAACCCCCCCCCCCCCAACGTCTGTTTGAGGAAGTCAATGGTAGAGGAGAGGAGAAAAGAGAGTCGTTGGTTCGGTAGTGGAGGGAAAAAGGGAGAGGTTCGTGGTTTTATTAAAGTAAACATTCCTTCCTCTTCGACCCGGCCGGCCAGCTGTTATGCTGATAATGCATAATGCATGCATGGGAGAATAATTGTTTATTTTAAGCTTGGCATGTTGTGGGATTTATCTAATGTCTCAAAATTAATTCCCTAGAAAAGCAATTAAAAAAAAAAGCAGATTGTAGAAATTTCTTAATTGTGATTTTCTCTGTTTACATCGGCAGTGTTAATGCGGTTTATGGAGAATTGCGGTTTATAGAATTGCGGTATATCGATCTTCTACTGTATTAATTTCTGGCTGCTATCAAAAACTTTGTCAGAGACACGTCAACAGTTTGAAAAAGATTCTCATTGGCCGAGACCACTCCTGGAACTCTCAACTTTCACCACTTTGTTCCAATGTCAGTTGATTCCAGTAGCTTATATAGGATTCCATTTCGAGGGGGGGGATTCAGTATTTTAAACCTTATTGTTACTAGAGTTAATATAAATGTTTTAAAATAACTATTTTTTTATAATTGCCTTATCTTTTTGGAGGGAGCCCAGGTCCCTTCGCCCCCCTTCCTCAAATATACCCCTGGTTGATTCCATAGATGCAAAGAGAGGTAGTGCATATAGACTTTTCTTTAATATTTAATTTTTATAAAAACATGTATCTGCTATAAAGACGTCACAATTATGCACAAATTCATACGTAGTGTGTTTATATGATAATCATTGGTATTTTTAAGCCATTATTTAAAGCATGAAGAGGAAGGTGAAGCAAAAGTGAAATTCATACATCTACACTCTATAACAAAAAAATCGATGCACCAAGAAACAATCATGTGATTGCTTTGAAATTTCGTATGCATGAATGTTTTGAACAGATATGCAAATGATTCAAATTTGGTGTCCAATGAATGAATAGTTTGATCTCTAGCGCATCGGAACTGCGCATCCAGCAGACGTATATAAGGAGCAGTTCTTCAACGGTTGTTAAAACTTTCGGTTTGATTGCGATTCAGATGACCTTTCAACAACTTAAAAAGTGCCCGCTGCAGGATTCGTGCTCATTACGAGCAACTGTCAGAGTTTGACAGAGGTCGTATCATTGGATTGAAAGAGGCCGGTTGGACTAATCGGAGAATCGCTCGTCATTTGAGTCGAAGCGATGCGACGAATCGAAGATGCTGGCAAGGACGGGTGGAAAATGGCAGAGTGCAGCGTCAGGATGGTAGCGGTCGACCTAGGGCTACAACAGATCGTGAGGACAGAGTGATGGTCCGATCAGCTGTCACAGCGCCTTCTTCATCTCTCAACCATCAGACGTTCAACCCAAACACCAGTGTCCATCATGACCATTCACAGACGGATGAGAGAGCGAAATCTACGCTCGCGCCGACCGTTATGCCACCTGCCACTGACGCCTGCACACTGCCGAGCCAGATTACAGTGGTGCAGGGCTCGATCAGGTTGGAATGATGCCGACTGGGGACGTATGGTCTTTAGCGACGAATCCCGCTTCCAACTGTGTCCTGACGATCATCGAAGACGTGTTTGGAGACGCACAGGGCAGAGGGGGGATCCTGCTTTCACTATTGCACGCCACACCGGCCCTCAACAAGGCATTATGGTCTGGGGTGCCATTTCCTTTGACAGCCGGACCCCCTTTGGTCGTCATTAGAGGTACACTTACTGCACAGCGGTACGTGGGCGACATCCTAAGACCTGTTTTGCTACCGTTCCTTTTGCAGTGCCCTGGGCTGGTTTTTCAACAGGACAATGCCAGACCACATACGGCTCGTGTTGCTCTAAACTGTCTACAAGCATGTCAAACTCTTCCTTGGCCTGCCAGATCGCCAGATCTCTCTCCCATCGAGCATGTCTAGGATATGATGGGAAGGCGATTACATCTGGCATGGACTGTTGATGACCTCGTTCGACAATTGGAGCGAATTCGGCAGGAAATACCGCAGGAGACCATCCGGGAGCTTTATCGGTCTATGCCACGCCGTGTGGCAGCTTGTATCCAGGCTAGCGGCAGGTCAACACCTTATTGAACTTGTTACTGTAACTCTGAAATAAATTATTCAATTGTTCTGAAATTTTAATCATTTACTAATCTGTGCATTGTCCTCCTATCCACCAATTTTCGTCTCAATCGGACACCTCCTTCTTGGTGCGTCGATTTATTTGTTATAGCGTGTATTTGGCCCTGCACTATCATTTCATTGGCCTCCAGGAAAAGAAGACACCTGATACGTACCTCTAAGAAATGCACAGGCGGCTGGTACACCAAAAAAGTGTGTAGTGTGTGGGGGGGGGGGGGGGGGGGGGGTAAAACGAGATGAGACTGGGTGGGGGTGATGGGAAAGCTGACTTTTTTTTTTTCCCCATTTGTAAAGTTGGCCTGTATTATCAGATTTTTACATCATTATTGATTAAATGACCTTTTCTAATTATTCATTAAAAAACCTACAGAAGTGAATTCTTGCTAGCTTGTACTCCTTTTCTTCTCTCGGTTTGTGTATTGGCCTCCCCTCCATCATTTTTCAATTCAATGGATCATTACTTTTGAACTTTGAAAAGTGGGTGGGCAAGATCCCTTTACTTTTGGAAGTGAGGGGGCAGTTGCCTCCCTTGCCCCCTCCCTGACAAGCCACCTATGATGAAATGCAGTGATCGCAATAATACCTCTATATACGTATTTCACGTCTTAGAAATTCAGGATACGCCTTAAGAATTTTGGAATGCGTGTTTTTACGTATTGCTTTTAAAAATAAAATTAGGTATATTGTAATAAATAATTATGATTTACTGTTTTTAAATTAAAAAAAAATCAGTTTTTGTACCAGTTTTTGCTGATCTGACACTTATGTACCTAGATGTATAATCAGTTACCTAGATGCATAATCATTTATGTGCCAAATGCAATTTGATTATGTATTTGAAAATTTAGTATAATTGTTCGTCTGTCGTGTTGTTCTAATTACTCCTTTGGAAAAGAAAATACTCCTTCTAAAAAGGTTAAGGAGTATTTTTGCTCTTCTGAAAAAATCCTAGATTGATCACTGATGTAATGTAATATCTAAAGTCAATATTCCAATTATGAAAGGTTCAGAACGAGTCTATTATTTCTAAGAAAAGGAAGCTGAATATGTGCTACAACAATACATACAAAACTTCAGCAAGCCATGCTGCAATTAAAGATTCTGTTGTGTAATTTAATGTTGCATTTACTTTAAATTGGAATATTAATTGAGTTTATTAATATAATAAGTAATTAAAAAGAGTAGAAGTTTCCATTACAGTCAAACCGCGATATTTTGAATCTCCAGATATTGAAAACCTTGTAATGTTGGGTTCAAAAAAAAAAAAAAAAAAACATTTTAGCTTGAATTATTTTTTTTTTCTTATGTATTAAACTCTTTATCTCGAATTTTTGTCAGCGATTCAAGTTGAATTATTTGGTAAAATACAACATACACAGGTACTATTAATTGACATGCTATATTTTCAAATAAAAACCAAAAATATCTTTTATTAGCAATGGCACTAAAAATATCATTAATTTTATTTCATATTCTTTTAGAACACACTTTTATTTTTATTTATTTTTTTCATTTATTTATTTCTTTATTTTATTATTATTATTTTTTTTTTTTCTTAAGAGTGACTTGGTACTTATACTGCCTCACCTTTTCATTTCGTTTTTGAAAAAAAAAAAAAAAACGTTTTTGATCTTAAAATTATGAAGATTTAAAAAAAGATAAAAATTGGGTGATTCTATTTCCTGCCATTATTTAAAAAATATACATGCATAAATGGTTTTTCTAAGAAATCTACATACCCTAAAAAAATGTTAAGAAAAAAAAAATCAAATGTTTCTTTTTGACTAAATTATGAATTTTTTCTTAGTGGGTAGTTGACTAACATAGAGCTGTAAAAATGCTGGTAATACTTTTTACCCAAAACTTTGACATTCTTAATCTCAGAAAGTATGTCATCTAGGTCAAAAATATTTAATCATTTAATCAAAATGTTTAGTCAAAAATAAAAAATAGATTTTAAAAAAAATAACATGGTCAGGTTATATATTTTATTAAATGCCACAAACAGCTGAACAAAATAACATAAAGTTCAACTCGCTATGTCAAATAGGTTTTGAGTTAGAGCTATTTAAAAATTAGTATGGCATGGAAAATTTTCTAATTTTTTCAAACATTCATAACTTAGAAATAATATTTTTTTGAATCTGAAAATTTCTATTCTTCATTCAAGTGTTAGTACTACTTCTAAATCAAAAATCATCTATATCTGAGGAATGATATTTTAAGCATTGCTTGGTTTTATGTGAAAATTACTCAACAGTGAAAACACAATAAATATTAAAATACTTGATTAAGCAGTCAAAATACTGTTTTCGTTTTAAATCCAATTAGATTACACTTTTTGCTACAATTGGAAAAAAAAAACTATGTGTATATATATAGATATATATATAGTTGAATTTTATATAAAAATAAACAAAAATACAGTGGTTTATTTTATACTGTTAGCATTTTATACTGTTTTGATATAATAACAATGGCTGGCCTGGGGGGTCTTTCATTTTTGTTTACTAAGTAATATATATATATATATATATATGATTATATGATTGCTTACTGTTATGCCTCAGTAAAAATATATGTTAAAATAGTAAAAGCTCAAATTTATTTAAAAATCTAAATTAAGAATGAAAAAAAAAAAAAAAATTCTTAAAAATATTATATCCCACAACCATTTTTATGTTAATCTGTTATACAGTATAACCTTTATGCCTTAAAATTTCTAGAGGGATAAAATGATTATGCATTGATTTTTTTTTTTTTTTTTTAATACAGCACATATGAAAATCCAGAACAACAATGATGGCTGCAGTGTGAGATTTTTGAAAACTTTCAAAAAAGAAAAAAAAAGAAAAAAAACCCTACAGGAGTTAGTTTCTTCATAATCTGAAAAAATCAGTCAAATTTCAAGAATATATATATATATATATCGTATAGTGTAAAGATGAGAAAAAGTAAAAAATAGAGATAGTACATTTTTACTTTTTTTTTTTTTAATTTGAAAGTGAAATGTAACATTTTGGCTAACATACATCTAACTTTGGATAGATAAAATATTTATTTTTATCTATCCAAAAATTTTATGAAGAATAACTTTGTGACTTTTTCTGGATTTTTTTTATGAAATATTTTAATATTTTTATATTATTGCGGCACACTTCACTGTTGAAAAACGTTAGTAAAAAAAAAATAAGCTTTTTAATATATTAGTGATGAGAAACGCCCCTTGACCCTTTCATATTACTGTCCAACAAGCAACAACCAAAACTGACTAATCATGTATGTTTTACAACTGAGAATCTCTATACTGCTTATTTGTAAGTCTGTATAAAGTATATGATTTTTTAAGATTTTAAACTAAAACCGAAATATGAACCAATGTTAATATACCAAGAAACAATAAAACTTCTGTGCAATGAAATGAGATTACCATTCATGAGCCATTTTCTAGCGTTTCTTATTTACTTTGAATTCATAAAAACAGAATAAAAGTTACAAAGATTTTTCTTTCATTTATAATGTTTTCGGCTTACAGCAGAAATAGATGTAAACAAAGCACATCTCTACAGAGATGATACGACGGCGTAACATTTTAAGAAACTGGGTGACTGGGTTATGTCTTATGTAATTTTGGAATCACACTTTTCCTGAAAAATAATACATTTTTCGGGAAAAAAAATTATATTCACGTTTGTTTACATTTATATTAATTATATATATATATATATAATTAATATAAGGCTCTACATATCTATATATATATATATATAATTAATATAAGGCTCATATATATATATATATATATATATATATATATATATATGTGTGTGTGTGTGTGTGTGTGTGTGAGCCTGAATCGGCAGCGTAGCAATTAGAATACGATACCGTCCAAAACCGGCAGGAGACGTTAGATGCAAATCCGTAGAAGGAGGCTTTAGGACGGTCATCGGGAAGCAGCAGACGGGCGAAACTGCGTCAGCCTCTGAAAGGAAAATATGCGACCCCCTTTTAATGATTAACGGCATGGGCGCCCTCTGACGACACACGGCGTAAGTATCTCCCGCTGGGGTGCTTCCGTTGATATTTGTTTACGTTTTAGCTACTAGCACACTACGCATGCGCCAAAAATTAATGGGTACGACCCCAGCGACACCTTTTGGGCAAATTTCATTTAGTTCTTTCACAATTCTAGGATGATTGTCCTGAACCCTCTTAGTCCGTGAATTCCTTCACGGACTAAGAGGGTTCCTAGCACATTTCCTTTATTAGAAACCATGAAGCTCTAAGGAGACTCATCGGGAATGGGCGATCAGGCGGGAAAACGGACCAGGATCCATTTTCACCGGCAGGAGGCGCAGCGCACCCCTCCAATAGGGATTTAGCGTTGTTTTGATTGTGAACGAGCTATATTTTTTTAATAAAATAAATTATTTTGATAGAATATGGGTCGAGCGAGTCACTGCTTTGCACCTGGATGTGACAGTGGATATCCAGAAGCCAGAAAAAGAAATGTATCGCTCGGGAAGAAAAATCCAACGTTATTTAAAGCTCCAAACAGCATCAATACAGCATCACCATAATATTTCTTTAATATGGCCCCTTATAAATGTATAACATAAAAAGTAACACTATGTAAATAGAAAACCTTTTGTACATGTTAGTAGTAGTATAATGCTAATATGAACACTTTAAAATTGGCATTTGGCCCAATAATCAAATTGAAACAGCAGTATAATACTTTGAAATTGTCCATTTTTAAAAAAATAATAACAGTTTTATGAATAATATTTTTCTGTTTATTAATTTAATTAGGGTGGGGGAGGGGATTTTATAATATATAAGAGATACACAAATGAATAGATATTTTTGGCATAAGTCTGCAAAACTTATACAGAAACAAATATTTTCAATTCAAAGTCTGTTTTTTTTTTAAATACAAAATTTTTCAAAATTAAAGAAATATTAGATTTTTTCTGATATGTGAAAGCTTGCAAAACTGATGCAAAAGAGTCAATCACTGAATATGCGTGTATTTATTGAATTAATATTTTTTTTTTCCCTTTATGCTTTTTATGAAATTTTTTGTAGTACTGAAAAATGATATTGAAACTGAAAAGACATTGATTTTTATGTAATTTTTTGTGGTACTCAGGTCCTTATTATCGCACGGGCAAATCGGGACTTTGCCCAGGGCCCCCCAATTTCAAATCTTGTTCTGAAACATCCTTCTTTATATCAAAATTTTATGAAAAATAAAACAAATTTCATAGATCCCCCCCCCCCAAATTCATCAATTCCTGGGGCCCTTGTTGGTTATAATCAGGCTCTGGTGCTGCTGAAAAACGGCGTTAAATGTTTTTCTCTTTCCATATTTGTTTTGTTTTTTTGGTTTAACTAGCCAACTTTAAGACTAAAGACAAAAAAATAAATAAATAAATAAATAAATAAAATATAATGTGGAAGAGCGGGTATATAAGAGGAATTTATAGCCTGAAAGAAGGCAGGGAATATTTTTTAATTTTTAGCGAATTGCTACCAAAAATATTTGTCAAAAACTGATCTATTATATCGTTCGCATGCAGTTTTAAAGAGAATTTATTTAAATTATTAATTAATTTATTAAATTTTCAAACTGATGTTACATCGTTGTAACTAAGTAATATAGAAACAAAATTATTATATATGCATATTAATTATCATATTTATTTATTCAAATGTTAGTGTATACTTCATGAAATTTCAGCATAAATGAATAAATCCCAATTAGAGAAGCATTAAATCGCGCGCGATGTTGTTTTCCGCTACCGTCAATAGATGGCGCAATCAATGGTAGCCGCAGTTTCGTCGGCAATTCTCATACTGCGTAGTTGGTCCAAGTTGGATAACAAGTCGATGTTTCTCCACCCGAGCTTCATGGGAGAAAGATCGACTTATTATCCAACTTGGACCAATTACGCAGTATGAGAATTGCCCACGAAACTGCAGCTACCATTGATTGCGCCATCTATTGACGCTAGCGAAAAACAACATCGCGCGCGCGCTTTCCGATTTAATGCTTCTCTAATTGGGATTTATTCATTTATGCTGAAATTTCATGAAGTATACACTAACATTTTAATAAATAATATGCATTCATAATTAATATGCATTGATTAATATTAATTAACATTGATAATTAATATGCATATATAATAATTTTGTTTCTATATTACTTAGTTACAACGATGTAACATCAGTTTGATAATTTAATAAATTAATTAATAATTTAAATAAATTCTCTTTAAAACTGCATGCGAACGATATAATAGATCAGTTTTTGACAAATATTTTTGGTAGCAATTCGCTAAAAATTAAAAAATATTCCCTGCCTTCTTTCAGGCTATAAATTCCTCTTATATACCTGCTCTTCCATATTATATTTTATTTATTATTATTATTATTATTATTATTTTTGTCTTTAGTCTTAAAATTGGTTAGTTAAACCAAAAAACAAAAACAAATATGGAAAGAGAAAAACATTTAACGCCGTTTTTCAGCACCACCAGAGCCTGATTATAACCAACAAGGGCCCCAGGAATTGATGAATTTGGGGGGGGGGGGCATCTATGAAATTTGTTTTATTTTTCATAAAATTTTGATATAAAGAAGGATGTTTCAGAACAAGATTTGAAATTGGGGGGCCCTGGGCAAAGTCCCGATTTGCCCGTGCGATAATAAGGACACACTGAGTAGCACAAAAAATTACATAAAAATCAATGTCTTTTCAGTATCAGTATCATTTTTCAGTACTACAAAAAATTTCATGAAAAAGCATAAAGGAAAAAAAAATATTAATTCAATAAATACACGCATATTCAGTGATTGACTCTTTTGCAAGCTTTCACATATCAGAAAAAATATATTTCTTTAATTTTGAAAAATTTTGTATTTTAAAAAAACAGACTTTGAATTGAAAATATTTGTTTTTGTATAAGTTTTGCAGACTTATGCCAAAAATATCTATCCATTTGTGTATCTCTTATATATTATAAAATCCCCTCCCCCATCCTAATTAAATTAATAAACAGAAAAATATTATTCATAAAACTGTTATTATTTTTTTAAAAATAGACAATTTCAAAGTATTATACTGCTGTTTCAATTTGATTATTGGGCCGTATTTTAAAGTGTTCATATTAGCATTATACTACTACTAACATGTACAAAAGGTTTTCTATTTACATAGTGTTACTTTTTATGTTATACATTTATAAGGGCCATATTAAAGAAATATTATGGTGATGCTGTATTGATGCTGTTTGGAGCTTTAAATAACGTTGGATTTTTCTTCCCGAGCGATACATTTCTTTTTCTGGCTTCTGGATATCCACTGTCACATCCAGGTGCAAAGCAGTGACTCGCTCGACCCATATTCTATCAAAATAATTTATTTTATTAAAAAAATATAGCTCGTTCACAATCAAAACAACGCTAAATCCCTATTGGAGCGGTGCGCTGCGCCTCCTGCCGGTGAAAATGGATCCTGGTCCGTTTTCCCCCCTTATTGCACATTCCCGATGACTCTCCTTGCCTTTGACATGGCTAACTGGGATCTTCCCAACCCCGGGTATCCAGACGAAACCGAGAACAATAAGAAACCCGGAATACGCGTTAGTTGACATTCCGTCCGCTGTGGCGCTAGTCTTATAACCAGAACAGAGCGATTTAAAGGGCCAGACCATACGCTGTCGAAGTCTCCAGGGAAACTGTCCCAGGGAACGAAGTCTCCAGGGAATTTCTTTGGTTCTACGCATTGCTTTTGCAAAATTCAAGTTTCTACTAAGAGCCCTAAGCTCAGCTCTTTTATTTTGTCTTTTTATTGTTTACTCTTGAGCTCCAATAATTTTTAAAACTCTGAAAATTTAATTTTTCCACCAGACTTGGAGCTACTGTTAGCTGACTGGCTGGGACTTGTCCCTCCTATCAGAAGTAATAATTATTGTTTGCCAGCGCACTTTTTCTGTGTTTTATTGCTTTTTATGTACTGAGACTTGTCTCTGGATTCTTCTTTTTCTCATTTTCTGAGAAAGAAAAAAAAAAAATATTACAAAACTTAAAAATCCCAAAAAAATTTAAGATTTTTTGTCCTGTTCTTCTTGAACGTCTTTTGGACCTTGTTTTTATACTGTTTCATATTTTATTGTATTTTTATTGTGTACCGAACTCAAGCACCCTTTTTTCACTTTGTGTATTAGTTAATTATCTCTCACCCTATTTTTATTAGTGTTCATCCTGTTCCCCCCCCCCATTCTATTATTGTATTTGTAGTATTAGAACTGTAATTCCTTGTTAATATAATGATTTATGAGCGAAGTTGGGGGTGTTTAGCACCCAGGAACTTCGGTAATCAACTTTCCAAGTCCAAGTCTGTCGAAGTGGTGACGTCACAGCCGGGCTCTGGGCATCAAAACATTGTGTTCCCATGTTAATTTCCCATAGGGTTTTATAAATTGCTTCATATCTTTAATATTAGACAAAAATAAGGCAATTCACTCCATTTTCAACTACAGTGCAGTGAGTTTTATCTCTTGTATGAATATCAAGTAAATTGAATGACTATAAATATAATTAATTCGTCGATAATAGTTGAAATCGCCTAAGCCTAACGATCTGTGAATGTAGATAAACATTTTACATCCGTAATGTCGGCATGTATTAGTTCTAAACTAGTGTTGTATTTTTGGTGTTTTTCAATGTGATAATGAATAATTAGTTGATCACAAATAATAACTAAATGTGTATGACTTTTGTTTTATAATT